>JBBDGP010000553.1:1200000-1621524 GCA_037952835.1 Lithobates septentrionalis
GGGTTAGGAGTTAGGGTTAGGAGTTAGGGTTAGGGGTTAGGGTTAGGAGTTAGGAGTTAGGAGTTAGGAGTTAGGAGTTAGGGTTAGGAGTTAGGAGTTAGGAGTTAGGGTTAGGAGTTAGGGTTAGGAGTTAGGGTTAGGGGTTAGGGTTAGGGTTAGGGTTAGGGTTAGGAGTTGGGGGTTAGGGTTAGGGTTAGGGTTAGGAGTTAGGGTTAGGAGTTAGGGTTAGGGTTAGAGTTAGGAGTTAGGGTTAGGGGTTAGGGGTTAGGGGTTAGGGTTAGGGGTTAGGGTTAGGGTTAGGGTTAGGAGTTGGGGGTTAGGGTTAGGGTTAGGGTTAGGGTTAGAAGTTAGGGTTAGGAGTTAGGGTTAGGGTTAGGAGTTAGGGTTAGGGGTTAGGGGTTAGGGGTTAGGGTTAGGGTTAGGGGTTAGGGGTTAGGGTTAGGGTTAGGGTTAGGAGTTAGGGTTAGGAGTTAGGGTTAGGGTTAGGGGTAAGGGTTAGGAGTTAGGGTTAGGGTTAGGGGTTAGGAGTTAGGGTTAGGAGTTAGGGTTAGGGTTAGGGGTTAGGGGTTAGGAGTTAGGGTTAGGAGTTAGGGTTAGGGTTAGGTGGATGTGCCACATCCCACAATTCTGGATGGGCCTGTACCGCATTTATTAATTCTACTTGAGAGACTGCACTAGCCATCTTGAAGCCAATATCACCACAGTCACATGGCTGTGCAATGGACTCTTGGGTAATCTAATGTCCAGACAGGAAATTCCTGTTTTTACAGAGATTACAGTGTCCAATCATCTCTTTTTAACCAAAAAACGCCGGAGTTAAAAAACGCGAAAAAACGCAGCGGTCGCGTTTTTGCGCGTTTTTCCGCGTTTTTCCGCGTTTCGCGTTTTTACAGCTCTAGCGCCGCTCCTCGGAACGCACTGGTCCTGGGTTTTTTTTACAGCTTAAAAACGCCTAGGCTATTTGCAGCTCAAAAACGTCTAGGTGGGCATGAATCCATAGACTAACATAGACAGGCGTTTTTAAGCTGTAAAAAACGCTAAAAAACGCGGCTGTAAAAACGTCCGTGTGCATGAGGACTTATTGCTGACATATTTAAAAATGCCAGCTGGTGTTGGTAATTTAACGTATTTGGAGTGAAACATAATCTGGATTTTCAATCTATTTGCAGCAAATGTTGAGAGGAGAGTACCGTCTAGTTCCACCACCCATCGAACACGCCGTACTCAGCAAGAGTCCCCTTTTGAAGAATATTTTGATAGTTTAATTGAAGAAATGAAAAACCATTCACAAACCTCTGCCTCAAAAGATGATGAATTCCTCAACATCTCGGACCCTGATGTGATGTTTTTGGGAATGTTACTGTCTGTAATCAGGGAGGTCCCTCTCGATAAGCGTACTGAAGTTAGGGGTGATATACAGTGGGGATGGAAAGTATTCAGACCCCCTTACATTTTTCACTCTTTGTTATATTGCAGCCATTTGCTAAAATCGTTTAAGTTCATTTTTTTCCCTCATTAATGTACACACAGCACCCCATATTGACAGAAAAACATAGAATTGTTGACATTTTTGTAGATTTATTAAAAAAGAAAAACTGAAATATTACATGGTCCTAAGTATTCAGACCCTTTGCTCAGTATTTAGTAGAAGCACCCTTTTGATCTAATACAGCCATGAATCTTTTTGGGAAAGATGCAACAAGTTTTTCAGACCTGGATTTGGGGATCCTCTGCCATTCCTATTTGCAGATCCTCTCCCGTTCTGTCAGGTTGAATGGTAAGCGTTGGTGGACAACCATTTTTATGTCACTCCAGAGATGCTCAATTGGGTTTAAGTCAGGGCTCTGGCTGGGCCATTCAAGAACAGTCATGGAGTTGTGCAGCCACTCCTTCGTTATTTTAGCTGTGTGCTTAGGGTCATTGTCTTGTTGGAAGGTAAACCTTCGGCCCAGTCTGAGGTCCTGAGCACTCTGGAGAAGGTTTTAATCCAGGATATCCCTGTACTTGGCCGCATTCATCTTTCCCTCGATTGCAACCAGTCGTCCTGTCCCTGCAGCTGAAAAACACCCCCACAGCATGATGCTGCCACTACCATGCTTCACTGTTGGGACTGTATTGGACAGGTGATGAGCAGTGCCTGGTTTTCTCCACACATACCGCTTAGAATTAAGGCCAAAAAGTTCTATCTTGGTCTCATCAGACCAGAGAATCTCATTTCTCACCATCTTGGAATCCTTCAGGTGTTTTTAGCAAACTCCATGCAGGCTTTCATGTGTTTTGCACTAGGGAGAGGCTTCCGTCGGGCCACTCTGCCATAAAGCCCCGACTGGTGGAGGGCTGCAGTGATGGTTGACTTTCTACAACTTTCTCCCATCTCCCGACTGCATCTCTGGAGCTCAGCCACAGTGATTTTTGGGTTCTTCTTTACCTCTCTCACCAAGGCTCTTCTCCCCCGATAGCTCAGTTTGGCTGGGCGGCCAGCTCTAGGAAGGGTTCTGGTCATCCCAAACGTCTTCCATTTAAGGATTATGGAGGCCACTGTTCTCTTAGGAACCTTAAGTGCAGCAGAAATTTTTTTGTAACCTTGGCCAGATCTGTGCCTTGCCACAATTCTGTCTCTGAGCTCTTCAGGCAATTCCTTTGATCTCATGATTCTCATTTGCTCTGACATGCACTGTGAGCTGTAAGGTCTTATATAGACAGGTGTGTGGCTTTCCTAATCAAGTCCAATCAGTATAATCAAACACAGCTGGACTAAATGAAGGTTTAGAACCATCTCAAGGATGATCAGAAGAAATGGACAGCACTTGAGTTAAATATATGAGTGTCACAGCAAAGGGTCTGAATACTTAGGACCATGTGATCTTTCAGTTTTTCCTTTTTAATAAATCTGCAAAAATGTCAACAGTTCTGTGTTTTTCTGTCAATATGGGGTGCTGTGTGTACATTAATGAGGAAAAAACTAACTTAAATGATTTAAGCAAATGGCTGCAATATAACAAAGAGTGAAAAATTTAAGGGGTCTGAATACTTTCCGTCCCCACTGTATATGCATATCTTATGTACATAGTTTCTGCTTGCAAAGAGCAACTCCCATTTCCTAGATTTCAGCCATGGGGTTTGGGTTTTAATACACCTAGTGGCTCTTTTACTAAATCAATGCCCAGTCATCAGTATCATGACACTACACCTGCCATGAACCCATACTCAGGACCCCCACCAATCTACTCACCTTTCCCATCTCAGCACGGTTTTCAAAGGATGCATGCGCAGCCACACCCAATTAGTTCACCCTCATCTTCCCAATCTGGATCACCCATAGATGTTGGCAGTGAACCAAGCCATTCTTCCTTGCGTTCCCCTTACCCAGTTTATGAAAACTTGTAGTTTTCTATTTTGTTATTTATATGCCTGTTTTATTTTTATGCTGTGGTATAATGTTACTAAGTTGTAATCAGGTATATCCAACTTCCTGCTGATTATTTTTTTTCCTAATTTCCATCCATCTGGCGGATCGGATGAAAACGGTCAGGCGGTCCGTTTTCATCTGATCCCCCACAGAGGAGAGTAGAGCTCTGACAGGTCCGTCCCTGCACAGTGAGCAGAGACGGACCTGTCATCCGCCGGCTCAGCAGGGATCAACGGAGCGATCCCCACTGAGCAATCAGAGTCCGTACACGCAATTTATGACACTTCTTCAATAGGGGCATCTCTCAGTAGGATGTTGGACACACTTTCAAGTTTATGCATACAGAACAAAAAGCGGTTTCATTTTATTTTACTTTAAAGCAATACATTTGGGCATTGTAAGACCGGTATGTACCATCCAGTACACGCAGTACTACACAGTACTACACAGCACTTAGTAAAGTTCAAATATAGTGTTGTATACTTGAAACTAAAAATCTTTTCAACATTCCAAATGGAATAAAAAAAAGTTTTTTATACATGCAAGCATCAAGGTTTTGTAAGGTTACTTTATTTTTTCTAACCTTTGGTTACTTTATATAGAAAAAATAAAAATAATTTCAATTGAATTGGACAAAGGTGTCAACTTTTTTATTTCATCCAAAAATGTAAACTGTTAACTATTGAGATGTAATTAAAATGTAAGCAGGTTGATGCAACAGTGGTAAAGTAAAGATAACAAGTAAAGATTACACAAAGTATATTGCCATGGTACCCGTCCATCATCAGAAAGGAAATAGTCAGCAAAATCTTCACGGATTTGTAGTGCTTTGACTAGTGGGACGAGTGCCAGCCACATGACCTCAGGGTTCATTAGAAAACAGTTCCAGGGATTCACTGGACACATTCTCCTTTAGCCTTAGAAAATAATGGAGAGCACAGCACGCCAAAACTACATTCACTGCATGATCGACTTCAAGGTGCATATATGTTAATAGAACACGCCATTTGGCTGTGCAGATACCAAATGCACACTCCACCATTCGGCATGCTCTACTGAAATTACGTTTTTTGGAAGTAAGCCCATGCCTCGTGTAGGGCCTGAGGAGGTAGATGAATAACGGAAATGCCTCATCTCCTATAATGACCAAAGGCAGATCCAGCCCAGCAGCACCTGGCAGAGGCCTTGATTCTGGCACATCGAATTCGCCAAATTGGAATCTCTGACCCATCACAGAGTTCCTAAATATTCTGGAATCTCCCGAACTTCCATATGCGCCAACATCCACAGCTATGAATCTCATATTTGCATCACTGAGTCCCAGCAGAACAATTGAGAAATATTTTTTGTGGTTAAAGAAGCGGGAACCAGATTTAAGTGGCTTGATCAGACGGATATGTTTTCCATCTAATGCCTCAATGCAATTTGGGAAGTTAGTTTTCTCCCAGAATTCATCCAGTATTTCTTCCCACAGTCTGGATGTTGGTTTCTGGCATCACTGAGTTTTTAAGCTCTTCCCAATCAATAAAGATATTTACATTAGAAATTGATGGTGAAGGGAGGTGAAACTGGCACCAGTGGCAAGGTATCTGCAATACAAAATTGAGAACAATTCAGAAAGAAAGTAAGAAAAATAATTACACATATTCTAAAGAGTGACCACACTGAACATTTTCTTTATTGGGACATAAATTGTAAGCACCATCATATGTTTTGGCCATATGTTTTGGCCTTCTTGCACTTATGAGATACCCGTAAATGCAAGGTAACAGAAAGAAACTGCAAGACATGAAAACTTCTTCTCTTGGTGGGCTGAAAATGAATGCCATCAATTACATATATATTGAGTAAGGACAGTGATGCCTGAAACATTGCTGCTGTGATATATGATATATATAATATATAATATATATATATATATATATTATATATATATATATATATATATATATATATATATATATATATATATATATATATATATATACACACACACATACTCATACATATATATATATATATATATATATATTTATATACACACCGTATTTATCGGCGTATAACACGCGCCGGCGTATAACACGCACCCCAAGTTTAGGAGAGAATTTTAAGGAAAAAAACTTTTAGGAGGGAAGTTTAAGGAAAAAAAACTTACATTTAAATGCCCATCAATGCAGCCTCATCAGTGTTCCTCTGCAGCCTTGTTAGTGTCATTGCAGCCTTTTCAGTGTCAGTGCAGCCTTGTCAGTGCAGCCTTGTCAGTGCAGCTTTGCCCCAGTGCAGCCTTGTCAGTGCAGCTTTGCCCCAGTGCAGTCTTGTCAGTGCAGCTTTGCCCCAGTGGTCAGTGCAGCCTTGCCTCCAGTGTCCATGCTTGATCGCCGCCGACATACACAGTACAGATCGCCGCTGACATACACAGTACAGATCGCCGCCGACAGTAGTTTGTGTTTTAAATATGGCGCCGCGGAGTTCGGAGGGACTCAGCGCCCGCGCAACTGAACGAACGCCGCCGAGATACACATAGTCGAGTGTATTCGGCTCTTTCCGGAGCCGCTCACAGTCCCGCCCAGTCCCGCCCAGTCCCGCCCTATGATGGACATAACACAGGTCCAAAGGCGGGACTGGGCGTGACTGTGAGCGGCGCCGGAAAGAGCCGAATACACTAGAATATGTGTATCTCGGCTCTGTGATTTCGGCGGCGCTCGTTCAGCGCCGCCGAGTCCCTCCGAGCTCCGCGGCGCCATATTTAAAACTACTCGCTATGTGAATGTCGGCGGCAATCTGTGCATTCAATCGCAGGTGCACTCCGGCTTTTCATTCGTGGTCTTCGTCGGCGGTTCCCACTCACGGTCGCAGGTAGTATCCAAACTTTCGTGTCATGTGCAAAATCTTGCGGTTTATTATGCTTCTTATCCTGCACCCCTTTCGTGAAAAAACCTGCCCCGGAGTTGTTGTCGCTCATGTCCCGACATCATTCGGCACAGGCATAGTACATTCGTAAAGTTCCTTCTGACAAATATACGATTCATTCGTAGACCCAAGCCCCCAGTCACTGTAGGTCGTTCTCAATATCACCCGCAATAGGCTTCACTGGTCAAAAAATTCATGCTCCATGGGGTTGCCATCTCATTCACTAGGAGATCAGCATATATTGTTTGTATAGGTTTCTGTGGCTGATTGAGGTGTGCTTGAGCCCACCTGGTGCCTTCTCTGCACTTGATTAGCCTGGGGGGATGGGTGGTTGATAGGTGTTCAGTTTCACAGTAAGGGATGGCATACACTCTACACCCAATTTGTATCAGATACTCCTTACTACCGCTTTATATCGGATTAATTTAATATGTTTTACAAACTGATTCATATCAGATGCATTGCAGAGGCCGACTCTACCAACTCACTGCATGTCCTTCGAGATTGGTCGCAGGTTTTATCAATTGTCCCACACTCACTGTCGCAGGTGGCACTTGTGCTTTCCTGCTACCGAACCGTTACTTTATGTTCCCCTTCGTAAACCACCTACAACTTCGTAGGTCTAATGCCGCGTACACACGGTCGGACTTTTCGTCTACAAAAGTCAGACAGCCTGTCCGACAGACTTCCGGCAGACTTTCGGCGGACTTTCGACGGACTTGCGGCGGACTTTCTAACGAACAGACTTGCCTACACACGATCACACAAAAGTCCGTCGAATTCTTACGTGATGACGTACACCGGACTAAAATAAGGAAGTTGATAGCCAGTAGCCAATAGGTGCCCTAGCGTGGCTTTTTGTCCGTCGGACTAGCACACAGACGAGCGGATTTCGGGGTCCGTCGTAGTTACGAAGTAAAGATTTGAAGCATGTTTCAAATCTAAAGTACGTCGGATTTGAGGCTAAAAAAGTACGTTGAAAGTCCGGAGAAGCCCACACACGATCGGATTACCAGCCAGCTTTAGTCCGTCAGCGTCCGTTGGACTTTTGTAGACGAAAAGTCCGACCGTGTGTACGCGGCATTACTCGGTTATTCGCACACATCCGTACTTACTGCCTTTCTCCGTTCCTCATTCGAGCCCAGTCGCATCCGCGATGTTACGACTCATGACAGCCTCCACTCGGCACCACTGGTATCTTACCGACTAGGCGGTAAGAACCGTACGAATAAGCACAAGTCACCTTCGGGAACAAGTCACTTACAACGAATGTAGTCGCAACATCGGCCCTATGATTTAGATCCTCAGCAAATCACAAGCCCCTTCAACCACTAACACCGTCAGCCGATCCGAGTCCAGTCGTAGCACCGGCTCAACGATTCGGATCCGGAAACACAAGCCCCATCGTCACCTTACATCCACAACCGATCTGAATCTAGTCGCATAATCAGCGCAAAGATTCGGATCCTCTACAAAACGAACTCCACCAACCGATCCGAGTCCAGTTGCAGCACCGGCTTAAAGATTCGGATCCTTGGCAATACAAACATCACCAACCGATCCGAGTCCAGTCGCAACACCGGCTCAATGATTCGGATCCTCAGCATACACAAGCACTCACCAACAGTGTGTTTCTTTCATCTGACCGATCCGAGTCCAGTCGCAAAAACCGGCTCAATGATTCGGATCCTCAGCATACACAAGCACTCACCAACAGTGTGCTTCTTTCATCCCACCGGCCCGAGTCCAGTCGCAACACCGGCTCAATGATTCAGATCCTCAGCATACACAAGCACTCGCCAACAGTGTGCTTCTTTCACCCGACCGATCCGAGTCCAGTCGCAACACAGGCTCGATGATTCGGATCCTCAGCATACACAAGCACTCACCAACAGTGTGCTTCTTTCATCCGACCGATCCGAGTCCAGTCGTAACACCGGCTCAATGATTCGGATCCTTAGCATTACAAACCCCACCATCCAATCCGAGTCCAGTCGTAGCACCGGCTTAACGATTCGGATCCTTCCCAAACCAACTTTCACCAACCGATCCGAGTCCAGTCGCATACCGGCTCAATGATTAAAGATCCTTGGCATTACAAACCCCACCGTCCAATCCGAGTCCAGTCGCAGCACCGGCTCAACGATTCGGATCCTTGCCAACCCAACTTCACCGACCGATCCGAGTCCAGTCACATACCGGCTCAATGTTTCAGAATCCTCAGCATTACAAACCCCACCGTCCAATCCAGTTGTAGCATTAGCTAAACGATTTGGATCCTTGCCAACCCAACTTTCCCTGACCAATCCGAGTCCAGTCGTAGCACCGGCTCAATGATTCAGATCCTAGCCAAATACAACTTTCACCGACCGATCCGAGTCCAGTCGTAGCACCGGCTCAATGATTCGGATCCTCTGCAATACAAAGCGTCACCAACCGATCCGAGTCCGACGTAGCACTGGCTCAACGATTCGGATCCTTGCCAACCCAACTTTCACCGACCGATCCGAGTCCAGTCGTAGCACCGGCTCAATGATTCGGATCCTCTGCAATACAAAGCGTCACCAACCGATCCGAGTCCAGTCGTAGCACCGGCTCAATGATTCGGATCCTCTGCAATACAAAGCGTCACCAACCGATCCGAGTCCAGTCGTAGCACTGGCTCAACGATTCGGATCCTTGCCAACCCAACTTTCACCGACCGATCAGAGTCCAGTTGCATACCGGCTCAATGATGCAGAATCCTCGGCATTACAAAACCCACCGGCCAATCCGAGTCCAGTCATAGCACCGGCTAAATGATTCGGATCCTCTGCAATACAAAGCATCACCAACCGATCCGAGTCCAGTCGCAGCACCGGCTCAGCGATTCGGATCTAGCAATCCAGCAATCCATACAAGCCCCCTCGTCACCTCACATCCACAACCGATCCGAATCTAGTCACAGCATCAGTGCAATGATTCGGATCCTCGGCAATACGAACTCCACCAACCGTACAACTCCACCGACCGATCCGAGTCCAAATCGCAGCACCAGCTCAATGATTCGGATCCTGGGCAATACAAAACTTCTTCGACTGATCTTTCACAAATAAAGCCCCACCGGTGCTTACACCTCAGCCCGGTTTGAACTAGTTGCATCGGCGCTTACGAATACAGTGGAACTTAGGATTCAGATCTTCAGCCTTACGTGTATTAAAGCATTAACATTCACAGACACGCATCTCATCATAACTCCTTGCAATCGCTGCAAGACACGCATCTCATCATAACTCCTTGCATTTGCTGCAAAAAAAAAAAAAACGCATCTCAGCATATACCCATTTTGCAATCTCTGTAAAATATGCATCTCAGTACAAACTCCTTGCAATTGCTACAAATACATGCATCTTACCACATACCCGTTTGCAATCACTGCAAAACATGCATCTCAGTATAAACTCCTTGCAATTGCTGCAAATACACGCATCTTAGTGTTTACCCACTTGCAATCGCTGCAAAACACGCATCTCAGCATATACCCATTTTGCAATCTCTGTAAAATACGCATCTCAGTACAAACTCCTTGCAATTGCTACAAATACACGCAACTTACCACATACCCGTTTGCAATCACTGCAAAACATGCATTTCAGTATTAACTCCTCGCAATTGCTGCAAATACTCGCATCTTAGTGTTTACCCACTTGCAATCACTGCAAAACACGCGGCTCAGCATATACCCATTTTTTGCAATTGCTGCAAAACACGCATCTCGGCATTTACTCATTTTGCAGTCACGGCAAAAAAAAACAAAAACGCATCTCAGTATATACCCCTTGCAATCGCTGCAAAAACACGCATCTCAGTATATACCCCTTGCAATCGCTGCAAAAACACGCATCTCAGTATATACTTCCTGCAATCGCTGCAAAAACACACATCTCAGTATATACTCCCTGCAATCGCTGCAAAAACACGCATCTCAGTAAATACTCCCTGCAATCGCTGCAAAAACACGCATCTCAATATATACTCCTTGCAATCGCTGCAAAAACACGCATCTCAGCATATACCCATTTGCAATCGCTGCAAACATGCATATCAACATATACTCCTTGCAATCTCTGCAAGCACACTCAGTGGCGCTCATACAGCCCACTTCATCTTTTTAGTAGCACTTAAAAAAAAAAAAAAAAAAAAAAAACCCAGACTCGAGGTGACCCTTATCTCACGCCTCCTAGTGTTTCTCTCCCAAGTACAAGTTCCTGACCAAATCCTTAAATTAGACGTGCCAGAAATAGCGGATCTGCCCAGATGGAATGAATTTCTCATCAACTGGAATGGTATGTCAATGTTCATTCCGTTAGCATCTCCCTCTTCATCTCAGGTAGTCACGGACGCCGCAGCCTCCACAGGTCCTCGCGTCAAATTTTTGGCTATCTTTGGTCTGAAGGGCCATGGCCATCAGAAATCCTTTTGATTCCCGATTTCAGTTAGTCCTTTTCTTTGATTGAACTCTACCCCATTATTGCAGCAGCTCATGTCTGGCGCAGTAACTGGGCAGGACAAACACTGTCGTTTGCCACAGACAACCAAGCCACAGCTAGTATTCTAAATAAAAGCAGGTTCAACTCGCTGGCCATCATGGCCTTCCTGAGCAGGCTGGTGCAACTATCCCCACAGCACCAAATAATGTTCGCTGCATCTACATCCCAGGCAAATGCAATACTCTGGCCGACGCACTACCCGTTTTAACTTTGCGTTATTCTTTCGCAGGGATCTGGAACCGACCTGACCATGTTTCTTATCCCACATTGGTCGTAGCTAACCTCGGATTAAAACAAACACCTTCACAATGCTACCCGCCTTATTAATCTATCATTTTCTCACAAACGCCCTGAAGGCCTACCGTACTGCCTGGAATATCCATGACAGGATCCTAGTCTCAAACCCTGGGGCAGTATCAGGAGATTTCCATCACATCCTGGCCTTCATATCATCTTGCCACACACAGTTGGCATTTTCACACCATACCATTAGTCTCTACTTAGCTGGCATCCAGCATTTCATCTCCTTACAGAATCCTACCAAACCATCTTTGGTTGCCGCCCATGCGGTCAAGTCTACACTGCACGGTAGTCACAGACAACTCCAAATCAACAGTAAACGCCTGCCTGCGACCAGCACCATATTCCAAGACAGGTCTACCATCCTGTCACATTCCCCTTTGGGTTAATTTCAGCCCGGTCGTTCACGCAGCCATCTACCTGGCTTTCTGCGGTTTCTTATGCCCCAGTGAATTCACGGTCACCGGCCCCAGTAACATGTTACATAGACGCCACCTGACACGCTACCAAAGTTACTTCATCCGACACCTCATGGTGTCCGAAACACAACAGTCGGGTCCCGGTGTAGATATCATACTTCCCAGACTCGTAAACGCCTGGTGCCCCGTGGCCATTCTAGACCAGTTATTAGCTCATCTGCCCGACCTCTCGGAAGGCAGCCATTACTACCGTTCCCTACTAGCCCTCTAAGTAGCAACCAGTTCACTAGACACGTTAGAAATCTTTTGCCCAACTTAGGCCTTGACCCCGGACAATTCTCTGGAAATTCTTTCGCATTGGAGTAGCATCAGCAGCCTCACGAAACGGGGTCCCGGACCACGTCATCTAGAAAATGGGCAGGCGGAAATTCGTTTGCTTCGCTCGATACATTCCCAATCCACAAGCAGAAATGTCACAAGCCTTTGGCAAGCTTGCCCTGTAGTATGTCAGTAAACTTAAATCATTACCTCCCTAACCAAGTCTTTTTGCGCCCTTCTCTGGCATACCACCCAGCAGATCTGGGTTTACCATACAGCAGGCCAGGGCACACTTCAGGTCTATTTTATGTTGTTAGTCTTGTGACGTGTTTATGTGCTTCATATCTCTCAGGACGGAGGGCTCCGACCATAAATAGGAAGGCCGGTTTACCGGCCTGAAGTTATGGGAGGAGCCTGGAGGGTATTTAACCAGACCACCCAGGATGGTCTGTGTCGGTTCCAGTGCGCGGTACCCACCCACCCATTCCCCTTCTTGGGGTACTTCTCTTCAAACAATTTCTCTACAGAAACATCCATTACTTTCTTAAGGTATGCGCCCTTCTCTGGCATACCACCCAGCAGATCTGGGTTTACCATACAGCAGGCCAGGGCACACTTCAGGTCTATTTTATGTTGTTAGTCTTGTGACGTGTTTATGTGCTTCATATCTCTCAGGACGGAGGGCTCCAACCATAAATATATATATATATATACATACATACACACACACACACACACACACACACACACACACACACTATATTGTCAATAGTATTGGGACACCTGAATGCACATGAACTTTATTTTAAGCATCTGTTCTACATATGGAAGACCTACCTTAAAGTCACCAACAGCCGTTCTTCCGCAGTAATGCTTCGTCTCATGTTGGTCCTGGTTCGGCTCAGACGTCCTCTTACAAGTTCTAGTAGCTCATCAAAGGTTGCCACCGACATCCTTGTAAAATTATAGAACTTGTCTTGATGAGACCGAAGTTCTCCAGACATGAGGGCAAAGTAGCCGATAGATAGACGCTGGGAGGTCAAGGGATGCACCCATTAATGACAACGACATCTCCTACGCTGGATTACATCCATCTGTCTTCTCCATTTCATCCTCATGAGCAGAAAAATTAGCATTGCAATCAAATTGCTAACATAAGAACTCATATTCAATGATCACAGGTCGATCGCCTCTCACTGAACACAGACACTGGCACTGAACAAAGACACAGGAAATAGCTTGTTTTTTAAATACTGTGGACCGAAATGCATCATGGGAGGTCAAGGGACCAAAAAAAATATAAATAGTTGCTATGGGAATGACAAGAATGTTCAACTGCAGCTAAACGCAGACGCACATAATTGCACCTAAACGCAGCTAATCGCAATGTACAAATGCAGGTGAATGCAGTGCCTGGAGCCTTGAATTTCAAAAGAACGAAACATGCTTTTAACTGCGGCAGAAACAGCCGCCCGTGTGAAAGAAGCCTTACAAATACTATTGGCACAAATCACAAACACACAGTGACAGCATTAGCAAACAAGTGTTGTAAATAAGCTCCAACAGTGTTGAAAAAATTGACCATGCTACCACAAAATACATATGGCATTTCCATGGAATTATCGTATATAAGACACAACAATATGTCTCTGTCTTATGGAACAGAATGTACAGCATACAATACTTAAATTCACAATATTCATAATCCAAATGGTAGAATTGGTGCTTGAAATCATAAAGGAAATCTGTTTCTATCTACTTGAAAAACATCTTAGCCCTCTGAATGCACACTGTTCTCAAATCAATAATTCAGTAAGGTTGGCAGGTATCCAGATTCTTTCTTAGGGCATCTGCTGAAAAAGAAATTCCAGCTTGTACCATGCTGCTTTCTAATAGTATACAAGTGCCAAAACAAGTACAGTAAGTGCAAAAAAGCTGAAATGGAAAATAAGATGGAATACACAGAGCCTGACCAATTATACATCTATCTTCTATACATGTATCTTCTATACATGTATCTACTATTGCTTTCCAAATCCGCCTCCTTCTTTTGACAGCGTGATATTCTAGGGCTTTAAAAGTCATGGTGGTATGAAGCAAACAAAAATGTGGCTCATTATAGATAAGTAATAACAGAAAAGCCTTAAAAAGGCAGTAACAGGCAAATATAACTAGTGATACATTTGAAATGGTTTGAATAAGATCCCTAGATAATATAGGAAACTTCTTTTATTCACTTCAAGACTGGACTGTTTCACCCTTTTGCAGCCCAGGCCATTTTTCAGTGCTGTCCCACTGACAATCACTCAGTCATGCAACACTGTACCCAAATTTATTTTATATCAGTCTTTGAGACAGAGCTTTCTTTTGGTGGTATTTAATTACCACTGGGTTTTATTTTTTTGCTATATAAAGGAAAATTTTGATTAAAAAAATCCTAGTTTCTGTTATACAATTTGGAAATAAATCATCTTTCTTAATAATTTTGGAGCAAGGTATATTTTGCTATATTTCTTTGGTAAAAATAACCCAAATACCGGTAAGTGTATATTTTAAAGTCTAAGTGACACTTTTGGAGTCTACAAACTATGGTACTGTATATATATTTGAAAATTGATCAAACCTGATGTACTGACTGCCTATCTCATTTCTTGAGGCCCAAAATGCCTGGGTCATTGTGAATTTTTTTAAAGTTTTTTGTCACACGTTTTTGAAAAATGTGGAAATAAAATTAAAATGTATTTTTTTTACACAAAGTTGTTAATAAGATATTTCTAACACACAGCATTAGCATGCTTAGAATTACACCCCAAAACCAATTTTACTACTTCGGGGATTACTACTGTTATATTTGCACAAATGTTTATCAAAACAATATTTTCTCAAAAAATACACTAAAATTATTATTAGTGGACCCATATATGGATAAAATTTTCAGATATACAGCTAAATTCCTACTAAATATAAAAGTTAAAACTGTATTGAGTTAATACAGTTAGTAAGATTATCCAGAAGGGTGTTTGTAACAAAAAGTCATAACTGGGAGATCATCTCCTGAAACATATTCTCACATAGGCCTCCTGATGTGATGTAATGGGGGGGTAGAGGAGCATCAGCTCAGACCTACTGGTGAGGTGCAAATTAAAATGACTGATTTCCTGACTTACAAAAACATCCAAGGAACAGATGTGGACTGGAAGTTGACCTGGGTCAAGGCAGGTGTACACAGACTAATGCTGCCCCCCTGTGGAAGACAGCAACAGACTTCCTGGAGGATATTCAGGGGAATAACATACTTCCTGGTGATTAGGAAGAACAGCCCCTTATAGCTTTTCATTGAATAGAGGACTACACGGGCGGGCAAGAGAGTGCTTGTGTGGATTGTGTCTGAGTGTGGTGAGTGCAAATGATGAGGTCCCCTCTTTTCTCATTGATCCCAGCTTAGGGACACCGAACACTGAGGACGAAATTAAGTAAAGTATCATCTATGCTCTTTTATTTCAATATGCCCTGTAATATTCATAGTTTTCTATGTACGTTTTTCTAATTTCTTAGTAACGAAACAAGACCTTTGCTTCTTTGAGCATTGTGTTTATTTTTATAGCTAGCATTGTTATTATATCATCACCATTAATATTATCAAAGCTTTAACAGACTAGCTAATTATAGGAACAGACAAGAAAATAAATAGTTATAAATTACTTAGGGGAAGCTAAAAACCCCCCTATTTATTTACAACCAAGTAAATCTAAAGTAAATCTAAAATTAAAGTGACTGGTGCTTTAAATACGGCTAGCATGTGTTAACTTTCAATTAATAATATTTACACATCTCTAAAAAGTAAATCATATAAACATATGGTGACAAATTAGTGTACAATCTTATGTAAAGTGAATAGTGCTCCAATGAAAAAATGAAAAATAAAATAAAATAAATGGTCATATGCACAGTTCTTTTGAAACCACAGAAAAGTCTTTTCCTGCGGCCTGCCAGGTTGCGTGCTCGGATAAGGGTCTGGTATGAATTTTTGGGGGGACCCCACGCCATTTTTTCTTTAATTTTGGCGCGGCATTCCCCTTAAAATCCATACCAGACCTGAAGGGTCTTTTATAGATTTTGAGGGGGACCCCACGCCATTTTTTTAAAAATTTTGGCCGGGGTTCCCCTTAATATCCATATCAGACCTGAAGGGCCTGGTATGGAATTTAGGGGGACCCCCAACTTAATTTTTTCTTTAAATTTTGGTTCGAGGTTCCCCTGTGGGGAATTCTCATGCCGTTTTTATCAATGAACTTTTATGTGTATTGTCGGAACGGCAATTCATTAATAGCCGCCAGTAGTTTTTAATGACTTTTTTTCCTTTGAAATGGCATTTTGCTGTCAGACTGTTCTAAACACGGGAAACATGCACCCCTGTACAGGCATACTATAGACACCCCCCAGGTACAAAATTTAAATGAAAAAAACAAGAAAGGCGCCTCTTAAAAAACTGTATATTTAATGGTATAATATCATTAAAAGCACTCACATTCAAAACTTAGTTAGTCCGGTGTGGGGAGGCCTCAGTATAGGCATACAGGATAGCATCCTTCTGTGTCACACAGTCTTGTTCCTGTCTTGCTGCCGGCTGGTCTGTTAGCGTAAGCTTCCGGGATCAGTAATTATCCAGAACGAGGCTTGGACATCGCCGAGCAGTCAATTGGGTGGCTGGGACGCTGGAACGCACATCCAATGTATGTGCAGTACTGTCGTAAAGCGGCTTTACGACAGTACTGCACATACATTGGATGTGCGTTCCAGCGTCCCAGTCACCCAATTGACTGCTCGGCGATGTCCAAGCCTCGTTCTGGATAATTACTGATCCCGGAAGCTTACGCTAACAGACCAGCCGGCAGCAAGACAGGAACAAGACTGTGTGACACAGAAGGACGCTATCCTGTATGCCTATACTGAGGCCTCCCCACACCGGACTAACTAAGTTTTGAATGTGAGTGCTTTTAATGATATTATACCATTAAATATACAGTTTTCTAAGAGGCGCCTTTCTTGTTTTTTCCTTTGCATACTTGGAGCGGCTTCACCTCCCTTCTAAAGGCTGCCCTACTCATAGACTGTTCGCATTGCACAGAGAGCGTATTGCTCAAAAGGACATTCTTCTGACAACATTGAGATAAACTGTGAACAATGTAACCTGCGCTGCTTGTTTTTCTTTTTGTGTACAAAATTTAAATGAATATTACACTTTTATTGTTTCACTTTAAGCATTATTATAATCACTGCTCCCGAAAAAAATGGCCGTTTTTAAAACTTTTTTTTGCATTGATCCATGTCCCCTGGGGCAGGACCCAGGTCCCCAAACACTTTTTATGACAATACCATGCATATAAGCCTTTAAAATTAGCACTTTTGATTTCTCCCATAGACTTTTAAAGGTTGTTCCGCGGCTTTCAAATTTGCCGCGAACGCCCCAAATTGTTCGCTGTTCGGTGAATTGGCGAACAGCCGATGTTCAAGTCGAACATTAGTTCGACTCAAACTCGAAGCTCATCCCTACTGGACAGTGATGTACACTCTCTGGGCTCACATAGCAAGAGGAACCTGTGCCCTCCACAGCCTGAAAAAATGCATCTCTTTCCCTTCATCCTGGCAATCTCCCTTTGGGAAATGCTCTTGATTACAGTAGAGTCTCTCTTCTCTGGACTACAGTTCCCACAGTTCAGTGCTGCCCGAATCAGTCTATTAAACTCTTCCTGCTCAGCAGCTCCCTCCTATTGCTGTCATAGCTGCTAACCAGTTCAGCACCACAGGGCAGCAGCTACAGAGAACAGCTGCAGCCAGAGTTTCTCTCCCTTTACGTCTTCACGTCACCTGGCTACACAAATGTAAGAGCATAACAAAAATGGGACTTTAACAGGTACCTTCTAAAAACAATCAGTTCAGAAAACAAACCAAATATATCAAAATAATTATTCAACTGCTGAAATATACTGCTGAAAGTATTTTTTGCTGTAAACTTTGAGAGTTTATTGCTCCATAGTAGCTGTAAAAACAGATCATTAAGGGCTTGTTTTGAAACCAGCTTACAGCAAATTAGGAATACGTGCATTTTTGAATGTCCATAGCCTGGTCTCAGTTTCACTTTTAAACATATACTGAATTTAGCTGGCACTGAACTTACATGCTGTATAAAAGTGTGTGCATATTCATTTTTTTTCATTTCTTTTCTATTTAGCACTAGTGACTCTAACGGGAATTAGCATTTACATTGCCTATTCTGCTGCTGCATTTAATTATGTATTGGATTCCTCGGGCAGTGCAATTCTGTCTGAAATTGACATACGTTTTGGATGGTCATTGGCTTTGGCATGGATATCTTTCATCACAGAAATATTGACTGGAATGGCCTTTCTCTTGGCAGCCAGAGTTACTGGCCTCAAACGAACTGGAGATCAGGTTATATAAATGATTGAGAGGACCCTTCTAACCACTGCAAATACCTCATGAGAATTGTGGATATTGTTGTCTCTTAGATTTCAGAAGAAGATCCAAATAAACTTTTGAAATATACAACACGAGTTCTGTCAAACGTATATTTTCTACTGTATATGTAAATGGCAGTGTGGGAAGAGCAATGTAATGTTTATTTTCGCCACTGAATACCCACTGTCCAAAATTTAGGCAAGATTGACAATTGACTTGTATAGGGCTTTTCGTGAAGTAGAAATTGATGAATGTGCCTTGTTACTAGCAGTGTTGGTGTTTAATATATTCTCTCTATTCTATTTATTTCATCACAAGTGGTTATAGACATGTATGGACTTCATGTAAATGTAAACTTTCAATTTATCAAATAAACATGTTTTTTATTTTTATTTTTTTGCATGATATAGATATGATAACAATGAATGCTCTTTTCATATCTTATTCAGTACGATACCCCTTCATCTTTAGAAGAATTTAATTTTAGAAAAGAAATACCAGCAATACCAGCACAGCCAGAGAAACATTGTTCCTTGATTTTATCCATTCCTGTGCTTGAGTAAAATATTTCTAATGATAATTTATCATACAGTATGCCACAAAAGTGAGTACACCCATTTTTGTAAATATTTTATTATATCTTTCATGTGACAACTCTGAAGAAATGACACTTTGCTACAATGTAAAGTAGTGAGTGTACAACTTGTATAACAGTGTAAATTTGCTGTCCCCTCAAAATAACTTAACACACAGCCATTAATGTCTAAACCAATGGCAACAAAAGTGAGTACACGCCTAAGTGAAAATGTCTAAATTGGGCCCAAAGTGTCAATATTTTGTGTGGCCACCATTATTTTCCAGCACTGCCTTACCCCTCTTGGGCATGGAGTTCACCAGAGCTTCACAGGTTGCCACTGGAGTCCTCTTCCACTGCTCCATGACGACATCACGGAGCTGGTGGATGTTAGAGACCTTGCGCTCCTCCACCTTCTGTTTGAGGATGTCCCATAGATGCTCAATAGGATTGAGGTCTGCTGACATGCTTGGCCAGTCCATTACCTTTATCCTCAGCTTCTTTATCAAGGCAGTGGTCATCTTGGAGGTGTGTTTGGGGTCGCTATCATGGAATACTGCCCTGCGGCCCAGTCTCCAAAGGGAGGGGATCATGCTCTGCTTCAGTATCTCACAGTACATGTTGGCATTCATGGTTCCCTCAATGAACTGTAGCTCCCCAGTGCCAGCAGCACTCATGCAGCCCCAGACCATGACACTCCCACCACCATGCTTAGCTGTAGGCAAGACAAATTTGTCTTTGTACTCCTTACCTGGTTGCCGCCACACACGCTTGACACCATCTGAACCAAATAAGTTTATCTTGGTCTCATCAGACCACAGGACATGGTTCCAGTAATCCATGTCCTTAGTCTGCTTGTCTTCAGCAAACTGTTTGCAGGCTTTCTTGTGCATCATCTTTAGAAAAGGCTTCCTTCTGGGATGACAGCCATGCAGACCAATTTGATGCAGTGTGCGGCATATAGTCTGAGCACTGACAGGGTGACCCCCACCTCTTCAACCACTGCAGCAATGCTGGCAGCACTCATACGTCTATTTCCCAAAAACAACCAATGGATATGACGCTGAGCATGTGCACACAACTTCTTTGATCAACCATGGCGAGGCCTGTTCTGAGTGTAACCTGTTCTGTTAAACCACTGTATGGTCTTGGCCACCGTGCTGCAGCTCAGTTTCAGGGGCTTAGCAATCTTCTTATAGCCTAGGCCATCTTTATGTAAAGAAACAATTATTTTTTCCAGATCCTTTGAGAGTTCTTTGCCATGAGGTGCCATGTTGAACTTCCAGTGACCAGTATGAGAGAGTGACAGCGATAACACCAAATTTAGCACACCTGATCCCCATTCACACCTGAGACCTTGTAAGACTAACAAGTCACATAACACTGGGGAGGGAAAATGTCTAATTGAGTCCAATTTGGACATTTTGACTTAGGGGTGTACTCACATTTGTTGCCAGCAGTTTAGACATTAATATCTGTGTGTTGAAAACTAGGAAGAGAAACCACCAAGGAGTAGAATACTGGAGACCCTTGCCACGTCCCAAAATATGCAAGAAAAATGGAGGTAAATGCCCCAGGGATTGTACGGGCAAGGGGAAGGGTACACCAGATTTTTAAATAAGTAGCATAATGTATAAAAGTACAAAAAATATTGCATATAGATAAACAGAAGATAAATGCACAAATATATACACCTAAAAACAATTATAGGATATAAATAAAAATGCTATAAATAGACATGATTCCCTTTTTTCTAAGAAGGCGAAATCTCCAAACAACAAGGATACCAGGATCATTACCACTTACTCCAAAGAGCACTTCCAAATAAAATGTATTTTTGACAAATACTGGCACCTTTTTACATTCTGATCCCTCAGTTGGACCTCTCGTACCTCCTGCCCCCCGATAATCTAGAGACGGCCCGCCTCTATTGGGGATATGGTGGTCAGGAGTGAATTTCCAGGTTCCACTCGAGGTGATCCATGTAAGCTTTTTGGTACTTTTCCATGTGGATCATGTAACTACTGTAAATACATGGATTCTAGAAAGAACATACGTTTACCTAATGGCAGTCTCTTTTGTCCCTGACACTTCTCCAACTGCCAAACCATAGGAGTGATATATCTTTTACAATGTGGTTGTGGCTGCTATTATATAAAATGATATAGAAACTATGGCAAAGAAGTCATATCAGGGCTATGCAAACTAGCAATCCTGATCTCCCATGTACTACAAGCCCACAGTGGTATTTTTCCCACAGTACTAATTTTTGTGTTGGATCGTATATACCCCAGTCCCCAGGGAGGAGATTTTAACAAGCTCCTCCTACAGCGTGAGTTGAGGTGGATATTAAATCTCAATGCCACCTCTCCACCAGGCCTAAACGAGGCCTTCAATCTGAAACCCTTTTTGCATGGTTTCTCCTCTGGAGGCTTGGATAGGGATCTATAAATCATCCACCTCTAACCTTCACATTAGCATCA
Source organism: Lithobates septentrionalis (assembly GCA_037952835.1). Lineage (NCBI taxonomy): Eukaryota > Metazoa > Chordata > Amphibia > Anura > Ranidae > Lithobates > Lithobates septentrionalis. The sequence continues at coordinate 1,221,423 of JBBDGP010000553.1, forward strand.
TACACTTTAAACCTCCCTTACTACATGCCCCCCTCCCCCCCAGGTTGCTTTTTCTTCTCTCTTTTTTTCTTCTTTCTCCCCCCCCTTTCTTTTCCTCCCCTTTTCTTCCCCTGCTTTTGAACTTTTATGTGCCTCTCATACCATGTTTAATCAATGTGTTACAGTGTTTTTCTGGCTTCTTTTTCCCGTTTGGGCGAGATAGATGTTTTACAATTCATTTGTATTTATTTACCTTGTGAAATGTTTTGCTTAATCTTTTTTTAGATGTACAGGAGATGGCCCCAGTCTCTATATTTTTGCTCTACTGAATATTTTTTCAAACCCTCTCTTTATACATTTTTGGCTTCATAGCAGCTCCCCTGTTTTTGCCTCTGATACGTCAAGGCTCCCCTGCACAGGGGGGCCCTTTGGTGCTTCACTGCTTCTCTGGGCATTTCCCGTCTTTTGGGCTGCATTGCTTCCGCGTTCCCAGGAGGCGGCACTCTGGCCGCCCCGCGCTGGTCTCCTCTTATCTGACCCGCATGTTCCACTCATCTGTCTGTGTCTGTGTCGGCGGTTGTGTCTGCGTCTGACGTCAGTGCGCCCCTGTGGTGCCGGACGCTGCCCAAACCGAGGGATCACTAGGGAGATGTCTGATATGATCACGCCATGGTGACGCGGTGGCGCCACACATTGCGCAAGCTGGGAGAGCAACAGGGAGATATGCTCTCAGGCACACCTGTCGCACAGGTGATCGGTGGGGCTCATCACCATGATGGACTCCCCGATCACCTGACACACACCACCTTTATCCATTGGATAATTGCCTACAATGATGGGCGGCCACCTCATCACCTCCTCTTTGTTTAGCTTTAGAAACCAGGTAAGCACACCACTTAGCTGCTGTATACTTACGACTGCATTGCCCTCCATATCAACGACTCATATAACATTGACACATACAGGCGAGTAATCTCCTGGATTTTGGTGCCATGTCCGTGATGACAGGCCTATGTGCTTGCTCCTGCTTAGAATCCTGGCTTACCTTTGCGGCCATTGGGGTTTCTTATATATATTTTTGTACATCATTGTACTTAATTGGCTTTTTGTGCCACCCCATTGGTTTCACATCATTCTTATATATTTTCTTTGCCAGATTGGTCTCCTCTCCTGCTTTTGGGTGATCCTTGTGAGCGTTGGTGTGATTCTCTGGCGACAGGGGCGCTGCGCGTTCCAACCACATCTAGATCATACCTCCTATGCTCTGACACTAGGATTCTGACATTGTCATTGCTATGTGGCACACTTTTTAAGTCCCATGCATGAACCTCAGAGCTTTTTTTGCTATGCGATTAAGCAGACTTAGAGACGGAGGCCCCTTCTATCTGGAAATTTCTGATCTGCAGTAATATTTTTAAAGGATACAGATTCTGTGAGTAAGAATCACTCTTATGGCCTATCATTATATGTCTTGTTGTTTTAACTACCGTGCTTTCTATACATTTTGTTTGTTACCCATTATATATTCTTGTGTATTTCTTACTGTCAGGGCTGGCTCAGCCCTTCCTTCTCTGAGCTGGCCGCTCAGCTGTCGGCTAATTGCCAGCTCTCTTCTCTCTCCACAGTTAACCAGCTGTTGTGGATCTGCTCATCAGTCCCGCCTACTTAAAGATATCCAGCTCACTTCTTTCCTGTCTTCGCCTTGGTCACATCACAAGAAACCATCTCCTGCGTTCCTGTTAGACTGGCTTGCTGATATCTCTTCTGACTCCTTATCCTGCTTGCTGTTCCTCCACTTGGATCCCTGACTTCTGGCCTGGCTGATTACCCGATCTGGTTACTGAACTCTGGCTTGGCTGACTACCGATCCGGTTACTGGACTCTGGCTATGCTTTGACTAAGCTTACTCTATTTACCTTTTTATTTTTATTAATAAACAAGAGTGATTTAACTGTACTTCTGTCTCGGTCTGGTTCATGGTTTCTGACAGTAGACGAAGTCACACGGCTCACCTGGAATCCCCCACTGTGGCTGCTCCGGTACAACCTGAGTTGCAGGCCATCCCTGCTGCTGCGCCAGTCTCTGTGCAGGCACCCGCCTTGAGTATTACCTCTATTAGAGGTATGTCTGGTTCCGCCCTGCTTCCCTAGCGATTTGGGGGACGATCCAGTTCAATGCAGATGGTTTCTTAACCAAGTTGGGATATACTTTGAGATGCTGCCCCAGGCGTTTCCCATGGACAGAAGCAAAGTAGGGTTTGTGATATCTTTGCTTTCTGAGAGAGCCTTGGCCTGGGCTAACCATCTATGAGAGACACAAATACCTATTTTCTTGAGTTACCCTGAGTTTGTGGCCTCCTTTAAAAGGATATTTGATGTTCCCGCATGCTACGCTTCTGCTGCCAAGTGCCTCATGTCCATCAGAGTACGAGAACTGTTGCCGACTACGCCATTGAGTTTCGTACTCTGGCAGCAGAGGTTGCATGGAACAATGAGGCCCTCGTGGCTGCTTTTTCTCATGGTCTCTCGGATTTCATAAAGAATGAGATAGCAACCCGAGATATACCCACTGAGCTGGAGACCTTGATTTCGTTTGCCATCCTCATTGACTCCAGACTCAGAGAAAGGCTTTCTTTTAAGGAGCAATTGCGGAAGCCTCCTGTACATTTGCCTCCGAGCTTTGCAGTCCCACCCGTGCCTCCCTCACCTCCCATGCCTCCTGGTACCAAGCTGGTCAGTGAAGATGAACCCATGCACTTGGGCTTCACGCATCTCTCTGCGGATGAGAGAGCCTTTAGGAGGAGGGAGAGATTGTGCCTTTATTGTGGCCAGGCAGGTCACCTTTTGAAGTCTTGTCCTACTCGTCCTGGGAACACCTGAACCTTGAGGTCTTGTCATGGACAGACCTTAGATTGTGTTGTGTCGTCCCCAGTTGTGTTGTGTCGTCCCCAGTCCCCTTTCTTGGGCTAAGTCGTCTATCAAGATACAGGCTCTAATCGACTCTGGGGCTGCAGGCATGTTCATTGATGCTGCCTTTGTATCAAAGCACTCGATTCCACTGCAGCTGTGTGACACTCCACTTGCCATTGAGGCCTTTGACAGGAGACCTCTACTGCCTGCCCACGTGACTCATGAGACGGTTCCGTTGTCCATGGCCGTAGGGGCTCTTCACCATGAGATAATCCAATTCCAAGTGATTTCCTCTCCTAAGTTTCCGCTGGTTATTGGTTATCCTTGGTTACAGAGGCGCAACCCCTCTTTTGATTGGCTCCACACTGAGGTTCTCTCCTGGTCACCACAATGCAGTGAAACATGCAGTGAAAACATGTTTCTGGAAGGTAGCCAAGGTCCTGTGTACCTCTTCACTCTCCTCCCTGCCAGAGGAGTACCGTGATTTTAGCGATGTCTTTGACAAAGGTCAAGTCAGTAGTTTGCCTCCACACCGGCCGTATGATTGCACAATTGACCTTCAACCTGGTGCCACTCCTCCTCGTGGTCGGGTTTACCCTTTGTCGGTCTTGGAGGATAAAGCCATGGAGGAGTATGTTGCAGATGCACTTTCTCGAGGTTTCATCCGCAAATCCTCGTCTCATGCTGGTGCTGGTTTCTTCTTTGTGAAGAAGAAGAGCGGTGAACTGAGACCTTGCATTGATTATAGGGGTCTCAATCGTTTTACAATTAAGAATGTCTACCCGATCCCGTTGATTACATTATTTGACCGCCTCAAGGGAGCAACGGTTTTCACTAAGCTTGATCTGAGAGGGGCTTACAATCTCGTGAGGATTAAGGAGGGCAACGAGTGGAAAACTGCGTTTAATACCAGAACAGGCTATTATGAGTACCTCGTAATGCCTTTTGGCCTTTGTAACGCCCCGGCAGTTTTCCAGGCATTTATTAACGATGTCCTCCGAGATTTGTTGCAGCTATGTGTGGTGGTTTAGCTCGATGATATCCTCATATTTTCCAAGTCCCTGGAGAGCCACCACACAGATGTCTGTCATGTGCTTCAGAAATTAAGAGAGAACAATCTCTATTGTAAACTGGAGAAGTTCCTTCAGGAACAGGTTAAATTCCTGGGCATGTCATTTCCACTTCTGTTTTTTCGATGAACCCAGAGAAACTTTCGGCAGTCCTACAGTGGCCTTGAGTGGGGTTATGTCCTCTGCAGCGTTTCCTGGGTTTTGCCAACTATTATCGGAAGTTTATTCGTAACTTCTCGTCTCTGGTCAAGCCCCAGACCGATATGACCAGAGAGGACAGTAACCCACAGAGATGGTCTCCGGAGTACAATCAGGCCTTTGAAAGTCTCAAGGCTGCCTTTGTTTCTGCTCCTGTGTTGGCCCATCCTGATCCTACGTTACCTTTTATCCTTGAGGTTGATGCTTCTGAGACTGGTGTTGGCGCCCTTCTGTCTCAATGTCCTACCTCTGAGAGTGCTATGCATCCTTGTGGCTACTTTTCCAAGAAATTGTCACCTGCGGAATGCAATTACGAGATTGGTGACAGAGAGCTGTTGGCGATCATTTTAGCCCTGAAAGAATGGAGACATCTTCTCGAAGGTACCACTGTGCCGGTTCTCATTCTTACTGACCATAAGAGTCTCACATTCTTGTCTGAGGCTAAATGCCTCTCTCCCAGAAGGGTGCGATGGGCTCTCTTCTTGTCAAGTTTCAATTACATTGTCTCATTCTTACCCGGTACTAAGAATGTAAGGGCTGGCGCCTTGTCACGATAATTTTCCTCCACTTCCAAGTTGGAGTCTGTTCCGGTTCCTATGATTCCTCCTGATCGTATTCTGGCTACAGTTCGCACCAGTCTTACTTCTCCTTTGGGTGACAAAATTCTTGCTGCTCAGGTCGATGCTCCTCCAGAGAAACCTTGTGACCACTGCTTTGTCTCTGAGTGTCTCCGTACTGCCGTGCTCCAGACTTACCATTCTCCCAAGGCAGCTGGCCACCCTGGGAAGAATCAACTCATTTGAAAAATGGAAAAAGGTCCCCCAAGCGGGGTTTTTAGGCAGCTAGCTATAGATATGAGCAAGGCATTAAGTAAAATATTAAAATTCTTTATTGAAGGGTAATGAATAAATGTAACAACATATAAATATAAGTTGGGAGCTCAAGTGGGAAAATACCCATACCAATTACATATAATAGCAAACATAGGTTATACACAGCATGTGATAAGGCTATTGCATAACAAATCCTGACGCGTTTCGACCCATGAGTTTTGGGGTCTCTTCAGAGGATGAGTTTGCTACAGAAAAAAGAAAAATTTATAACAGTATGTCCAGCTTATTTAAAAGAATTACAGCATAGGCAAGTTTGTTTAGCAACATGTTTAGTAACACTTTGCACATAATTACCACTGAGTTTGGATGTACCCCTCGATCAGAGCCTCCCCACTTTTCGTAGGTTCCGGCCCCACCCCCCAGTGGCGTGTTGGTGGGGGGGCAATTATACGTGTGACTCCTTGCAAGCCATATCAAGTGGATTCCTGTTCCCCCTTCTTCCTGGGGTGCTGCTACGTGCGGGCACACTGGATGGTCGGGCTGCTAGGTGGGGAGGCTCTGATCGAGGGGTACATCCAAACTCAGTGGTAATTATGTGCAAAGTGTTACTAAACATGTTGCTAAACAAACTTGCCTATGCTGTAATTCTTTTAAATAAGCTGGACATACTGTTATAAATTTTTCTTTTTTCTGTAGCAAACTCATCCTCTGAAGAGACCCCAAAACTCATGGGTCGAAACGCGTCAGTTTCGACCTTATCACATGCTGTGTATAACCTATGTTTGCTATTACATGTAATTGGTATGGGTATTTTCCCACTTGAGCTCCCAATTTATATTTATATGTTGTTACATGTATTCATTACCCTTCAATAAAGAATTTTAATATTTTACTTAATGCCTTGCTCATATCTATAGCTAGCTGCCTAAAAACCCCGCTTGGGGGACCTTTTTCCATTTTTCTTGTCCATATTGGGGTGAGCAGCATTGATATCTCTCCTTAATGTGTCTTCCCTCTTTGCTATACAAATTCGGGTGGTTAAACACCCCTTCCCCCATTTGACACATGGGAGTTAGACATGAGCTGTGCACTGTCTGTTCTCCTGTATATATCCCTCTGTGTTAATCCTAGATACCACATTAGATTGCATCCATATATTTTCCAAAAATGTGTTAAATCGCATATTAGGATTATAAGTAGACTCTCAATAAGGGGACTAAATCGGAACTATATTTCTCCCCTTGAGCTCACTAAATCAGTTACGCTCTTGTATTGTGAGTCTATTATTATTATACTCAATCAAGTCTATAATTCATAGCCTCGTTCGTGGTTGCGAATAGAGTAAAATCGCATCGCAACCGCGAGCAATGAGGGATCCATTGGATCTGATGCAAATGTCCTTATTTGGGTTGTTATACATTTACTATTTTGTGTATATTTAAATGTTGAAATTATGTTGCCATCTCTGGGTTGTTTTGGTTTTTACATATTTTTTACATATTTTTAGGAATATTGTTAGAATTGTCAGTGCACAGTTTCCAATGTTTACTTTGTATGATCAATAAGCAACTATGTAGAAAACTTTTGTCATTTGTTATTCTTCACAAATTGCATATGTGAGCTCGTTTGTGTGCTTCTCGTTTGGCGCCTCCCCGCTTGCAGCTTGGACCATCGGATCCCTGTGATGCCTGCATGATCGCATGCTCCCCGGGTCGGGGCTCATGTTCCCTGATGTGTCTTCCCGGCAGGGTGGGGAGCTCAGTTACCTGCGCTCCCCTTGTCTCTCCCCTTGGATGGCCGGATTCCCGGATCGGCTGCCCATGGGCGTGATTACCCTGCCGGCGGCATCCCCCATCACCTTCGGACGTTGCGTGCGGTGTGCGCACACGTGCGGGTCGCCTGTGCGTGCGGCCTCATGATGTCACGTATTTTACGGCGAAGGTGACGACAGATGTCGGGGCTTCGCCTTGATGGACGCCGAGGGAGCCACACGAGGCCTGCCAATGGTGGCCACAGCCTCCCTCTACACTCCGGGGTTAAGGGGCGGAAGAAACAATACCTGTTGTTAATTTCAGTACTAATTAAGGACACTATTTAATGAGGGTGGATTTGGGTGTGATCCCTCCACTTCCTCCTTGGACGGCCAGACTCTTTTCCTCAACAGTAGGAGTGAGTAAGAACTTATGATACATCTGATTATCAATGCTTTGTCAGACCCCATAGAATAATATTTTACTTATATTTAATTTTGATTTATGTGCACACCAGCTCTGGATGCCGTAGACTTAGATACTTGGCAATATCATGCACTTTTTCCTCAAATTCACACATCACACATACACTCATTTGTTTTGTGTTGGTTTTTATTTATTTATTTATTTATTTATTTATTTTTTGTTTCTCTGCTGTTTAAACACTCACTCGCATCATTTTCATGCACATTCCTTTTTTCACATAGACTTAGATACTTGGCAATATCATGCACTTTTTCCTCAAATTCACACATCACACATACACTCATTTGTTTTGTGTTGGTTTTTTTTTTTTTTTTTTGCTGTTTAAATCACTCACTCGCATCATTTTCATGCACATTCCTATTTTCACATATATTTTACATGTCATTATTCACTGTGCACATCCCTCACCTCTCTTCCTATCACTGCCATTGTCAGCATTTAAAGACAAGGTCATCCCTGACATATTTTATATTAGTTATACCAATATAGTCACTTTACTCATTTTATCATCCTTCACATGATCAATTCAAGCTGTAATAGATTATTACAACACTTTCTGACCACCCAACAGTTAAATCTAACCACTAACCTATATGGGTATATTCATGAGCTAACGCTCTGACAATTTTCGTAGGTTCCGGCCCCACCCCCCAGTGGCGTGTTGGTGGGGGGGCAATTATACGTGTGACTCCTTGCAAGCCATATCAAGTGGATTCCTGTTCCCCCTTCTTCCTGGGGTGCTGCTACGTGCGGGCACACTGGATAGTCGGGCTGCTAGGTGGGGAGGCTCTGATCGAGGGGTACATCCAAACTCAGTGGTAATTATGTGCAAAGTGTTACTAAACATGTTGCTAAACAAACTTGCCTATGCTGTAATTCTTTTAAATAAGCTGGACATACTGTTATAAATTTTTCTTTTTTCTGTAGCAAACTCATCCTCTGAAGAGACCCCAAAACTCATGGGTCGAAACGCGTCAGGATTTGTTATGCAATAGCCTTATCACATGCTGTGTATAACCTATGTTTGCTATTATATGTAATTGGTATGGGTATTTTCCCACTTGAGCTCCCAACTTATATTTATATGTTGTTACATTTATTCATTACCCTTCAATAAAGAATTTTAATATTTTACTTAATGCCTTGCTCATATCTATAGCTAGCTGCCTAAAAACCCCGCTTGGGGGACCTTTTTCCATTTTTCTTGTCCATATTGGGGTGAGCAGCATTGATATCTCTCCTTAATGTGTCTTCCCTCTTTGCGAATCAACTCATTTGGGCCATTTCTCAACAATTCTGGTGGCCTAGTCTATGTACTGATGTAACTGCCTTCGTAGCGGCCTGTTACGTGTGTGCTCAGAGTAAGACTCCACAACACCTTCCAGCGGGCCTCCTACAACCTATACCCACTGATGCGTCATTGTATTCCACCTAAAAAGTTGCCCACTTCTAAGGAACTGGCTTCCATTTTTGCTCGGGAGATCTTTCGCTTACATGGGCTTCCCAAGGTGATTGTCTTGGACAGGGGAAGTCAGTTTGTGTCCCGGTTCTGGCGAGCCTTTTGTGCACAGCTGGGAATTCAGCTTGCTTTCTCCTCTGCGTATCCCCCGCAGTCTAATGGGGCCGCAGAATGAGCCAATCAGTCCTTGGAGTAATTCCTACGTTGCTATATTTCTGACCATCACAACAACTGGTCAGACCTATTACCATGGGCAGAGTTTGCTTACAACAGTGCCTTGAATTCTGCTTCCCGATTGTCTCCGTTTATAGCGAATTATGGTTGCCAGCCTTCCATATTGCCTGACTTGTTTGTTCCGCAGAGTATTCCTGCACTAGAGGAGCATCTCCATGGTCTTCGTTCCACTTGGGCACAAGTCCAGGAGGCTTTGCGTCATGCTAATGATAGGTACAGACTCCATGCTGACCGCAGACGCCTGTCTGCGCCTTCCTACCAGATTGGGGACAGGGTCTGGCTGTCATCTCGCAACCTCAGACTTTGTGTTCCCTCACTGAAGTTCGCACCTCGGTTTATTGGGCCTTTCTCTATCCTTCGCAGGATTAACCCAGTGGCTTACGCGTTGGACCTTCCTTCTAGTATGCGCATCTCTAATGAGTTTCATGTCTCCTTATTGAAACCATTGGTCTGCAACCGCTTTACCACCTCGGTGCCACGTCCTCACCCTATACAGGTTGAGAACCATGAGGAGTATGAGGTGAAATCCATTGTTGACTCTGTAGGTTCCATGGGCGCATACAGTACCTGGTGCATTGGAAGGGGTACGGTCCGGAGGAACGCTCCTGGGTCTCATCCTCGGACGTACATGCCCCTGCCCTCCTCTGTGATTTCCATAGACATTTTCCCCTCAAGCCCGGTGGTCCTCCAAGGGGGAGGGGTCGTTGAGGAGGGGGTACTGTCAGGGCTGGCTCAGCCCTTCCTTCTCTGAGCTGGCCGCTCAGCTGTCAGCTAATTGCCAGCTCTCTTCTCTCTCCACAGTTAACCAGCTGTTGTGGATTTGCCTACTTAAAGACATCCAGCTCACTTCTTTCCTGCCTTCGCCTTGGTCACATCACAGGAAACCATCTCCTGTGTTCCTGTTTAAAGACTGGCTTGCTGACATCCCTTCTGACTCCTTATCCTGCTTGCTGTTCCTCCACTTGGATCCCTGACTTCTGGCCTGGCTGATTACCCAATCTGGTTACTGAACTCTGACTTGGCTGACTACCCGATCCAGTTACTGGACTCTGGCTATGCTTTGACTACGCTTACTCTATTTACCTTTTTATTTTTATTAATAAACAAGTGTGATTCAACTGTTCTTCTGTCTCGATCTGGTTCATGGTTTCTGACACTTACATATATATATACATTCTTTGTTAATAGAATCAAACAGCTAGCTTCAGAAATCAACCCCTGAGAAAGGAATTAAATACTTACACCGATATTCCGAAACATGTTGGGTCCTTTGTGACCACACACGTCATTGATCTCATTTGAGTTCGTCTGTGTGCTCCAGAATGTGGCTGCTGTTTTTTTTTTAATATCCTATAATTGTTTTTAGGTGTATATATTTATGCATTTATCTTCTGTTTATCTATATTCAATAAATTTTGTACTTTTATACATTATGCTACTTATTTAAAAATCTGGTGTACCCTTCCCCTTGCCTGTACAATCCCTGGGGCATTTACCTCAAATTTCTTAATATCTGTGTGTTGAGTAATTTTGAGGGGACACAAAAAATTTACACTGTTATACAAGCTGTACACTCACTACTTTACATTGTAGCAAAGTGTAACTTCTTCAGTGTTGTCACATGAAAAGATATAATAAAATATTTAAAATGTGAGGGGTGTACTCACATTTGTGAGATATGTATTGTACAACACAATGGGGGTCATTAACTATAGAGCTGCGGCGCTATTTAGCACTAATTACTGCGAATTAGCGCTAACTAGCGCTAATAGCACTAATTAGTGCTAATTCACACTAATTAGCGCTAATTAGTGCTAAAACGGTATTCACTATAGCGCTGGTGAGAAAATACTCCCAAAATCGAATTTACTATAGTTCCCTGAAACCAAATAGCGCCCAAAACCTTACTCTGCTAAAACCTGGAGTAGTGCACATGGAAATAATGTTTAGAGCATGATATAATTGCCTAAATGGTACTGAAACATGCGGTATATTATTTAAAGATAATCTGCTTTTAAACTGTGTGAAAAAGTGATTTTAAAGAATATCTTTAAAAGTCTGAGAAGTGAAAAATTCCCCGTTTTGGACAACTAGGTGCCAACACAACTGAGCATGCTCAGACCTGAAAATAACTCTCATTTTAACTCAAGTGTCTTTTTTACCCGGCACTATAGTAAATACCAAAATGAGAGCTAATTAGAGAGCATTTTTTTGAAGTGAAAATCTGCTCTATTCTAGTCCAAATCAAGTTTTAGCCATTGATTCTAATGGAACAATTCTAATGCCGCGTACACACGGTCGGACTTTCTATCCTACTTGGTCCGGCACACTTTCCGACGGACTTTGTCCGCCAGGTGCGCCGGACTTTAAAACGGACGGACTTGCCCACACACGCCGGGACTTTCCGGCGGGCTAAGTCCGCCCGTCTTTCCGACGGACTTTCGCCGGAGTTCCGGCGGACTTTCAGAATGAACGGACTTGCCCACACACGGCCAAGTCCGTTCATTTTGAACGTGACTCAGGTGCGACGGGACCAGAAAAGGATGTCAATCTTGCCGCTTTTATCGGCGAGATTGACACCTTGCGAGCCCCGTCGTGGGGCATACCAGGCCCTTAGGTCTGGTATGGATTATAAAGGGAACCCCGCTACGCCGAAAAAACGGCGTGGGGTCCCCCCTAAAATCCATACCAGACCCCGATCCGAGCACGCAGCCTGGCCGGTCAGGAAAGGGGGTGGGGACGAGCGAGCGCCCCCCCCCCCTCCTGAACCGTACCAGGCCGCATGCCCTCAACATGGGGGGGTGGGTGCTTTGGGGGAGGGGGGCGCCCTGCGGGCCCCCCCACCTCAAAGCACCTTGTCCCCATGTTGATGAGGACAAGGGCCTCTTCCCGACAACCCTGGCCGTTAGTTGTCGGGGTCTGCGGGCGGGGGCTTATCGGAATCTGGGAGCCCCCTTTAATAAGGGGGCCCCCAGATCCCGGCCCCCCACCCTATGTAAATGAGTATGGGGTACATGGTACCCCTACCCATTTACCTAGGAAAAAAAGTGTAAGTAATAAAACACACTACACAGGTTTTTAAAATATTTTATTAAACAGCTCGGGGGGGGGGGATCTTCCTCCGGCTTCGGGGGTCTTCTTCCGGCTCCGGGGGTCCCTCCGCTTCATCTTCTCCCGGCGTCCGGTTGGTTCTTCTCCGCTCTCTTCTCCCGGTGTTCCAGTTCTTCGGCCGGCTCCTCTGCTGTGTTCAGGTAGCTCTCTTACCAGCAGAGGTCCGGACTTCTGAGCTGCTGGGCTTCTTCTCTTCTCTTCTCTTCCCCCAGATGTTGACACGACGCTCTCTCCGGCTGGACTGGTCTCCGAGGGCTGCGTTGTGACTTATATAGGCGGAGACCCCGCCCCCATATGATGTCACAGTCCCTGGGCATGCTGGGACTGTGACGTTTTAGGGGGCGTGGTCGACCACGCCCCCTAAAACGTCACAGTCCCAGCATGCCCAGGGACTGTGACATCATATGGGGGCGGGGTCTCCGCCTATATAAGTCACAACGCAGCCCTCGGAGACCAGTCCAGCCGGAGAGAGCGTCGTGTCAACATCTGGGGGAAGAGAAGAGAAGAGAAGAGAAGAAGCCCAGCAGCTCAGAAGTCCGGACCTCTGCTGGCAAGAGAGCTACCTGAACACAGCAGAGGAGCTGGCCGAAGAACTGGAACACCGGGAGAAGAGAGCGGAGAAGAACCAACCGGACGCCGGGAGAAGATGAAGCGGAGGGACCCCCGAAGCCGGAAGAAGACCCCCGAAGCCGGAGGAAGATCCCCCCCCGGAGCTGTTTAATAAAATATTTTAAAAACCTGTGTAGTGTGTTTTATTACTTACAATTTTTTCCTAGGTAAATGGGTAGGGGTACCATGTACCCCATACTCATTTACATAGGGTGGGGGGCCGGGATCTGGGGGCCCCCTCATTAAAGGGGGCTCCCAGATTCCGATAAGCCCCCGCCCGCAGACCCCGACAACCAACGGCCAGGGTTGTCGGGAAGAGGCCCTTGTCCTCATCAACATGGGGACAAGGTGCTTTGAGGTGGGGGGGGCCCGCAGGGCGCCCCCCTCCCCCAAAGCACCCACCCCCCCATGTTGAGGGCATGCGGCCTGGTACGGTTCAGGAGGGGGGGGGGGCGCTCGCTCGTCCCCACCCCCTTTCCTGACCGGCCAGGCTGCGTGCTCGGATCGGGGTCTGGTATGGATTTTAGGGGGGACCCCACGCCGTTTTTTCGGCGTAGGGGCTTCCCTTTATAATCCATACCAGACCTAAGGGCCTGGTATGCTCCGCGCTCGCCGCAATAGGAAAATTAGTTTTTCCTATTGCAGCGAGCGCGAGATGCAATACCCTGCCCTCGTGTCGTATCTGGTCCGTCGGACCAGCATACACACGAGCGGGCTTTCCGTCGGACCAGCACACACACGAGCGGACTTTCCGCCCGAAACTGAGTCCGACGGAAAGATTTAAAGCTTGTTTCAAATCTAGGTCCGGCGGGCTTTTGGGAAAAAGTCCGCCGGAAAAGTCCGCCGGAAAAGTCCGCCGCCGCCTACACACGGGCGGATTGTCCGGCACACTCTGGTCCGCCGGACCAAGTATGCCGGAAAGTCCGACCGTGTGTACGCGGCATAACTTTCACAAAAAAACCTTTTAATGTTGCGATGAAATGTATCTTTCTCTGAAATAAATTTTCATTTGTAACATTGTTGCTTCTACTTAAAATAGTTTGTTTTTAAGAATGCTAGAATGTGGAATGTTTTGATGTTTTGGTAAAATATATTTTTCTCTGTCACTTTCACTTACTCTCCATCTCACGACAATCTTTACCCAAACTCACACAGGTGTCTTTATAATCCACAAACAATACCATTCCTGATGCAAATTTAAAATGAATCACAATTTTTTGTGCTTTTTATTATTTACAAATATTCATAATCTGAGCCCAAAAAATGTGATATGTGTACCAACATCAGAAATCAAAATGTAATTCCCAAAAATTTAAGGGTAATATTCTACTCTCACCCACAACAAAACACTAGATATCACAGAATAAATCAAGAAGAATAACTCTTGAGTAATGTAATTCCATGACCTGTATGTCCAAAGAAATGCAGTATTTATGTGTTTTATGTGTAGTTATGTGTAGTTATGTGTAGGAGGTTCTCACACGTGGCAGCTCCGTGGCTTAGAGGTTAGAACTTCCGCTTAGTATCCCTGAGTGTCTGGGTTCAAATCCCACCCATGTTGCTTCATGTAGAGAAGGAGGCTCATTGGCGCGCAGGATTGACATCCAATGATAAACAATAGCCGCCATTTTGTCAAAGAAAAAGATAGAGGGCAAAGCCAGACAAGAGCGTCAAGACAATGAATTAGGGGGAGCACCTAGCTCGCAATGGAGCATCTGAAGGGGGAAAAAAGAGTAATATAATTATTTGCCTAATGCTGAACGTACAAAGAATTATAAAAATATTATAAAAAAACTATTATTATAAAAAAGAGAGAGAAAATTCATGGACAAACCTATATGCAAATGTTATGTAAACATAGCATAGTTAAAACATGCAGTATATCACTAAAGTTAAAGCCTGTACTTTTATGACACAAGGTATACATGTACACAAAGTGTGCACTCACATGTTGGTGGATTTGGACACACAGCGAATTGATTGACTTATGTTAAGTTGGATTGGGGTTTTTTTGAGTAAATATATTCTATCAACAATAATAACTAGCAATAGGAATTTACTTTCAGCTAGAGAACTAATGGACACATGTATCAAAAGATCAGCAAGAGGTGCACTAGAATTAGTAATAAAAAAATAATTATAAAACATATATATATATATATATATATATATATATATATATATATATATATATTTACATATATAATAAAAACTTAATAGTAAAATTGTCCGTATATATGTGCAAAGGTGTGCTACATCATATAAGGTTATTAAAACCACATATATAATTATGCACATTATTTCAGGTGTAGCTATAGCTAGAGTACCCCTATGTGTACACACAGAGGCTAAAACGTATACACCAAGGAAAGAGATAACAGAATTGTTGTAAAAAAATAAAAATAAAAATGCTAATTTTAGTATACTTTCTTGGTAAGAAAAGTATATAGAATAAAATGATGAAATAGAATAGAATAGAGCCACTAATTGTATACACATATGTATAAGCCTATGTATGCTTTGGTCTAATCTTACAATAAATGCATACTTTGCATATTCGTAAGGGGCTATCTTGTATACAGGGCATTAAACTAATACGATCTTTAAAACCTAAATCTCATAATTTGCCTAAAAGCCTAATTAAATGTTAAATGATGGCCTAAAACGCTATAAATGAAGGAGTTCGAAGGAAAATGGAGGTAAATGAATAGTAGATAATAGTCTGACTAGAAATGGTGAATGGATATGAAGCTGGCTTACTACATTGGCTCTATTTTATTATTATACTATTTTGTGTATTTCCAGGTCTTCGTTTAGGCCTCCGGGGGCGAGACTGCCAAGGGTGAAGATCCAGAAGGCCTCTCTCTTACATAGCCTCTAGTATCTTCTTCCTATATTCAGCTCGCCTCCAATGGACTTAATTCCAAAGACTTTCATGCCTGCAGGGTCCCCTTGATGGGCCTTTAAAAAGTTTCGGGGGACTGAATATTTGTCTCTTGAATTAATGATACTACATTTATGTTCTCCTATTCTAACTCGCATTGGACGTTGTGTACGGCCAACATACAGGCGCCCACATGGGCAAACAATTCCATAGATCACATACTCTGTTCCACAGTTTATAAATTGTTTAATTTTATGTACCTTTCCATCTCTCCCTACTAGGGTTTTCTTTCTGAGCCACATGTACATAAATGTGCCACAATTCTTCACACCGCACCTGTAGCACCCTTGTAACGACACCCCAAGTATGAAAGGGGTTAAAGTCATTTAGGACATTTCATACCCAAACACAGAGGCAGCTACCGAACACTCCAATCAGCCGAACAAGGTACCCATACAAATAATCCACCCCAAAAACAAGACACGGCTCTGTCTTCAGGTTTCATGCAGGCATCAACTCCTTTATTATAACACATGGACACAACAGATAAAATAACTCAGAGACACTTTCCCCCCACCCTTGGAAATGAGGGCGGGTTAAACTGTCCAATGACAATGGACACACAGGTCAGGTGTGTTTAACGTCTCATCAGTACACAGTGTTAGCAGGGAGAGCTGTTGGAAGAATCCCCCCTCCC
Source organism: Lithobates septentrionalis (assembly GCA_037952835.1). Lineage (NCBI taxonomy): Eukaryota > Metazoa > Chordata > Amphibia > Anura > Ranidae > Lithobates > Lithobates septentrionalis. The sequence continues at coordinate 1,237,643 of JBBDGP010000553.1, forward strand.
TCCAATGCAATACACATCCTGTGATTTAAGGCAGACAAACATAATAGAACATTGGAATACAGCCCCACCCAAAACTAACACAGCAAACAGTACACAACACAATGAGAAAGCACTTATTATATATACACACATATACAGCATTGAGTCTCTGACTAGCACAGATCATAGTGGGGTTCTCATTCACCCTGTGCCCCTATTAGTGACTCCCATAACAATGGCATATCCAGGGTCCCCAGAGTCTGTGTGTCTTGGGGGACATGGACCTGAATCTAAAGTAACGCCACCTCCAGGGTCCCCAGGCATACAGCTCACAAAGAGGGCCCATAATCGGTTTGCAGAAGGATGGCATTCAGTCCCCTCCAAAAGCCTCTTTTCCGGGTAGGTCTGTCACAACCCTTTTTGATCAAATATTGTTGACCAACCATTGGTTGGTTTGTTGGTAGATATCTTTACCCTACTTGGGGCTACCAAGCTCCTAAGATCCCCGGGTTTCCGAAAAACAATATTAGGGTGGTCAGGGAGTGCCTTGCCTAGCACCGGGTCATGCTTCAGAATATTCCAGTTCTTTTTAATAATATTCTGAATTTCAAACGCCTTATTGGTATATTGGGTAGAGAAACAGGCCTGTTGGGTATCGAAAGTGATCTGGTGTCGATATTTCTTGTTATTCTGGTTTTCGCCTAGTGGATCATCATAGAGAGCCAAGTACTTATTAAAGGCTGTCTCTATATGGTTGGCTTCATATCCTTTTTCTTTAAACTTCTGCGTGAGAAGCTTACTTTGTTCTAAATAGTCCTCATTTTTGGTACATGTGCGTTTAAGGCGACAAAATTGACCATAGGGGACATTCTGTATCCACCTGGGATGATGATTACTTTTAGCATGTAAATATGAATTGCCTCCGCTGGGTTTAAAATGAGTTTTGGAAGAGATATCGCCATCTTGGTCACCCTGCAGCTCTAGGCCAAAAAAGACCAGGCATTTCTCGTCTAGGACATGGGTAAATTCTATCCCAAAAGGATTGTTCCTACAGTGCTCCAAGAAATTATGGAGACTCTGATCTGACCCATCCCAGATAATCAAAATGTTGTCGATATATCTAGCATATAGGACCAGGTTTGCCCCAAAGGGATTGTTTTTCCATATATAATATTCTCCCCAGAATCCCATAAAAATGTTCGCGTTGCTGGGGGCAAACCTGGCTCCCATAGCTGTACCTTTTGTCTGCAAATAGTGTTCGCCTAAAAAGGAGAAATAATTATGTGTAAGAGAGAATTCTACACAGTCCAATAGAAATTTGGCCTGCCGAGAATTCAGTCTGTCATCCTTGAGCAAAAAGTGATTGATAGCTCTTAACCCATAAGTATGATCTATTGATGTGTATAATGAGGCCACATCTAGGGAGAGCCATCTGTAGCTGGGTAGTGTCAAGTATAGCCTTGAAATAAAAGACATCAACGCCAGAAGAGCTGCATTCATCTCATGTATGTTTACTTCAGAATATGCTCCGTACATACAGAGGACCCCTCTCCTTTAAGTCAGGAGAGTGATCCAGATTACAATGCGAGTAAAATATTTATAGGGACTTGTTACATTACATTCTATGAGGGGCAAAAGCCCAAAATTATACGTCACAAGTACGCATTTCACCAAGTATGTCAACACAGTTTCTTGCCAGTTGTTTTTTTAGGTCATCTTGACCTGAGTATCGTTAATTTTTAATTAACAAATTATTTTGACAGAAAGGGAAGAATAATTATTTGGGAAAGTTCATTTTGACTTTTAGACAGGGACTTTCTATGTCAACATCTTCCCATCTCACATCCTTTCCGAGAATTGTGTCAGGTTATTGGCAGAACATTTTATTGTCAACTGGTCAGCCACTTGTGTTGCAATACCAAAAGAATTCAGAAACATTTTACAGAAAAACAAGTATAATAAGAATTATCAGAAATACAAATTCATGTTGAAGAGGAACTCTGGATACATTAAAAGATATGGTTCATATATTTCATATCTTCACAGCCCCTCCTGTGTTTAGAATTCTTTCGGTATCCCTTTTAAGCTTCTTCTGTGTCTTTAGGTTGATCTCCAGGTATACGGACCACCATCTCATGAGCAGTTCTGACTCGAGACCTTAAGGGCTCAGAAGAACCAATATTAGTACCAGCACGTGTGATTATCTTCAAACAACATTTGCATAACATAGGTGCGCATTTAACTATCAGGATTATGAGGACTATAATTCCTACAATATATAAAATACCATGCAAAATTCCAGAAAACCATCCTGCAATACCAGAAAACCAGTTGAGGGGATTGAGCCAGGAAAGCCAGCTTTCCCAGCTACCTTCCACCCAAGCAGTTTCAGTATGTTCTTTGCGAAATTTAACCTTCATTTGTTGTACCTTTTCTACATGTGAAATGATGGCATCTTCAGTCTTAGTATCATTTCCAATGTAGTTACAACAAGTAGTTCCCACTATGGTGCATATTCCTCCTTGATTGGCCGTGAGATAATCCAGCACCAGCCGGTGCTGCAAAACCTCTTTTTTGATCATCTTCAATTCTATAGCAAGGGCTATAAAGTTTCTATCATACAAGGCAGTAATGTTATCCATCAGGTCTGCCAAATCAATGATGAAACTGAAAGCCTTTTTAATACAACATCTATTTACCCAAGGAATATAAAACAATGGTTTAATCTCTCTGTCATGTGATTCAACATTTATGAAGTTATCATCTGACTTAAATATATCTGGATAAAATGTAGGCCTATCAGGAGAATGGTCATTTTTCACATTAATTTCAGAGTCTTCTTCTTCTTCTTGTCCTCCTGGGGTTTCATCTTCTCCTGAAGCTGACTGATCAGTGAGATCCCTTTTAACAAGGTGCACAGAGTCTTTTTTAAGAAAGTGTACAGGTATTTTGTGGAGCTGTGTTTCTTGAAAGTCATCATCCTCCATATATCAAGTAGCAGGTATGACTCTACCAAAGTAACAAACCCCATTAGAATTCAAAGGAACCCAAGAATATGCTTTCTTTCCACATATGAAATAATAACCTGGTGGGGCAGCACAAGCTTTATTGAAATTATATCCTTGTAGGCACATCAATAGCTTCATATTATTCTGCCGGGAATGTTGACGATGTGTGTAATCATGTAATTCCTGATATCTGTCAGTACTCCACACAACATCCTTAACATCAAACCAGTACTTGATATCGGCATTATCCATGCAGTTGGAGTTCCCAATCAGTGGGGTAGTACTCTGATAACCCTGGGAAAGTAACTCAGGTGTATAAGTTCGAGTAAAGTTAATGCAGACTGCTGGTTTTCTCAATGGAGCATTTGTGAACAGTAGAAGTGAAATAACTCTGTCAATCATTGTTCTACTGACATCACCAAAGTGTGCACTGCCCTCTATTTCAGCTAAAGTGCTAGGTATTCCTAACAAGGGTATAGTCTTATGAGAAATAGGTGCATGTGTGCATTTCCAGCAATTAGTGATATTCAGTTTCTTGGCAGCTTGCAGGTGCATAGCTATAAAAGAGCTATGGAAAGGCTCTGCCAGCTTGGCATGATATTCATGTGCAGCTTCCCTCCGTGCTCTCAGATCAGCATCTGAAACCGGTTCACGTTGTGACATTTCTTCCATTACAGTAGCATTAAAAAGAAAAGTGTCTTGTATCTTACCCTTTTCTTTCTTGTATGTCCATTCATATGCCATGACTGTAATCCATACCACCACTCCACCGCAGAGGATAACACTCCAGAGCTTCACATTAATCTTAGGCCCTAGGAGATTCATTCTGCAGTTTTCTTGCTCGCGCATGAGTCAGTGGAGGAGACCTGGAAGGTAAATGTACAGAACAATTCTTGCCAGTAGCAGACCGGCTTATATTCTCTTTTGGAACCACAGACTTCTTACAGTATGAACCATGCACCCAATACTTATAGTCTTTCAGCCTCACTGCAGTAGGAGACACAAGAATGACCTGAAATGGTCCTTTCCACTTAGGGGACAAAGTAGTCCGGGGGCTGTGATTCTTGATATACACCCAATCTCCTGACTTTAGTCCATGAGTTCCTTCACTCGTGTCCACAGGTTGTCCTGCTTTGGCTCTGTAAAAAGTATCAGAAAACACATTTGCCAATTTGCGAACATATTCTATCATGGAATCTTGACCATTTATTAAAGTCACTGTCTCGGGCTGCACAAGAGATAAATGTAGTCTTTTAGGCGGTCGCCCAAACAATATGTCAAAAGGTGACAGTCCATGTTTCTCTTTAGGGGTAGTCCTAATGGTCGCCAAGGCTATAGGTAACGCTTCTACCCAGGTGCTTTGTCCATTAGCAGTTATTTTGGCTAAATACCTCTTCAAGGTTTGATTGCTGCGTTCCACCAGGCCACTAGCCTGAGGTCTGTAAGGAGTATGCAATTGCTGTTTCATACCCAAAATACTCACTACTTCTGCCATGAGTTTATTATCAAAATGTGTACCTCTATCTGAGGAAATTATTGACCCTATACCAAACCTTGGGATCAATTCCCTCGTCAGACATTTTACCACAGTTCTGGCATCATTTTTCGACGTGGGCCACGCCTCTGGCCAAAATTGATCAATGCAAACCAAAAGATACTTAAATTGACCACAAGGGGGCATATCTGAGAAGTCAATTTGCACAATTTGAAATGGCTCCTCAGTATTTGGAATATGCTTCATGGTAGTGGGCACTGACTTTCCAATGTTATGCATTTGACATATAGAACATTCAGTAACCTGTTTAGTAGCATATGCAGAAAAACCTGGAGCCCACCAATCTCTGGCTACCACCCGACACATCCCTCCTGTTGAGACATGGCAAGGCCCATGGCTCAAAGCAAACAAAGAAGGAAACAATGTCGGAGGAGCAACCAGTCTGCTTTTTAATCTCCATATACCATCTGCCCCACAAACAGCTCCCTTTTTGGTCCAAGAGAATGTATGAGGCGAGCTTGCCTGCAGGGCCGATAGGATGTTCAGATCCACCTGAAGATCTGTGAGCAGGAATGTTGGAAGCGCTGTAGTTGGCTCATAAGAATGTATAGCATCTTTAGCATACCTATCAGCCAAAGCATTTCCAAGTGATATACTATCATCTGCCCTGGTATGTGCTTTACATTTAATTACTGCAACTTTAAGAGGCAGCTGGACCGCTGCCAATAGTCTAACAATTAATTCTTTATGCTGTATAGGAGTTCCTGCTGCTGTTAAATAACCCCTTTCTTGCCAGAGTTGTGCAAAACTATGCACTATGCCTACAGCATAAGCTGAGTCACTATAGATATTTACAATAGCCCTTTCTGCAAGCTCCACTGCAACACAAAGAGCAGTTAGTTCAGCTGCCTGTGCTGATTTTGAATTCTGCAGAACCTTGGCATGTAGTAATTTATTGTCACCATTAACTACTGCACAAGCAGCAAGTGTGAGGCCATCAGTCCTTCTAATGGAAGATCCATCTACAAACAGATCAGCACAAGATGGCAGACCTGAGATGGGTTCATCCTGCAAGTCAGGTCGGGGCTTGGTCACACTGTCATTAAAGTTAGCACAGTCATGAGTTAGGTAGACAGAATCCTCATTGTCATCTTCCGGCAAGAAGGTGGCCGGATTCAAGGTCTGGCAGCGTTGGATTTTGAGGTTGGAAGCTGATAGCAAAACCAAATGATAATGTGTTATTTGTTGAACAGAAAAATGTTTAGTGTAAGCACTATTCAGCATAGCTTCCAAGTCATGCGGACACATTAAATACAATGTATTACCCAGTACTATGTCATCAGTTTTTTCTACCAGCAGAGCAGCCGCTGCTACTGATTTTAAACATCCAGGAAGTCCTCTAGCTACACTATCCAGGGGGTAGCTGTAGTATCCTACTGGGCGATGTTGGCCACAGAAATTCTGTGTCAAAACTCCATTTGCATGGCCATTCACTTCTGTACAAAAAAGATAAAAATCTTTGCTATAGTCAGGCAAACCTAAACTGGGTAAGTTAACAAAGACTTTTTAATCAATTTAAATGCTTCTTGGACCGCCGGAGTTAACTCATCCGAGGTAAATTTGTAATTGCTTCTGGTATGGCCTTTCAACAAGTCTTGTAGGGGACCTATGATTGTAGAATATTGAGGTAAAAACTGCCTCCAATATCCCACTAATCCAAGGAATGCTCTTAACTGTTTCAGAGTCGTGGGCATTCGTTGCTTTGCAATTACCTCTCTCCTTTTATTTGTTAATTGTTTGATACCTTGGGAGACACAGTGGCCCAGGTATTGTACCTTTAATTTAACCCATTGCACTTTTACAGCATCTACTTTTTGTCCTATACTGGCCAGAAAATTAATTAAAGTAATAGAATCCTCAGTACAAGCCTGTTCATCAGGGGATGCTAGCAAGAGATCATCCACATATTGCACTAATACTGATCCCATTGGTGGCTGCCACTCATCTAATTTATCCTTGAGCGAATGAGAAAAGCAACTGGGGGAATCATGATACCCCATTGGCAATCTGGTCCAGGTAAGTTGTTTTTTCCCAAACGTGAAGGCTAGCAACCATTGATCATCTGGATGAACAGGAACGCTAAAGATGGCTGAGGCAAGATCAATTACAGTAAAGTGAGTTGATGAAGGAGGTATTGTTGCCAGTATAGTAGAGGGGTTGGGTACCACAGGTACTGATGGTATAATTACCTTGTTGACTGCACGCAAATCATGCACCAATCTCCATCGACGGCTATCCTCTCCTGCTTTTATAGGTTTGGGAACTGGATGGATAGGAGTATAAGCAGAACTCCTACAAGGAATAAGAACACCCTCCTGTAGTAACTCCTCTATTACTGGCTTAATACCTTCAACTGATTCAGGAGATAAGGGGTATTGGGGTAGCCTAGGTACTGGTAGTGTAGGGTCTCTATTTAACCGCACAGGGGCAACTTTCATAATGCCAGGAGTGTTTGCTCCTGTTACCCATATGGAGGGGTTAATTTTTTGTTTGGCTTCTTCTGGGATTCCTCCCTCCATATCAGTTACTAATAAAGGCATGAACAACAGATCAGTTGCTTCTTCTCTTAACCTATGCGGTATGTCAATGACAGTTTTATCCGGAGATAAAGCAATGGTTATCCCCATTTTAGAAAGTAAATCTCGTCCTCATAAATTGCAGGGGGAATGTGGAGACAATACAAATGAGTGTTCTGTTGAATGCTCTCCCAATGTCACCGGTACAGATTGTGTGACCCTTGCAGAAATTACTTACTCCAACCAAAGAAACTCTTTCATTGGAAAGTGGTAAGTTAGGGTCAAAGACATTTAAAAGGGACCGTGAAGCCCCTGTGTCTATGAGACCACACAAATCAATACCGTTTACATTTATTTCAACCATTGGCTCATCAACAGAATCAACTTCAATTACAGCTAAAGCTTGATAAAATGGGTCATCTATATTGTCACCACATCCCACCTTATCCTAGCGCCGCTTACAGTCTCTGGCCATATGCCCACTCAATCCGCAATTGAAGCAAGTGGGGAAGGCGCGAGGCTGCTGGGTCAGGAGCCTTACTCTATTTGGGATGATTTGTTGATATCGGGACTGAATTCTAGGGTTTATGCGTTGTGCCTCATTTTGTCTCCAATTGCCACACTTTTGCCGTGGCGCCCCATAATTAGAGATATATACCACTCCCGAAGGTGGGTAAGGGGGGGCAACTACCGGTACACCCTGAGGTGTTACCTGCACTGTAGATACTGGTACCCCCTTGGGTTCTGGGACTTTTTCCTTAACCTCTGGCAGTTGTATATTCATCATTTTTGTTTTCTCCTTCTTTTCTACTTTGTCTTTCCTTTTTTGTAACACTTCGTAAGCTATTTGAGCAATCTCAACTAACTCAGGGGCAGGTTTCTTTCTCCATCCCACTGTACGAAGCTCTATTTCTTCCCTAATCTCAGGCAACATTCCACCCACCAATACATTCACCAACTCTGCTCGTTTCATATCACTCTCATCATCTGGAATCCAATGAGTATGCTTCTGAATAGCATCTTTGAATCTATTCCAGTAATCTAACACATCCTCACCTTTCTTCTGCACAACATCCATCAATGCTCGCATATCTTGCCCTTTATCAAAAGTGGTTGTTACCCAATCTTTTAAAATCTCATTCAATCTGTCAATTGTTTCTTCATACACAACTGGGTCTAGTGGTGGATCTTCTATTTTGATAATACCTTGATAATATGCTCCTTTTTTCCTTGCAAACACATTCCATGCATCCACATACTTTTCTGGTACAGTACAATCAATCAAGATCCACATATCCATATATGTAGCCTGTTGCGTTTTCTCTATCCATATCAACTTTTTATACCATTTCTTTGGACACTTCTCTAAGTTGGGCAAATCAGCAATAATTGCCCTAATTTCATTAGGTTTCCAGGGGACATAAACTTTTCCTATTCTTGCAGTATAAATACCCTGGCCATCTTCTTCCCCCGGTAAAGCTACCTCTCTCAAAGGCATTTGTCCAAATGGTTCTAATTTGGATTTAAAACACTCTTTTGTCATTTGTCTATCTTCTGGGGTACGCTGGGGTAGTAATCCCAACCGTTTTACCTGTTGCCTAGTTAATGCAGGTGAAGCATGATCTCTAGATCCCCTTGCTAGAGGAGTACTAGTATCAGATTTACTTAATTTATTAAATCTTGCTAATGCATCTGCTCTAGCTGGAGTGTACTGCCACAGTTCCCCATCTTTTTCAAATGTCATTGTACCATCTACATAATAGAATTGTTCCTCCCTACGGTAATGTGGGGAATGCTGTTTATTAACAAGTTTACCTATGTGTCTACGCTGTGGGGTTTCTGTCATAAAACTTGGAGTGGCCTGCTGATAACCAGATGCCTCTCCTATATCATCACTAGCTGACTCCCCTCCTGTAGTTTCCACTTGCTGTACCATAGGTGCCTACGCTCCTGACAACTCCCTTCTTATTGAGTCATAAGGGGAAGCCCATGCATTGGGCATTTCATCCTCATCCTCTGCCTGTAAAGTAGCTTTCTCTGAGCACATTTTATAGGGGAGCGGTTTTATACCCTTCCTGGATAGTTCTTCCCAGGCTGCTAAACATTCAATCCCCCCACAATCAGACCTTTTAAAAAGCAGATTAAATCAATTGTAGGTGTATTAAGGGACCTTCTGGCGGCCACCATTTAGATGGGTCCTTCTTATACTCCTTTTTTGTTAGTTTACACCATTTTACATGATGTTTCAGGGCATCTGGGTCTCCACTCACCATCATTCTGATGATAGGAGCACTCAGTTGTAATTTAGCAATACTTAGCCCTGTTGCTTTTGCTATTTTCAATAACTTTTTTGCCCTATCCTTTGTTAACCCAAATGTATTCATGACAGGCACAACATTTTTTTTCAAGCAAATTTCCCATATTTATCACAATTTCTCATTAATCTCTTCAGAAATGACAATAATTTGGAACTCCGGGACTAAGAGCCCCACCGTTTATCTTTATGGCTGTGTACCAGCAGCCCAGTACATAAGTTGAGATATCTCGCTCGTTCTACTCTCAGAAGGACGTCTCCTTCTGAGTGGCAATAGGCTAGTCCCTATCTAGACTCCCTATTCCAAAGAACATACAGCAGGTCATTCACCTCATTTGTGGCTATCCGCTGAAGGCAATATCTATCCGCCTTAGGACCACAAACGCTCAAAAAAAACCTACAAAAAAAAACATACACAAAAAAAAATTCAACACCACCACCAACTTCTATTCACTCTTCAGAAATTGTGGTACCTGCACTTATACATCCCTTTACAAAATATATATATACATTGTCATTTCTGGAGACAAGGAGAAAAAGGCAAGCGCTTAAAATGATCATTCTTTAGCATGCTTTAAATTGTAATAGGTACCTTTAACATTCTCAGTAATCATGCAGAGACAAAATGCAGACAAAATCAAATAGGAAACGTGTTACCTTCTGTGGCTGCACTCCCCCAACCGGCCCCACAACACCGCACAGAAAAGACAGTATATATCATGGGAAAATGAAAGTTTTCTCACCTGAGGCCTCTTTGCTGCTGTCCGTCCTGGAGAGGGTGGGGAGCCGGTGGTGGAGATGCAGACAAGAAGACACGGCTAGGGGTCACCACTGTCAAGTATAGCCTTGAAATAAAAGACATCAACGCCAGAAGAGCTGCATTCGTCTCATGTATGTTTACTTCAAAATATGCTCCGTACATACAGAGGACCCCTCTCCTTTAAGTCAGGAGAGTGATCCAGATTACAATGGGAGTAAAATATTTATAGGGACTTGTTACATTACATTCTATGAGCGGCAAAAGCCCAAAATTATACGTCACAAGTACGCATTTCACCAAGTATGTCAACACAGTTTCTTGCCAGTTGTTTTTTTAGGTCATCTTGACCTGAGTATCGTTAATTTTTAATTAACAAATTATTTTGACAGAAAGGGAAGAATAATTATTTGGGAAAGGTCATTTTGACTTTTAGACAGGGACTTTCTATGTCAACATCTTCCCATCTCACATCCTTTCCGAGAATTGTGTCAGGTTATTGGCAGAACATTTTATTGTCAACTGGTCAGCCACTTGTGTTGCAATACCAAAAGAATTCAGAAACATTTTACAGAAAAACAAGTATAATAAGAATTATCAGAAATACAAATTCATGTTCTGTTCTCAGGAATACTACCGGTACATCGAGCCACACCAGAAAGGCAGAGGGAGATTAGGGAAGTAAACAAGTGGCTGAAGAGCTGGTGTAGTAAGGAGGGGTTTGGGTTCCTGGAGGACTGGGCCGACTTCTCAGTCGGTAACCGGTACTATAGAAGGGACGGACTGCACCTAAATGAGGAAGGTGCAGATCTGCTGGGAAGGAAGATGGCCAAAAAGTTAGAGGGGTTTTTAAACTAGGCGATGGGGGGGAGGGTCCAGAGACAGTGATAGCCAGCGCGCAAGATATTCCAGAGGGTAGTATTGGGGGGCATTAGTGGTAGGTTAACCAAAGCACAAAAACACAAGGTGAGTATAGTAGCAAGTCCTAGTTGCAATCTTGAAACACCCAATACGAGGACAATATGCGACCAGTCTAAACTATGTGGCATGTTCACTAATGCCAGGAGCATGGCGGACAAGATGGGTGAACTAGAGATACTGTTGTACAAGGAGGATTTGGATTTTGTGGGAATTTCAGAGACCTGGTTCAACAGCTCTCATGATTGGCTGGCAAACATTCAAGGGTATACCCTATACCGCAAGGATAGAGAGGGTAAAAAAGGGGGAGAGGTATGCCTATATATCAAGAATAATGTACAAGTGAATGTGAGAGATGACATCACTGAGGGAGCTAGGGAGGAGGTGGAATCTTTATGGGTAGAGCTCCAAAGGGATGAAGCTAAGGGGAAAATAATACTGGGAGTATGCTATAGGCCCCCTAACCTGAGGGAGGAAGTGGAGACGGATCTCCTATCACAAATTGGATTAGCAGCAAGGATGGGAAGTGTTATCATAATGGTGGATTTTAATTATCCAGACATAGACTGGGCAGAGGGAACCGCGCATTCATTTAAGGCTCGCCAGTTCCTTAATGTCTTGCAGGACAATTTTATGGGTCAGATAGTAGACGCACCAACTAGAAATAAAACATTACTGGATCTACTGATTACCAACAATACAGACCTGATCACAGATGTGGAAATACGGGGCAATTTAGGTAACAGCGATCACAGGTCAATTAGTTTCAGTATAAATCACACAAATAGGAAACATGAAGGGAACACAAAGACACTGAATTTCAAAAGAGCCAACTTCCCTAAGCTTCAAACCTTGCTAAAAGGCATAAATTGGGATAAAATATTAGGAACAAAGAATACGGAGGAGAGATGGGTTTGCTTTAAGAGCATATTAAATAAGGGCATTAGCCAATGTATCCCATTGGGTAATAAATTTAAAAGAGCGAACAAAAATCCTGGATGGCTTAACTCCAATGTAAAAATGCATATAAAAGCAAAGGAGAAGGCCTTCAAAAAATACAAGGTTGAGGGATCATCCTCAGCATTCAGACTTTATAAAGAATGCAATAAGAAATGTAAGGGTGCAATTAGGACGGCTAAGATAGAACATGAAAGACACATAGCGGAGGAGAGCAAAAAAAATCCCAAGAAATTCTTTAAGTATGTAAACAGTGTTTATCAGTAAACAGTAAATAAACAGTAAAAAATAAATAGTAAATAAACAGTGTTTATCCTCATGACACAACACAGGAAGCACCTACATGGTTAACAGAGGATGGAATTAAAATTAGACTTGAGAAACTTAACATTAAAAAATCACCGGGACCAGATGGCTTGCATCCGAGGGTACTTAGGGAACTCAGTCAGGTGATTGCCAGACCATTGTTCCTAATTTTTACAGACAGTCTATTGACTGGAATGGTACCAGCTGATTGGAGAAAAGCCAATGTAGCACCAATATTTAAAAAGGGCCCAAAAAACATCCCTGGGAATTACAGACCAGTTAGCCTAACATCAATAGTATGTAAACTCTTGGAGGGGATGATAAGGGACTATATACAAGATTTTAGTAATAAGAATGATATCATTAGCAGTAATCAGCATGAATTCATGAAGAATCGTTCTTGCCAAACCAATCTATTAACCTTCTATGAGGAGGTGAGTTGCCATCTAGATAAAGGAAGGCCCGTAGACGTGGTGTATCTGGATTTTGCAAAAGCATTTGACACAGTTCCCCATAAACGTTTACTGTACAAAATAAGGTGCGTTGGCATGGACCATAGGGTGAGTACATGGATTGAAAACTGGCTACAAGGGCGTGTTCAGAGGGTGGTGATAAATGGGGAGTACTCAGAATGGTCAGGGGTGGGTAGTGGGGTTCCCCAGGGTTCTGTGCTGGGACCAATCCTATTTAATTTGTTCATAAATGACCTGGAGGATAGGATAAACAGTTCAATCTCTGTATTTGCAGACGATACTAAGCTAAGCAGGGCAATAACTTCTCCGCAGGATGTGCAAATCTTGCAAAAAGACCTGAACAAATTAATGGGGTGGGCGACTACATGGCAAATGAGGTTCAATGTAGAAAAATGTAAAATAATGCATTTGGGTGGCAGAAATATGAATGCAATCTATACACTGGGGGGAGAACCTCTGGGGGAATCTAGGATGGAAAAGGACCTGGGGGTCCTAGTAGATGATAGGCTCAGCAATGGCATGCAATGCCAAGCTGCTGCTAATAAAGCAAACAGAATATTGGCATGCATTAAAAGGGGGATCAACTCCAGAGATAAAACGATAATTCTCCCGCTCTACAAGACTCTGGTCCGGCCACACCTGGAGTATGCTGTCCAGTTCTGGGCACCAGTCCTCAGGAGGGATGTACTGGAAATGGAGCGAGTACAAAGAAGGGCAACAAAGCTAATAAAGGGTCTGGAGGATCTTAGTTATGAGGAAAGGTTGCGAGCACTGAACTTATTCTCTCTGGAGAAGAGACGCTTGGGAGGGGATATGATTTCAATTTACAAATACTGTACTGGTGACCCCACAATAGGGATAAAACTTTTTCGCAGAAGAGAGTTTAATAAGACTCGTGGCCACTCATTACAATTAGAAGAAAAGAGGTTTAACCTTAAACTACGTAGAGGGTTCTTTACTGTAAGAGCGGCAAGGATGTGGAATTCCCTTCCACATGCGGTGGTCTCAGCGGGGAGCATTGATAGCTTCAAGAAACTATTAGATAATCACCTGAATGACCGCAACATACAGGGATATGTAATGTAATACTGACACATAATCACACACATAGGTTGGACTTGATGGACTTGTGTCTTTTTTCAACCTCACCTACTATGTAACTATGTTGAAGAGGAACTCTGGATACATTAAAAGATATGGTTCATATATTTCATATCTTCACAGCAGCCATTTGTAATTTGACAGGATCTCTAGCACATGACCGGAATCTTTTACAAAGGATGGCAGACTGACCACTATATCTTGTAGAAAATAGTCAATATAACACCCCAAGTTGCTAGAGAGGCTGTCGATCCCAGCTATTATGGGTCTACCTGGGGGATTTGAAAGGCTTTTGTGTACCTGCGGTATATGATAAAAATGTGGAGTGGCGGCATGCCTATTGAACAGAAAAAGATATTCATTTTTGGTAAGGACTTCTTTTGATAGTGCCTCATCCAAAAGTATTTTAAGCTCCTTAGTGTATTCAATTGTAGGATCCCTTTTTAGTTTGGTATAGGTATCAGTGTCACCCAGAAGCCTTCTTGCCTCAGATATATATTCATCTCTATCTTGGATGACTAGACTTCCACCTTTATCTGCCCTTCGGATAATCACATCTTGATTTCGTTTAAGAGCATCTATGGGCATGAAACTCGGGTCCGTATTGTTAGTATTTGTAAGCTTATTAAATTTTATTTTAATAGTATTAAAGAAGGTGGAAATGAATCATACCATAGAAGGTGGAAATGAATCTTCCCTTAGCCCAATAGGGGAAAAAGGAAGATTTGGGTCTGAAAGAGGTGTGGGCAATTGCACTTTCACATGGGGGACCAATTTTTGGTTCGGGAGTTGTTTGTCCCTCGGGTTGTGCCTCTTAGTAAAGCTCTTCTAGTATGTTTAGTATAGAGTCTTCATCAACACTTATATCAGGCGATAGCAACCTTTCAGATTCCGCTTTAATATTGCTAGTATTATTCTCATTCCTAGCTTCTTTAAGTATGTAATATCTTTGTATAGTAAGCTTACGTATATACTTATTAAGAACAATGAATAACTCAAAATAAGTTTGGTACACTAAGTGGAGCAAAATTGAGGTCCTTCCTAAGGAGGTCTAGCTCGGTTTCTGAAAAGACAGAGCTGGATAGGTTATATATTTTAATGGTTGAGTGAGTGGTTTCTAGAGTCTGCCTCTTTTTGTGTCTCTTCCCTCCTCTTTTTCCTCTTCGTGTTCTTCTTCTCTTTTCCTTATTTTTTCCCCCATAGATAATGTGAGTGATAGAGGGTCCGAAATCATGTTGCCTGTTACAGACCCCTCTATTACTGCAACTGCTTTCTCTAAAAAAAACAGAGGGGGTGTAATCTCTGATATGCTGGTATTATTTGCCTCTAGATTGCTGAGGATTGAAAAAGGATTATAGGTTTGAATATCTTTGGAAAGTTGAAAATCGATGCCCAAATCGATATTTGCACTCTCGGGCAAGCTGCCTGGGGTGAAAGCTATGGATGGAGGTGGGGTACAGCTCCCATTATCTAGTGGTATGGTGGATGTTCTCCCTTCAATCTGTGGATTTTTATTCTCATTATTTATATTTGTGAAGTTCCTTATTGTCGAGGAGCTTTTTGCTTTTGTTTCTCTGGGTAAGTTGGCATTGGTCCCCGTGGTGCCGCTATTCTTTGTAGCCAAAGCTGGTCTATTCTTAGTAGGGGTGTTAATTTTCGTAAGATGTTGCTTAGATGTGTTAGAATCTCATTGGCTCTTAGTGTTAGAATATTGTTGGTGGGGGGGTCTAGTGTGTGAATATTCTTCTTCTCCTGATTTTGCCTGACTCCTAGTTTTGCCTTTCTTATATTTGGTTTTATGGCTGGTTTTACTCCTGTTAGTCTTTGCTTCGGTATTATTGTTTCTTTGTGTTTCTATTTGAAATGAAGGTGGATGTTTTCTTTGGGGTTGTGTATTATATATATATATATTGTTTTCTATTGTTTGTTTATTGTTCACACCATTTTTATTCCTATTATTCGTGTTGTCAGATTTTTTCCAATTGAATTCTCGATTATTCAAATAGTCTAATCGATCCCGCTCAAACTTTTCAAACTTATCAGCAGCAGCATGGAGCAGCACGGAGCTGAGTGTAAACTGACCATATAACTGGAAATGCGATCTAGGTTTAAGGGATAATGTGAGTGAATCTATTTGGGTCTTTGCTTCATGTATATTTTGGCTGATATTTGCGCAATGGTATTTTTTCCATTCTTATGTTACATATGGGGGAGAACACTAGAAACCGTAAAGTAACCGATCCATGCCGGTGGATGAACGGGATTGAGCTTATCCACCGCTGATCCATCTAAACTCACAAAGCCCTGATCTAAAGCAAAGAGGAGGTATCATTTTGCTTCTAATTAGTGAACTAATTACAACCAGTATTTGAGGTGTATTGGATTTTATATTTTTCATTTTAATCACAATCTCACAAGAACATTGGTATATAACATTATTTATTGGAATAAGGTCCCCGGGAGGTCTTTCACTATTAAGGGAATCTCACATGAAGGTTCCGAATACATTGTAATTTATTATTTCATTTTTATATGTTTTGATTTGGTTTTCACTGCTCATGATTTGCAACAAGTTTTAAACAATGTATTCACTTATTTGAGGATATGTTTTGTCAACACAATGATGTAGCATGATATCAATTGGATAATACGAGCGCATCACTTTATTTATCTATTTATTTATAAGTGGGGTGTCACTGATTGATTGCAGCTGTATTATTTTGATATTTATTCATTTATTTTAATTTATTTCAATTTATTTTATTTTATTCTCACATAGTTTAAAGATTAATTCCACTTCAGCGCTTTAGTAATTATATCACTGCGCTCAAACTTTCCTGATTTTTTGCTTATGAGATTAGTTTTGTATTCTGTTATTTGTTCATTCACTTTCTGGTCCCAGCTTTCAAAAGAACCAACATCAGAGAAAGTGGATAACTCCTCCTGTAGGGTACACAAGTCTGCTCGAATTACAGAGAGATTGCGTTCTATTTGAGTGATTATATATTGTAACCACATCTGATTGTAATCGCACAGACTTTGGATCCATTTTTCTCTGAGGTCTTCGTCTCATGTCCCGTACACACGGTCGGATTTTCCAATGGAAAATGTCCGATCGGAGCGTGTTGTTGGAAATTCCGACCGTGTGTGGGCTCCATCGGACATTTTCCATCAGATTTTCCGACACACAAAGTTGGAGAGCAGGAGATAAAATTTTCCGACAACAAAATCCGATCGCGTCAATTCCGACCGTGTGTGGCCTGTTCCGACGCACAAAGTGCATGCTCAGAAGAAATTCCAAGACGGAACAGCTCGTTCTGGTAAACTTAGCGTTCACAATGGATACAGCACTTTCGTCACGCTGCAATGTTAAAAATGGTTTAATACAGTGCACATTCTTCTTCTTTATAATGTGACAAGAATTAAGTAGTTTTGCTGCTCATATTCACACACACTTCTCACAAAGTTTTATATGTGTTTTTTTATTGGTATTCCCTGAATATATTGTTATTAGTTGTCACATCTGACCTAATTTTTTTTTATTTATTTAAATTTTTTGGGGATTTTAAGCCTTTTTTTTTTTTAAATGTTTGTATTTTTTCAAAGGCTGATCTTTGTTCAATGTTATTTTTATTTTTTCTACAGAATATTTTTGGGTGTGTTTTGTGTGTCAAGTTACCCCAACACCATTGATATCTTTTATTATTTAATCTCAAGGAGATTGTTTGGTGTTGGTGTCTCTTGTTAATTTCACATTGTATATTTGAAATGTACCTGAATCCTCACAAACAAACTGTCCTTTTTGAAGTAAAACACATAGGAGAGTATAATTCAAAACAAAAATCCTTTATTAAGGTATCAGAACCAAACAAAGAGGAAGGCAACACTGGATCAACATGAGAAATTAGCGAAGCCTGGGACCCCCACGGCAGACATCAATTCTTGAACATCAAAATTGGTGGCCTGAGGAGTCCATATGTAAGGGAGGGCAGTCTGGTCCAGAATTCGCAGAGATCCGGAAAGCAGCAGATGACATCTGTGTCCCCAGGCTGTGGTACCACAAGAGGCTGCATTTTTTGGCCGACCAGACTGGATCCAGGGTCCTCACTTTCTGGTCTTCCTTCCACGCTTCCTTCCCGGCTGTGGCTGTGCAGTTGGAGATGTGGCAGGAGGAGGAGTAGGACCTGGAGGAGGACTGGGAGGACCTGGAGGAGAGGGAGGAGGAGGAGGACCTGCAGGAGGAGGAGGAGGACCATCGCAAAGGTGTGTCTGAGCTGTAATTTGGCCCCTCATAACTTTGTTAAGAACCTCCGATATGAGCGACTCACACATGACTTGTTGGCCCTCCTCCATCCTCTGCATTTTATATGCAATGACGGCAGCAATGTCCTCCTCCACGGTCTGTCGTGCTCCCAGGACCTCTGTAGCCCTCCAAAAGAATCCTATCGCAGCCTCCTCTAGGGCACTCCTCCTACTGCCACTTTCTCTTTTCAGGGGGGGTGGAGGGACCGGCATATCAGCCAGCCAGCTCGGCCCGGCCACCTCCTGGCTGAGACTTCCCTGTGTATGAAAAAGGGACATGGTTGTAATGTTTTGTATCATCAATCACAATCCTAAATTAGTACTCCCAACTAACATCTAGTTAACATCATTGATTGGACAAGCAGAAATATTTAGAGGAATGCTATACCTGGCTCAATCTGGGCTCCTCCACATGTGGCCTGGAAGGCCCAGGTTGGGCGCCAGAAGCCTCAGCCGGGGGGAAGGAAGCGTGGAAGGGAACCTGGAGAGTGATGACCTGGGTTCAGTCTGGTCTGCCAGAAAATGCAGCCTGTCGTAGTACAACATCCTGGGGACATAGATGTCATCTGCTGCTCCGGATCTCTGTGAATCCAGGACTTTCTTGCGCTCCCTTAGATATGTGCTCCTCAGGCCACCAATTAATATCTTTAAATAGGTGATGTCTGCCGTGGGGATCACCTGCTTCACAATTTCACACAATTGCACCAGCGCTGCCTTCCTCTTTGCTTGGTTCTTGTAATGGGGGTGTTTAATCTCCCACAGACAGGGCAGCTCCCTTAACATATCTACGAATACTGACATGAAGTCATTGTCTTTCAGTAGCATATCCATGTTCACTGCAAGACACAACACAAGACAAAGCCTAATGTCAGACAAAACTCTCCTAATCTTGTTACAATATAGGCCTCAATGTAGAAGCAGTATAGGCACAAGTTTGTCTCTTACCTTCGTTCTTACGATCGGCGCGTCCAATGCTCCTTCCTCCGCTCACAGATCGTACGTAATACGCACGCGTGTTACGCTTTATATACACTGCGCATGCGTGTAACTCCGCCCGCCCCTGACGTTCTTTCTATTCTATTCCCCTTTTCGTTCGGGGCAGTGGGGGAAGAGCACATGGCGGAGTCACAGCAGGTGCGTGATAATTACAGGAACGAGGAGGAGGAAAGCCCGGATCCGGACACGTCCCGATCCAGAAGGAGACGTTTTAAGGCCACAAATATGTCCTTTGGGGAGATGTTGGAGATGGTCGACATAATGAAGAAGTCCGACTATGACGGAAAGTATGGGCCTTACCCCAACCCTAATATCAGAAAGGCCAAGATCATGGCGAAAGTGGTCAGGAGTCTTCACAGGAATTTCGGGGTACGACGAGTGAAAGATCAGCAAAATATAAGAAAAATACAGCGCTGTCAGCAAAAATAATAAGACTTGCAAAAAATGATCTGCTGTCTATAACATGAATGGAATAAATGAGCTGCGGTTGCAAAATGTGAGATACCCACACTACAAGATAATATAACAATAAAAGAAACCGCGCTAGATAGAATCAAAAGAAAGTAAATGTACATCAAATTAATGAGTCCATCAGAAACATCAAAACAGTGTCAATTGTAATCCGGCAGGAGATTCCCATAGGACACAAATCTTCATCCCCAGCAAAAGTGACATCACACTAAAAATCACCGCAGAAAATAGTGTTGGAGATAGGACAGTCCTTCACCTTCAAAACAACTGCCTCTTACCAGCTCCCTTGATCTCTGGTCAGGAGATCAAATACGCCTTTTAGCTTATAACCCAGCCACAGTCTCAGAATGAGATGGATGAAACATCAGATCAGGTCCTCTTATCTTTATTAAATGACCCCCAAGCAGCTTATCCAATGGCCAGTCACATAAAAGAAAAAAGGGGCTCCCATAGTGTAAAGCGTATAAAATTTTATTCATAAAAAAGGTAATGCACTTACATGTATCCAAATCATTCAGGCAACAATGGGTATGCGAGCCGGCCGGCTCTCTCTATGCAAACGCCCGTAGCTTCCGGGACTGCGTGTTAGTGTTGTGGTGGCGTCAGCACGCCGCTCTCCCTACGCCGTTTCGTCAAACCTGACGTCGTCCTGGGGCACGGGCGGCGTGCTGATCACCACCAATTATATGCTTAGTTAATTACAGAGGGGACTGCCCAGTCCTGAGGTCCGAGTAGTCAATGATGCGGATGCCGCCATATTGCAATGGGGCAGACGCCAGTGTGTTGACAGGGAAAAACCCAGGTGTTACTGGATGTCCTCCCTTAATTCCAAAACGTACCATGCTGGTGTTTGTTATATACTCAATGTAAAGTCCGAAAGAAAAATATATTATACATATCAGTTATATGTGAAACTAATAATGTCAATAATGTATAAGTATAACCCGCAGAGCGGAGTGGTGGCATCTAGTGGTCAAACTCTATATAGCATGCCCTCCAACCTTTATATCTCATTTATAGAGTCACCTAGAAGCATCAAATAAAAATCTAAAAACAAAAATGATAATATAATTAATTAAGTATGTCTTTCACTAACCTCCCACCTGTGGAGAAAAAAGACAAGGAGGAAAAAAACAGAAAATATTTAGGGAGAGAAATTTAGTATTTAAGTTTGACTGAACCTAGGTCAAATAGACCATCTAGTGTCCAGCAACAAGCGTGATAAATCAAGGCCCAGGTTGGGCGCCAGAAGCCTCAGCTTCAGATCAGCTCAGGAAACGGTGGTCGGACCTGAAATTGAGAGAGCAGTACCGAAAGATCCGGAGAGTGCTGCAAAAAAGTAAGTAGTTGTGCTGTGTTCCTATTCTTTCTGTCTTTATTCCGTTCGTGCTGCTCCATATGCTTTTCTTAATTGTACAGTTTAAAAGGGCAACTTTAATGTTCATGGGCCCATTATTCGTTCGTATCAAACATTTTTCTTTCGGCCTCTAAAACACCATTGTTTAGGCCATATGCATTTTCCCACATTTTTTTTGGGCCTACTTGGATGCCAAATATTTGTTTGTGTAGATGCGTTTGTTACTAGAATGAAATGCAAACTAGATTGTGTGTAAGGAGAGGACACTGAGCAGCTGTTTTCACATTTGGACACTGGAGCACTAGTGTGGGACACAAGAACACCATTTTTATTAGGGCGGCCACACAGGTGCTCCAGTGTATACTATAGGGGGTCTCCATCTGTGAAGCTTGTACTAAACAGGTAAAGTATTGCAGCTTGACAAAGGGCAATAAAAAAAATACATCTTGGAACTCGGCAAAAATTGACAATTGTACCCCACTTCCAAGCAATGTTTCCTATTTATAGTTCTGCCATCAAATATCTGTGTGCTAATTATACCATTTTTGTTTTACATAGGGGAGAAAAGACTCAGAGGACACCCCTCATCCGAGGAGACCACAGACCCCCCACCTCTGGAAGAAGGGGAAATAACACCAACCCAAGAAGAGCAGGAGGAAGAAGAAGATGTGGTGGAAATTGGCACCACAACAGGTGAGTGTCTGCGACCACAGACTCAGGTAAAAGAGATGGATGGTGGCAGATTTTTGATACCTGTTTTTGTTTTGTTTCTCTCTTTTTAGGTGATCGTGATCCAGATATTTTCACATCTGAAAGTGCCCAGATCCTGATCGGGGAGATCATGGGGTGTAATCTCGAATTGCAAAACATACAGCAAAAAATCAATGATGTGATTAAAAAAAATAATAACATCATTGATGTTTTGGGGCAAATTTAAACCCCACAAAATCACTTTTTGGATTGTGGTCCAATCTTTTAAATATTTTTGCAATGTTTTGAAAAGCCAAATTTGGAGGATGCACACAGTGTGCCAACATGTGCTATCTGCCATCATGGGAGATCAATGGACGCGTTTTGGAGGTGCAACCCCTTCCTCAATTACAGTGCCTTGCAAAAGTATTCGGCTCCCTTGAACTTTTCAACCTTTTGCCACATTTCAGGCTTCAAACATAAAGATATAAAATTTTTATTTTTTGTGAAGAATCACCAACAAGTGGGACACAATTGTGAAGTGGAACGAAATCTATTGGATTGTTGAAACTTTTTTAACTAATAAAAAAATGAAAAGTGGGGCGTGCAAAATTATTCGGCCCCCTTGCGTTAATACTTTGTAGAGCCACCTTTTACTGCGATTACAGCTGCAAGTCGCTTGGGGTATGTCTCTATCAGTTTTGCACATCGAGAGACTGAAATTCTTGCCCATTCTTCCTTGCAAAACAGCTCGAGCTCAGTGAGGTTGGATGGAGAGCATTTGTGAACAGCAGTTTTCAGCTCTTTCCACAGATTCTCGATTGGATTCAGGTCTGGACTTTGACTTGGCCATTCTAACACCTGGATACGTTTATTTGTGAACCATTCCTTTGTGGATTTTGCTGTATGTTTGGGATCATTGTCTTGTTGGAAGATAAATCTCCGTCCCAGTTTCAGGTCTTTTGCAGACTCCAACAGGTTTTCATCCAGAATGGTCCTGTATTTGTCTCCATCCATCTTCCCCTCAATTTTAACCATCTTCCCTGTCCCTGCTGAAGAAAAGCAGGCCCAAACCATGATGCTGCCACCACCATGTTTGACAGTGGGGATGGTGTGTTGAGTGTGATGAGCTGTGTTGCTTTTATGCCAAACATATCGTTTTGCATTGTGGCCAAAAAGTTCGATTTTGGTTTCATCGGACCAGAGCACCTTCTTCCACATGTTTGGTGTGTCTCCCAGGTGGCTTGTTGCAAACTTTAGACGAGACTTTTTATGGATATCTTTGAGAAATGGCTTTCTTCTTGCCACTCTTCCATAAAGGCCAGATTTGTGCAGTGTACGACTGATTGTTGTCCTATGGACAGACTCTCCCACCTCAGCTGTAGTTCTCTGCAGTTCATCCAGAGTGATCATGGGCCTCTTGGCTGCATCTCTGATAAGTCTTCTCCTTGTCTGAGCTGAAAGTTTAGAGGGACAGCCAGGTCTTGGTAGATTTGCAGTGGTCTGATACTCCTTCCATTTCAAAATGATCGCTTGCACAGTGCTCCTTGGGATGTTTAAAGCTTGGGAAATCTTTTTATATCCAAATCCGGCTTTAAACTTCTCCACAACAGTATTACGGACCTGCCTGGTGTGTTCCTTGGTGTTCATGATGCTCTCTGCGCTTTCAACAGAACCCTGAGACTATCACATAGCAGGTGCATTTATACAGAGACTTGATTACACACAGGTGGATTCTATTTATCACCATCAGTCATTTAGGACAACATTGGATCATTCAGAGATCCTCGCTGAACTTCTGGAGTGAGTTTTCTGCACTGAAAGTAAAGGGGCCGAATAATTTTGCACGCACCACTTTTCAGTTTTTTATTTGCTAAAAAAGTTTAAAATATCCAATAGATTTCGTTCCACTTCACAATTGTGTCCCACTTGTTGGTGATTCTTCACAAAAAATTAAAATTTTATATTTTTATGTTTGAAGCCTGAAATGTGGCAAAAGGTTGAAAAGTTCAAGGGGGCCGAATACTTTTGCAAGGCACTGTATAAAGTAGCGGTGAGGAAGGGCTTACTCCCCCAAAACACGTCCCTTGATCCCCCGTGATGGCAGATAGCACATGTTGACATTCATAAATTGGTGTGCATCTTCCAAATTTGGCTTTTCCGGGGGCGATTTCCCCCCATCTGAACGCTCTATCAAACACAGTTCCTAAATACTGATGTCTGATATAGCCTTCAGGTTTTACCTAATGTGAACTTTGTAAGTTCAATTGTTTTGACTTTCTTGTTGGTTTTACACAGGCCTGTTTTATCTTAAATGGACATTTCTATTTTTGATAATGCTACTCCAAAAATTGTTATACAACAAACATGTTGGTTTGTTTGAAAAACCTTTGGTAAATGCACATGTGATTGTGCAGGTATAAAAAAACGGAAAATTGTATCATACTTACCGTAATTTTCCTTTCCTGGTGCCTATCCATGGCAGCATACTAGTGATAGAGCTCCGCCTCGACTCCTCCCTCAGGACCAGTGAATAGCATAAATTAAAGACGTAGTCCCTCCCCCAACATTCTCCGTAAAATAGAATACCGAGGGTGGGAGCGTATGCTGCCATGGATAGGCACCAGGAAAGGAAAATTACGGTAAGTATGATACAATTTTCCGTTTTCCTGGTGCCTCCATGGCAGCATACTAGTGATAAATAACTAGCTGACATGGGTGGGATAATGCTTAACAATAAATGTTTAATTAGAATGAGACATCGCAGCCTGAACTGCCCTTCTCCCGAACTCAACCGTTGTGAGAGCTCCTGGGTCGATACGGTAGTGTCTGAGGAAAGTATTGCGAGAAGACCAGGTGGCGGCCCTGCACACCGTCTCTAATGACACGTTAGCCCTTGCTGCCCAGGAGGTTGAGACTGCCCTTGTGGAATGAGCACTCACTCGAGATGGAGGTTCCATATTCTTTATCCTGTAGGCCTTCTGGATTAGCTTTACCACCCAAGATGCCAGAGTTCTGATGGAAGCTTCTTTGCCCCTGTATTTGCCGAATGGAACAATGAAGAGTCTTTCCGAGTTCCTGAAGGACCTAGTGGCCTCTAGGTAGGCTCTAAGTACTCTGGATATGTCCAGCTCGTGACATGCTCCTGAATCTGCTTCAGCAAATACTGGTAGTGCCCAGGGCTCCAAAAGGTGGCTTGGAGTAGTGACCTTAGGTGTGAACCCCCGAAGGGGACGAAGTTCTACTCTATCGTGAAAGAAAGAGATGTGGTCATCACCTATTCCCAACGAGTGGAGTTCTGAGATCCTTCTGCCAGATGTAATGGCTAACAGAAAAAACGTTTTCAGTGTTATGTTCCATATTGTCAGTTGTTCCACTGGGGTAAATGGATGGTCAGAGAGGACCTCAAGGACCAGGGATAAATCCCACTTGGGAAAAGACCGTCTGGCAGGTGGCCGGATCTTCAGCACTCCTCTGAGGAAAGTGACTACTAAGGGCTCTTCCGCCCATCTTTTATTTGTTGCGGCAGAAATTGCTGCTACTTGCACTTTGAGAGAACTTAGACCAAGACCCAGATCAAGTCCTGATTGGAGGAAGCCTAGAACACCTGATGTAGAAGGAGAGATTGGATTAAACTCATTTGAGGCAGCAAATGACAAGAACTTGTCCCATATTCTTGAATATATGGCATTGGTTGCTGGTTTCCTGGCTCCTAGGAGGGTTGTTATGACCCCTGGGGAGCATCCTAGGGACTCGAACCTTCGCCTCTCAACCTCCAGATTCGAAGGTTCAGCTTCTGAGGGTCTGGATGAACTAAACTGCCCTGCGTCAGAAGTTGAGGGAAAGGACGGATCCTGATTGGAGAGCTCACACTGAGACGCATAGCTAGAGGAAACCAAGGTCTCTTCGGCCAATATGGGAGTACTGCCAGTACCTGGACTGCTTCTCTGAGAAGTCTCAGGAGGAACTTGAATATTAATGGCCGGGGGGGAAGGCATATGCGGTTGTGAACCTCCAGGGGCATGACAGGGCATCTACTTCCTCCGCTTGCGTATACGGAAGGCGAGAGACGAACCTGGTCAGTTTGGCATTCCCCGGGGTGGCAAATAGGTCTACTTGAGGGGGATCCCAGAGGTTGGCAATCTGATGGAAGACCTGGGGATGAAGAGCCCACTCGTTGTTGTCCAAGAATTTCCTCGACAACGTGTCTGCTTCTGTGTTCAACCTTCCCGGGAGATACATCGCCCTGAGGTCTAGGACGTTCTTCTCTGCCCAGAGCATAATCGGCTCCACTTCCCTGAGGAGTGATGTGCTGCGAGTGCCCCCCTGCCTCTGCAGGTATGTGACAGCTGCCCTGTTGTCCAGGCGTAAAAGTACTCTCTGGCCCCTGATCTGAGAAGCCAATGAAGTTAGTGCCAAGAACGCTGCTCTCCTCTCCAGTATGTTGGATACTACTCCCTGGGTGGAACAGGACCATCTCCCCTGTATCCTGGCTTCCCCGCAATGGGCTCCCCAGCCCTGTCCACTTGCGTCGGACGTAACTGTGATCCAGAAGAGGGAACCCAGATAGCGAGGTTTGGAGAGGTTTTCCGGCAGAGTCCACCAGTGAAGGCTCCTGCGCATTGCTCCCGTCAGCAGAATTGTCTGAGAGAGTCGCTGTTTCTTCCACTGCGCCAAGAAACCCGTCTGAAAATACCTCAAATGCCAACGGGCCCAAGGAATCATTGGTATACAGGCAGACATTGTGCCAATGAGGCTCAGGCATTGCGATGCAGTTAGATACCGGCTCGCGATGGTTTTGACCATCTTCTGGATAATAATCCTCATCTTCAGGGATGGTAATGACACTGTCCCCTCCCGGGTGTTGAACATCGCACCTAGATAGATCATCCGCTGTGTAGGTGCAAGCTGACTCTTCTCTGAGTTTAACAACCACCCTAGTTCTCTCAGGGACTGGAGAAGAATGTCTCGGTGGTATACCAACTGACCCGGACTGCTTGCTAGGAGGAGGATGTCGTCCAAATAGTGGTATATCCTCAAACCCCTCTAGAGGCGTACTGGCCGTGGAAGGACCAGGAAGAACAACCTCAACATCCTGCCCCTGGGACGTCTGCGGGACTGGCTGGGCAGGCACCAAGGCCGCAAGCTCAGATAAGGAGTCCTTCATAGTCCTTTTGAGCAGATCCACCACTTGCTGGTTTTCTAACTCGCGGCTGGACGCGTAATCCGCAAAACAGTCCTTGCAGACTACTTTATTCGGCAGCGGACTAGCCCCACAGGTCCAGCACTTCTTCTTCTTGTAGGATCTAGGAGAGGGGGACCGGTCCCGTCTTCTGGATCTTGACCTTTGTCGCGAAGAATGGGACTCACGTCTTGACGAGCAGGACCGGTGGCGTGAAGAACGAGATCTGCGACTGGGCTGTCGTCATCGCGGTGCCTTGAGGATTTTTCGGTCCTCTTGGAATGGGCAGGGCTATGATTTTAAGAAAAAATCATGTCAGGCCAGCGAGCGCACTTTTTTTTTTTTTATACTCACGTATAGGTGGTCCCATACCTAACGGAAGTGTGAGGATCTTTGTTGCGAGATGAATGGCTCATTGCGGAGTTGGGCATAAGGATCAGCTGCGGAAAATAGCAGGAAAGGGTAAAAAAGAAAAGAAGTTTTTTTTTTTTTTTTTTTTTTTTTTTTCGGCGACACATTACCCATTTTGTTCTTTCCCCCCTCATTTTTTTTTTTTTTTTTTTAAATACTTACCACAGAGCAGCTTTAGAGAAACCTAGCAGGGCACAGCCGAGGAGACTCTGACTGATAGCCCTCAAAGCTAACTTTAAATACCCTAGGGGTGGGTGGGGCAGTCCCATGAACCTCCAGTCTCGCTCTCCTCTCTTTTTTTTTTTTTTAATTTTTAGAAAGAAAAAAGGGCAAAACTGGCCCTTTTTCCAGAAACCAAGATGGCCGCCGAAGCGCCGAGAGACCGTGCATGCGCCCGCGCATGCGCAGTAGAGCCGAGACGGCGAAGCCGAGAGAAAAACATCCGTCCAATGACGGCTGTAATCTCCCCGGCTCGCGCATGCGCGGTACGGCGGAGGGGACGCCGGACCGCGCTGCCGAAAGGTAAACAAAGCACAAGGCCCCCACAGCAGCAGGGCAGCAGACGTTGATCCTAAAGGTCGCAGCATGATAAACATGACAGGTAATTTACACAAAAGGAACTTTTTGCACCCTCTTTAGTGCATATTCTGTTTTCACTAAGGGAAGAAGGGGAAGGACACAGAAGGGGAAGATGGGAGGGAAAAGCCATATGCATCTTTCTATCTCTTTCTTTTTTTTTTTTTTTTAAATGAGAAATGGAAAAAAAGGAAAAATCACAAGCCTGAAGGAATGGAAGCTGATCCTTTTGCGACTCCTTTTGCCTTCATCATAGGACATGGTGGCAGACTGCGTTCCTGTGAGGAAACTCTGCAAGAAGACCCCAACAGATCCACAGAGGGGTTCCCAGTCTTATCAGCGCTGTGAGCGGCCCAAGAACAGGGACTGCGCACGGGAAAGGCTAAACCCGGCGGACGCTGCCGACGGCAGAGGTAGGGACATACTGCTACTCTTCACCAGCACAAGAGGTATGAGGAAAAAAAGGAGAATGTTGGGGGAGGGACTACGTCTTTAATTTATGCTATTCACTGGTCCTGAGGGAGGAGTCGAGGCGGAGCTCTATCACTAGTATGCTGCCATGGAGGCACCAGGAAAGTTGGTTAATCAAGAATGTGTGGATTATTGTCTCAACACTACAACACTTTTGGGGTGATGTAATTGCTGTTTTCTGCGAAAATGGGGGTTATTTCCTAAGGGCAAATACACTTTGCACTACAAGTGCAGGTTCAGTGCAGTTGCAAGTGCACTTGTAGTGAAATGTGTTTTTGCATTTAGTAAATAACAGCCAACAGTGCTTTGTATAATAATAAGGTTACACAATCAGGACATTTTAGGGACTCAACACATTTCTGTCAGGGTCAGCTAAAACAAACACAAGCAGTAAATGTCCACAAAGATTTTCTTTTTTTGTTTTATTATAAAAGGGCTTCACAGATTTCCTGGCATATTGATAGCCCCCCTACCCGCAAAGAACTCCAGGTAGCGTAACCGGACATCACGGGCACTCAGGGAGGGCAAGCCAGGACGTCCGCTTTCAAGCGCCTTCAGTGTTGTTTGATGTATCATTCCGGCCTCAGGCCCAACTGAGCCAGCATAGTTGGCCGAATGTTTTCTTAAAAAGTTATGGAGAACACAGCACGCAAGTATAATATGGTTCAGTTTATACTCCGCCATATGGATGGGTGTCATAAATAGGCAGAACCGGCTGGCCAGCATTCCAAATGTGTTCTCCACCACTCTTCGGGCTCTGGCCAGCCGGTAATTAAAAACCCTCTGTTCCGGGGTGAGGGTCCTCATTGGGAATGGCCGCATCAGGTGGTCCCCCACCGCAAACGCTTCATCAGCAACGAACACAAATGGGAGTCCTTCAACATCGTCCTCTGGAGCTGGCAAGTCCAAGCTGCCATTCTGGAGACGCCTGTAAAACTCCGTCTGGGCGATGACTCCACCATCGGACATCCGGCCATTCTTCCCCACGTCCACATACAGGAAGTCGTAATTAGCCGACACCACCGCCAACATCACTATACTATTGAACCCCTTGTAATTATAATAGTACGACCCCGAGTTGGGTGGTGGGACGATGTGGACGTGTTTCCCATCAATTGCCCCTCCGCAATTAGGAAAGTCCCACCACTGGGCAAAGTGGGAGGCCACAGTCTGCCATTCCTGTGGCGTGGAAGGAAACTGTTGAGGAAAAAACAAAAACATTACTATTTTTTCACAGAAACATGGCAAGCAGATTAGACACAAACATTATGGGGCAACCTCCAGATAGCATTTAGTAAGGGGAATTTAACAAGGCCAAAGTATAAGGTACACCTATCATATTCCCCCTCCCCCCCTCTCATGGGCCATTTCTAACATTATAGGGAGGGGGATCTTGGACAGGTAACCCTCTTCACTTCATTGAGAGATGAATGCCTAAATAATGGGTATTACTTGGAACAGCCCCTCCTTAGTTACACTATTGGCAGACCACTGGACAGGTAAGAAGTGTCATAATACAAAGATATAAATACACATTGTACACATTTGGGGACATTTGGACATTCTGCTATTACCTATCAAGATAATAATAGAATACAAAAACTTTAAACAGTACCATTTGAAAGTATACAGGCAGGCCCTTGCACTACATGCTTTGGGGAATTCATCCATAAATCTTACCAGTAAAGAGGTGGGTATAGTGTGTATGGGTTTGGCAAAGTCAGCAGATAGATGATTGAGGATACATAGAGAATTAGGATCAGCTGACTTAGCAGTTGGGGGAGGGAGGGTTACTAAAAATTATTTGGGGACACCAACAAAAAAAAAGCCTCTGGCACTCTGCCAGAATTTAAAGCAAAAATAACATTTCTAAACATTTTAGGGGGTGTTTGGGGTAAAGCACTACTATGGAGCTGATAAAATACATTGTTAAGTGACTACATGAGGTGAATATACGGCCAGGAGACACCATGCTGGGGAGGTTATTGAAGGGCAAATATGTATGAAGGACCTAAAATAATAATTATATAAAAATCCAGCATGCGTGAGGACAAAGGGGACATTCACAGCATATTACAATCATGGTAATTAGGGAATGAGGAAAGAAATACAATATATTAGCAAACATTCAATACAATAAAATGTGATATTAAAGGATAAAAATCTTACCTTCATATACTCCTTCTGCAGGACCTGGATGATGGCAGAACAGGTCTCTGGGATAATGATCCCTGAGCCTGGGGGAGATGCCTGTCAAGAACTTGAGATCCTGCAGGCTTCTCCCTCTTGCCAAATACCACAGGGTAGCGACGAGCCTCTGCTCCGGAGTGATGGCTTGCCTCATGCAGGTATCCTGCCTGCTAATATAGGGGGTCAGCGAAGCCAACAAACGGTGAAACACGGGGTCCGTCATCCTGAGAAAGTTCCTGAAATCATCAGGATTATTCTCACGGATCTCACGGAGCAAAGGCATATGAGAGAACTGGTCACGCTGGAGCAACCAATTCTTGGTCCATGAACTCCTCCCCACCCTGTTCATGGACTGGACTTGTGTCAAGGTCAAGACCCCAACACCAAGCCCCCACACAGCACGAACTCTACGAGGAGTACGCATACGAAACATGGCTAGAAAACGGTCGGCTGCTCAGAACAAAGTAACAGAACGCACTGAAGAACAGCAAGGCCTGTGAAGAGCGACCTGAAAAACAGTAACGAACGAACAAGAATACAATGACTACTTAAAGTCACGCGGAACTTGCTTGCACGCACTGAAGAGCAGATACAAACCCACAAGCACAAACTGAATGGCAGAAAACGATCTGAAAGCCACGAGTCTGAAAAAGCGTGAATCGTCTCTCACCAAACTTTTACTAACACGAGATTAGCAAAAGGAGCCCAAAGGGTGCCGCGCTTGGTTCTGAACCGGAAAACTGCTACCAGTGGACCAATCGCTTTGTGACTGTATATAGTGCGATTTTTTCTTCCTACCTTTGTGAGTAGATTTTAATCTTGGTTTTAATGAATAAATTTACTTAGGATAATGCACTAGGCTGGTGCGCTCTCTTTCTTTCTTATCATTTACTACTAGGATAATCCCATCCTGGAGAGCAGCAAGGCCGAAATCCATTGTCCTTTCTGAACCCTTGGTATCATCTAGCTAATACACCTGTGCGCAAGAGTAATTTGCTTCTATATTCTGTCTAGCAGCACCTGGGATGTTGGTTCAATTCCCCAACATGCTAACTCTTGTGTTGAAGTTTATATGTTCTCTCTGTGTGGGTTTCTCACCACAATCCAAAGACATGCTGGCATTTTATTTGTCTCCTGTCGAAATAGGTTCTAATTTAAGAAAGTTAATTTTGGACTTTATATTGGAAGCTTATTGCAGCCAGGGACTGATGCTAATGTTTATTAGCTCTAATCAGGCCCAGGGACTTGGACATTTCAAATTTTAGAGTTTACACTGCACAGGTACATATGCTTAGAAAACTTTTGCTTTGTTTATGTGGATGCAAATGGACTTTGATCTTTGTCCTGTAGTTGGAGATTTGATGCACATAGCCAAGGGCTAACACAGTTGCGAATAGTATTATGTGTTCCTGCTCATCAGGTGCAATCACTTTAGACATACATGAAGAGATAGATTGAAAGATACTGGTGGGCGTGTACTTCTATTGGGTGTGTCAGTGTGCTAACAATACAACCTCTCATATATAAAGGCCTGCAGTAGGGGGGTTCGTTTGGCCTGAGAAGGTCAGGTTTTTTGCTGTGATTTGTGGGGGAGAAGGGATGATATTGTGCATATTGACAAGTGCCCAACTAGGGATATTTGATGAAATTCTTGTGCATTTTTTCAATCAAAAGTGGGTTTATGTGGCCATGCTGTCAATGTTGTGTGTGTATTGTTCCTGTCTGATCATGCAAACATTGTTTGGAAGCATCTTCTGACCTACTCTTTTTGATCTCGTTGTTTAATCGTGTAACCGAAATGCAGCTTCCAGCAGAACATGGCCACCAATGTATGTACAGTGCCTTGCGAAAGTATTCGGGCCCCCTTGAACTTTTCAACCTTTTGCCACATTTCAGGCTTCAAACATAAAGATATAAAATTTTTATTTTTTGTGAAGAATCACCAACAAGTGGGACACAATTGTGAAGTGGAACGAAATCTATTGGATTGTTGAAACTTTTTTAACTAATAAAAAAATGAAAAGTGGGGCGTGCAAAATTATTCGGCCCCCTTGCGTTATTACTTTGTAGAGCCACCTTTTGCTGCGATTACAGCTGCAAGTCACTTGGGGTATGTCTCTATCAGTTTTGCACATCGAGAGACTGAAATTCTTGCCCATTCTTCCTTGCAAAACAGCTCGAGCTCAGTGAGGTTGGATGGAGAGCGTTTGTGAACAGCAGTTTTCAGCTCTTTCCACAGATTCTCGATTGGATTCAGGTCTGGACTTTGACTTGGCCATTCTAACACCTGGATACGTTTATTTGTGAACCATTCCTTTGTAGATTTTGCTGTATGTTTGGGATCATTGTCTTGTTGGAAGATAAATCTCCGTCCCAGTTTCAGGTCTTTTGCAGACTCCAACAGGTTTTCATCCAGAATGGTCCTGTATTTGGCTGCATCCATCTTCCCCTCAATTTTAACCATCTTCCCTGTCCCTGCTGAAGAAAAGCAGGCCCGAACCATGATGCTGCCACCACCATGTTTGACAGTGGGGATGGTGTGTTGAGGTTGATGAGCTGTGTTGCTTTTACGCCAAACATATCGTTTTGCATTGTGGCCAAAAAGTTCGATTTTGGTTTCATCGGACCAGAGCACCTTCTTCCACATGTTTGGTGTGTCTTCCAGGTGGCTTGTGGCAAACTTTAGACGAGACTTTTTATGGGTATCTTTGAGAAATGGCTTTCTTCTTGCCACTCTTCCATAAAGGCCAGATTTGTGCAGTGTACGACTGATTGTTGTCCTATGGACAGACTCTCCCACCTCAGCTGTAGTTCTCTGCAGTTCATCCAGAGTGATCATGGGCCTCTTGGCTGCATCTCTGATCAGTCTTCTCCTTGTCTGAGCTGAAAGTTTAGAGGGACAGCCAGGTCTTGGTAGATTTGCAGTGGTCTGATACTCCTTCCATTTCAAAATGATCGCTTGCACAGTGCTCCTTGGGATGTTTAAAGCTTGGGAAATCTTTTTGTATCCAAATCCGGTTTTAAACTTCTCCACAACAGTATTACGGACCTGCCTGGTGTGTTCCTTGGTCTTCATCATGCTCTCTGCGCTTTCAACAGAACCCTGAGACTATCACAGAGCAGGTGCATTTATACAGAGACTTGATTACACACAGGTGGATTCTATTTATCACCATCAGTCATTTAGGACAACACTGGATCATTCAGAGATCCTCGCTGAACTTCTGGAGTGAGTTTTCTGCACTGAAAGTAAAGGGGCCGAATAATTTTGCACGCACCACTTTTCAGTTTTTTATTTGCTAAAAAAGTTTAAAATATCCAATAGATTTCGTTCCACTTCACAATTGTGTCCCACTTGTTGGTGATTCTTCACAAAAAATTAAAATTTTATATCTTTATGTTTGAAACCTGAAATGTGGCAAAAGGTTGAAAAGTTCAAGGGGGCCGAATACTTTTGCAAGGCACTGTATGTGTGGATTGTGGGCTGGTGGTGGGTGTTTTGAATAATGCCCCGTACACACGGTCGGACATTGATCGGACATTCCGACAACAAAATCCTCAGATTTTTTCCGACGGATGTTGGCTCAAACTTGTTTTGCGTACACAGGGTCGCACAAAGTTGTCGGAATTTCCGATCGCCAACAACGCGGTGACTAGGGATGAGCTTCGAGTTCGAGTCGAACTCATGTTCGACTCGAACATTGGCTGTTCGCAAGTTCACCGAACACCGAACAATTTGGGGTGTTCGCGGCAAATTTGAATGCCGCTGAACACCCTTTAAAAGTCTATGGGAGAAATCAAAAGTGCTAATTTTAAAGGCTTATATGCAAGTTATTGTCATAAAAAGTGTTTGGGGACCTGGGTCCTGCCCCAGGGGACATGGATCAATGCAAAAAAAAGTTTTAAAAACGGCCGTTTTTTCAGGAGCAGTGATTTTAATAATGCTTAAAATCAAACAATAAAAGTGTAATATCCCTTTACATTTCGTACCTGGGGGGTGTCTATAGTATGCCTGTAAAGGGGCGCATGTTTCCCGTGGTTAGAACAGTCTGACAGCAAAATGACATTTCGAAGGAAAAAACTCATTTAAAACTACCCGCGGCTATTGCATTGCCGTCAATACACATAGAAGTTCATTGATAAAAACGGCATGGGAATTTCCCACAGGAAAACCCCGAACCAAAATTAAAAAAAAAAAAAATGACGTGGGGTTCCCCCTAAATTCCATACCAGACCCTTCAGGTCTGGTATGGATTTTAAGGGGAACCCCGCGCCAAAAAAAAAAAAAAACGGCGTGGGGTTCCCCCAAAGATCCATACCAGACCCTTATCCGAGCACGCAACCTGGCAGGCCGCAGGAAAAGAGGGGGGGACGAGAGTGCCCCGTACCAGGCCACATGCCCTCAACATTGGGAGGGTGCTTTGGGGTAGCCCCCCAAAACACCTTGTCCCCATGTTGATGAGGACAAGGGCCTCATCCCCACAACCGTGGCCGGTGGTTGTGGGGGTCTGCGGGCGGGGGGCTTATCGGAATCTGGAAGCCCCCTTTAACAAGGGGACCCCCAGATCCCGGCCCCCC
The DNA here is from genome assembly GCA_037952835.1 of Lithobates septentrionalis. NCBI lineage: Eukaryota > Metazoa > Chordata > Amphibia > Anura > Ranidae > Lithobates > Lithobates septentrionalis. Next base: position 1,272,751 of record JBBDGP010000553.1, read on the forward strand.
CCTGTGTGAAATGGTAAGGGGGTACTTACCCCTACCATTTCACTAAAAAAGTGTCAAAATAGTTAAAAATGACAAGAGACAGTTTTTGACAATTCCTTTATTTAAATGCTTCTTCTTTCTTCCTTCATCTTCTTCTTCTTCTGGTTCTTCTGGCTCTTCTGGTTCTTCCTCCGGCATTCTCGTCCAGCATCTCCTCTGCGGCGTCTTCTATCTTCTTCTCCTCGGGCCGCTCCACACCCATGGCATTGGGGGGAGGCTCCCGCTCTTCTCTTCATCTTCTTCTTCATCCTCTTCTCTTCTTCCTTCTTCTCTTCTTCTCTTCTTCTCTTCTTCTCCGGGCCGCTCCGCATCCATGCATGGAGGGAGGCTCCCGCTGTGTGACAGCGTCTCCTCATCTGACGGTTCTTAAATAACGGGGGGTGGGGCCACCCAGTGACCCCGCCCCCTCTGACGCACGGGACATGACGGGACTTCCCTGTGGCATTCCCCGTGACGTCACAGGGAAGTCCCGTCAAGTCACCGTGCGTGACACGTCCTCTGAAGAAGTCACGTGACGTGACGATACGCGTCAGGAGCACGGGACGCTGCCACACACTAGCTGGAGTTGACGAGCCCGGCGCTCGTGGATGTTTTACCCCCCAGCTGTTTTTAAATGTAAGTGTACGAATTTTATGAATGTTTTAATAAATTACATGATATGCGGGATTATGCTATGTGCGTTTTTTGTTTCTTATATACCGCACTAAACAACTCTGCACAACGGGTGGCGAAATTGGAAGCGGGGAGAGTCCCTCAGAAGTTTCAGAGCCTGGGATTATACGAGCTCGGCGTTTGTGGGTTGAGGCGTGCGCTCATTGTCCAAAAGTGAGTGCAACCCCCCCTCCCCCTTTCCCCCACCTGTGTCTTTACATCAAACGGTATCATACCATATACCACTCGTTCTTTGTTTTCTATATATGATATACGGCATCACCAATCAACGTCACCTGCTGTATCGTTGGACTTCCCCGTCTGCGGGGCCTCCTCTGCATATTCTGTATACCTTACAGCTGTAAGGTAAGGGGCCTGGGAACACGAAGGTGCCCCCACCTGTCAGCACACTGGTCTTTTCTTCCCCCTGATTCATCAATACCTTATCTATATCCAGGATTGTCAAATCTGGTGGTGGGACTGTTGTCATCTTGTTAATTTTACTTTTATTATTTCTATTTTTATTTTCATGATATTTTTTCGCCAAGTGTTGGCGGGACACCAACACCAATCACTGGGACTATTTTTTATGGACACTTATATCGATTCTGTATTCACATTGTCTACTATTCACGTGTGGACCTAACTATTAGCTAATTAATAGGGATGAGCCGAACACCCCCAGGTTCTGTTCGCACCAGAACCTGCGAACGGACCGAAAGTTCGCACGAACGTTAGAACCCCATTGACGTCTATGGGACTCGAACGTTCAAAATCAAAAGTGCTCATTTTAAAGGCTAATTTACATTGTCCTAAAAAGGGTTTGGGGACCCGGTTCCTACCCCAGGGGACATGTATCAATGCAAAAAAAACTTTTAAAAACGGCCGTTTTTTCGGGAGCAGTGATTTTAATGATGCTTAAAGTAAAAAAAAAAAAAGTGAAATATTCCTTTAAATATCGTACCTGGGGGGTGTCTATAGTATGCCTGTAAAGTGACGCGTGTTTCCCGTGTTTAGAACAGTCCCTGCACCAAATGTCATTTTTAAAGGAAAAAATCTCATTTAAAACTGCTTGCGGGTTTAATGTCTTGTCGGGTCATGGCAATATGGATGAAAATCAGTGAGACAAACGGCATGGGTACCCCCCAGTCCATTACCAGGCCCTTTGGGTCTTGTATGGATATTAAGGGGAACCCCGCACCCAAATTAAAATAAGGAAAGGCCCTATATACTCTGAACAGCAGTATACAGGCAGTGCAAACAAGACAGGGACTGTAGGTTTGTTGTTAAGTAGAATCTCTTTGTAATTTTGAACGGGTACATTTTTAACGTGTTTAGCTCCAGCCAAAAAATCTTTTTTAAGCTTTTTGGAAAACATAGGGAAGGGTTATCACCCCTGTGACATTTGTTTTGCTGTCTTTCCTCCTCTTCAGAAGATTTCACCTCACTTTTTGTCCCAATGAAAAATGTTTTTTGAAAATTTGGGTTTTTTTGTGGAACAAGGATTGGAAAGCATCAGTGGAAAGGAGAAATTGTTTTCCCATATTAACTCTTACAGGAGAGAATTTCCCTTCCTAGGGGTAGATTTCATCTCACTTCCTGTTGTCTCCTTCCGTTTGCAAGTAGGAGTCATTTGTAAGTTAGATGTTTGAAAGTAGGGTCCTGCCCTATATACTCAGCAGAAATTTGGGCCTTAGGTGTTGCTGTGGCCACAACACTGTAAGCCCTCACAGGGCCCTGCTGTGAAATATTAGATCAAGAATTGTAATTACATGCCCCTGTTGAACAGGAGCTGAAAAATTAGGCCTTAGGCACTGGTGCTGGTACCACAACACTGCAACCCCTCACAGACACTCTAGTTGGAACGCAGGAACGAGCCCTGCTGCAAAGTATTGCATCAAAAATTGTAATTACACGCCCCTGTTAGACAGGGGCAGAAAAATTGGGCCTTAGGCACTGGTGCTGGTGCCACAACACTGCAACCCCTCACAGACACTCTAGTTGGAATGCAGGAACGAGCCCTGCTGCAAAGTATTGCATCAAAAATTGTAATTACACGCCCCTGTTAGACAGGGGCAGAAAAATTGGGCCTTAGGCACTGGTGCTGGTGCCACAACACTGCAACCCCTCACAGACATTCTAGTTGGAATGCAGGAACGAGCCCTGCTGCAAAGTATTACATCAAAAATTGTAATTACACGCCCCTGTTAGACAGGGGCAGAAAAATTGGGCCTTAGGCACTGGTGCTGGTGCCACAACACTGCAACCCCTCACAGACACTCTAGTTGGAATGCAGGAACGAGCCCTGCTGCAAAGTATTACATCAAAAATTGTAATTACACGCCCCTGTTAAACAGGGGCTGAAAAATTGTGCCTTAGGCACTGGTGGTGGCGCCCAGAACCAAAAATCTTCTTACAAGCTATCAGCGTGATGATTGAGGAGGAAGAGGATAATTACTCAGGGATAGTCACTCAGCATCAGCATAGGCAGTCTTTGAAGGGATCTGAGATTTCAAAAAAAATTATTCGGTTACATCAGCATCAGGTGCTTGGTAGCTGGTGGTGATCCAAGACTGATTCATTTTTATGAAGGTCAGCAGATCGACCGAGTCGGTGGACAGATGCACCCTGTGATCGGTTACCACGCCTCCAGCAGCACTGAATGTGCGTTCCGAAAGAACGCTGGATGCAGGACAGGCCAGTAGCTCAATTGCATACTGTGCAAGCTCTGGCCAGTGATCCATCCTCAAGACCCAGTAACCCAGAGGATTTTCGGTGGGAAAGGTGTCCAAGTCTGATCTTGCCCCTAGGTATTCCTGCACCATGTAAAACAGACGCTGGCGATGGTTGCTGGAACCGATCATACCTTGGGGCTGCGGACCAAAAAATTGTCTGAACGCATCGGTCAGACGGCCACCTTCTCCACCGCTCCTTCTTTGACTGACCGAAGCCTCAGCAACACGTTGTCCAGAAACAGGAGTTTGTAACCTCCCAGTCTCTGGGAACGCATTGCACAGACCTTTCTGCAAGGCCTCCTGAAGATGTTTCATCCTCTGCTCCCTCTGCGATGGCAAGATAAGGTCCGCAACCTTACCCTTGTAACGTGGATCAAGGAGGGTTGCCAGCCAGTATTGGTCCTTCTCCTTGATACCACGAATACGAGGATCCTTACGCAGGCTTTGCAGGATCAGGGAGGCCATGCAGCGTAGGTTTGCTGAGGCATTCGGTCCGGAGTCCTCTGGGTCACTAAGGACGACAACGTCCGCAGCCACCTCCTCCCAGCCACGTACAAGTCCATGTGTTTCTTGGGACTGATCCCTTAAAGACTGCTGCTGATGCTGAGTGCCAGGCTCCACCTCCATACTGACACAATCTTCCTCCTCCTCCTCCTCCTCCTCCTCGTCCTCTTCCTGTGTGATCGGCGGGCATGCAGGAACACTGTCTGGATAAAGGGGGCCTTGAGAGCTAAGGAAGTCCTCCTCTTCCTGCCTCTGTTCTGCCTCAAGTGCCCTGTCCATTATTCCACGCAGCGTGTGCTCCAACAGGTGGACAAGGGGGACAGTGTCACTGATGCATGCACTGTCACTGCTCACCATCCTCGTGGCCTCCTCGAATGGTGACAGGACAGTGCATGCATCCCTGATCATGGCCCACTGGCGTGGGGAAAAAAAACCAAGCTCCCCTGACCCTGTCCTGGTGCCATAGTCGCACAGGTACTCATTGATGGCCCTCTGCTGCGTGTGCAGCCGCTGCAGCATGGCCAACGTTGAGTTCCACCTGGTGGGCATGTCACAGATTAGGCGGTTCTTGGGCAGGTTAAACTCCTTTTGGAGGTCCGTCAGCTGAGCACTGGCATTATATGACCGGCAGAAATGCACACAGACTTTCCTGGCCTGCCTCAGGACATCTTGTAAGCCCGGGTACCTGCCCAAGAACCGCTGCACCACCAAGTTAAGGACGTGAGCCAAACAGGGCACATGGGTCATTTGTCCCTGTCGGAGGGCAGAGAGGAGGTTGGTGCCATTGTCGCAAACCATCATTCCTGCCTTAAGTTGGCGTGGCGTCAACCACCTCTGAACCTGCCCCTGCAGAGCTGACAGAACCTCTGCCCCAGTGTGGCTCCTGTCCCCCAAGCACACCAGCTCAAGCACCGCATGGCATCTTTTGGCCTGCGTACTTGCGTAGCCCCTTGAACGACTACGGAGCACCGCTGGTTCCGAGGAAGAGGCCATGGAGGAAGAAGAAGAGGAGCGGGTGGAGGAGAGAGGTGTGTCACAATCAGCATTTTGGAGGCGTGGTGGCGGAACAACCTCCAACACTACTGCACCTTGTCCTGCATCCTTCCCAGCTGCCAGCAGAGTCACCCAATGCGCCGTGAAACTTAGGTAACGTCCCTGTCCATGCCTGCTGGACCATGAGTCAGCGGTAATATGCACCTTACCGCTGACTGCCCTGTCCAGCGAGGCATGGACATTGCCTTCCACATGCCGGTAGAGAGCCGGAATCGCCTTCCGTGAGAAAAAGTGGCGTTTGGGTACCTGCCACTGAGGAACCGCACATTCCACAAACTCACGGAAGGGGGCAGAGTCTACCAACTGAAAAGGCAGCAGTTGAAGTGCTAGCAATTTTGCCAAGCTAGCATTCAATCGCTGGGCATGTGGATGGCTGGGAGCAAACTTCTTTCGGCGGTGCAGCAGCTGGGGCAGGGAAATTTGCCTGGTACAATCTGACGTCGGTGTACCAAAAGCAGATTGCCCACAAGTACTTGGCTGTGACACACCTAATTCTATACCTTCATTCCTCTCACTGCAGGTCTCAGAGAGGACTGTAGGTCTAGTGGGGTTGGAAATCTCAGCTGATGAGGAGCAAGGAGAGATCCTCTTTGTTCTTTGGTGTGGGTCTTTTAGATACGCTTGCCAACGAACTGCATGGCAGGTCAACATATGTCTGGTCAAGCATGTGGTACCCAAGCGGGAGATGTTTTGGCCACGTGAGATACGCTTGAGACATATGTTGCAAATAGCAGCTGTGCGATCTGATGCACTCGTCTCAAAAAAGGCCCACACCAAAGAACTTTTTGAATAACGCGCAGAGACTGCAGCGCCCTGCACATGTGGAGCTTTGGGGTATGATGCAGTCAATGTGCTGCCCTTAGGCTGGCCCCTGGAGGGCATCCTGCCTCGTTGGTGATGTGCAGCCTCCTCCTCCTCCTCCTCCTCCTCCTCTCTCCTATCAGGCACCCACGTTGAGTCAGTGACCTCATCATCCCCTCCCTCCTCATCACTGGAGCAAACCTGGCAGTATGCTGCAGCAGGGGGAGCATGACTGCCAGATTGCTGTCCTTCTTGGGCACCCCCTCTGTCCGTGCTCATGTTACTGCCTTCATCGAGCTCAGTATCATCATCAGAGCCTTCCAAACGCTGGGCATCCTCCTGGAGCATGTACCCAACACTGTGGTCAAACAGTTCGAGGGAATCCTCATGAGGACATGGTGGAGCTAGGGAAGGAGTCACTGATGACATTGAGCCGAGGGAAGAGGCCGCTGCTTTGCCAGACAAAGCACCCTGGGCATGGGTGAGAGAGGATGAGGAGGATGAGGACTGCTTGGTCATCCACTCGACCAAGTCTTCCGCATGTTGCGACTCAACACGGCCAGCTGCCGAAAAAAAGGCCAAGCGTGTCCCATGGCCACGTGCTGATGAGGATGCACCGTCTCCACGACCAGCACTAGACACAGAGCCTGCTTGCCCTCTCTTATTGGCTTGTGACTGTCTGCCTCTCCTTCTTGGCCTTCCAGACATACTAATGGCCTGTAGCTGCACTAAGCTGGGATAGAACACCAGTAATTTTCTTCAGGTAGCTTTATATACTGTAACCAGACAAGCCTGCCTGTCAGTAGGAAGATAACAGGAACGGATCTAGCTGAACACTGTGAGCAGGACGCACTGTACTAAATGTAAATAGTCTAGCTGCCTGACCATGGTACTAATAGGATCAAATAGAACACCAGTAATTTTCTTCAGGTAGCTTTATATACTGTAACCAGACAAACCTGCCTGTCAGTAGGAAGATAACAGGAACGGATCTAGCTGAACACTGTGAGCAGGACGCACTGTACTAAATGTAAATAGTCTAGCTGCCTGACCGTGGTACTAATAGGATCAAATAGAACACCAGTAATTTTCTTCAGGTAGCTTTATATACTGTAACCAGACAAGCCTGCCTGTCAGTAGGAAGATAACAGGAACGGATCTAGCTGAACACTGTGAGCAGGACGCACTGTACTAAATGTAAATAGTCTAGCTGCCTGACCGTGGTACTAATAGGATCAAATAGAACACCAGTAATTTTCTTCAGGTAGCTTTATATACTGTAACCAGACAAGCCTGCCTGTCAGTAGGAAGATAACAGGAACGGATCTAGCTGAACACTGTGAGCAGGACGCACTGTACTAAATGTAAATAGTCTAGCTGTCTGACCGTGGTACTAATAGGATCAAATAGAACACCAGTAATTTTCTTCAGGTAGCTTTATATACTGTAACCAGACAATCCTGCCTGTCAGTAGGAAGATAACAGGAACGGATCTAGCTGAACACTGTGAGCAGGACGCACTGTACTAAATGTAAATAGTCTAGCTGCCTGACCGTGGTACTAATAGGATCAAATAGAACACCAGTAATTTTCTTCAGGTAGCTTTATATACTGTAACCAGACAAGCCTGCCTGTCAGTAGGAAGATAACAGGAACGGATCTAGCTGAACACTGTGAGCAGGACGCACTGTACTAAATATAAATAGTCTAGCTGCCTGACCGTGGTACTAATAGGATCAAACAGAACACCAGTAATTTTCTTCAGGTAGCTTTATATACTGTAACCAGACAAGCCTTCCTGTCAGTAGGAAGATAACAGGAACGGATCTAGCTGAACACTGTGAGCAGGACGCACTGTACTAAATGTAAATAGTCTAGCTGCCTGACCGTGGTACTAATAGGATCAAATAGAACACCAGTAATTTTCTTCAGGTAGCTTTATATACTGTAACCAGACAAGCCTGCCTGTCAGTAGGAAGATAACAGGAACGGATCTAGCTGAACACTGTGAGCAGGACGCACTGTACTAAATGTAAATAGTCTAGCTGCCTGACCGTGGTACTAATAGGATCAAATAGAACACCAGTAATTTTCTTCAGGTAGCTTTATATACTGTAACCAGACAAGCCTGCCTGTCAGTAGGAAGATAACAGGAACGGATCTAACTGAACACTGTGAGCAGGACGCACTGCACTAAATGTAAATAGTCTAGAAGATAACAGGAACGGATCTAGCTGAACACTGTGAGCAGGACGCACTGCACTAAATGTAAATAGTCTAGAAGATAACAGGAACGGATCTAGCTGAACACTGTGAGCAGGACGCACTGCACTAAATGTAAATAGTCTAGAAGATAACAGGAACGGATCTAGCTGAACACTGTGAGCAGGACGCACTGCACTAAATGTAAATAGTCTAGAAGATAACAGGAACGGATCTAGCTAAACTGAATACAGTGTATATATATATATATGCAACACCTGGGATGCATATATATACACAATACACTGTAAGTGCAGCTAACTGACTGACTGTTCTGCCTAATCTATCTAACTCAAATCAAATGACACTGTCTGTCTCTCTCTCTCTCTCTCTATCTATGAACGCCGGAACACACACTACACAGGGCCGCCGTGCAGGCGGCCTTATATAGTGTGGGGTGTGTACTAAATCCCCTGAGCCATAATTGGCCAAAGCCTCCTTGGCTTTGGCCAATTACGGCTCTCTGTTCAGGCGGCGCTGTGATTGGCCAAGCATGCGGGTCATAGTGCATGCTTGGCCAATCATCAGCAAGCAATGCACTGCGATGCCGCAGTGAATTATGGGCCGTGATGCGCCACACGAATTTGGCGCGAACAGCCCATATCGTTCGCAATTCGGCGAACGGTCGAACAGCCGATGTTCGAGTCGAACATGGGTTCGACTCGAACACGAAGCTCATCCCTACTAATTAATATATTTTTATACACATGGTTTTAGTAATGTCATTGGTCATATAGCTGAGATTGACCTATGTGGGGCACCCCTACTCATGGGGATCGACGTCGAATCGCTCTACACCTCGATTCCCCACGAGTGGGGCATAAAAGCTATGGAGATGTTCCTTGAGAAACACTTCCCGGACAATGGACCGTAAAATGAGTTCCTGGTGGACCTCCTTACCTTCGCCCTTCATAACAATTACTTTCAATTCTTATCCAATTTCTTCCAACAAATCAATGGCACCTCTATGGGTGCACCGTGGGCTCCAGCATACGCCTGTCTGCACCTGGGACTGTGGGAGGAGGACTTGGTCTATACCTCGCCAATGTACCTGAGTCATGTGCACACGTGGCTCAGGTACATTGATGATATGTTGGTCATATGGATGGGTGATGAGGCTTCTCTCAGGGAATTCATTGATGTCCTCAACTGCAACGATCGCAATATTAAATTAAGCTTTACTTGTGATCACAAAAGGATTTCTTTCCTGGATCTTTCCATAGGTATCGAGGACCTCTCCCTGGTAACCCGTACCTATCGAAAGGAGACTTCGGCCAACACACTTCTGTGAGCCGATAGCCACCACCCACGTTGGCTGAAGGACGGCATTCCAGTGGGCCAATTCCTCCGTATTAAACAAAACTGCACCAATGCAGGTGATTATAGATGGGAAAGCGACGATCTGTATCGACGCTTCCGTGAACGTGGGTACTCCCACAAACAGATCCGCAGGGCTAAACGGAAGGCAGCTGAATGGGAACGTTCTGCCCTCCTACAAAAACCTGACCAAGTTTCTTCTACTTCCCCTCCTCCCGTCACTGATCCCGGGCCCGTAAGGATCATCACACAATACGGTACCCAATGGGATACCGTTAGGTCAATATTACAGAAACACTGGGGGATCCTGACGAATACTCCCGGTCTAGCACAAATAGTGGGACCCTCCCCGACAATGACGGCAAGGAGAGCACGTAATTTGGGGGACTGCCTCATTCAATCAGAACAAGTTAGGAGCCAGGATACCACTTGGCTATCCCAATTCCCCAGGACTAGGGGGATGTTCCCCTGTGGGCACTGCCAAGTATGCCCATTTGTTCACAGAACCGCAGTTTTTAGTGACTCCCAAAATAGAACAGAGTTTCACATAAAAAATCTAATTAACTGTGCCACCAAGAGGGTTATCTATATGATTACCTGTCCATGCAACAAAATGTACATAGGCAAAACAAAACGACAATTCAGAATCCGTCTTGGTGAGCATATGAGAGAAATTGAGGAAAAGAACCCGGAGAAACCGGTGACTTTGGACTTCGCCCAGTTCCACCAGGGCAAACTCAATGGCATGCGGGTGAAGGGTATTTACGCCCTCAACCTCTCCTCTAGAAGGGGGGATTTTGACCACATACTCGAGCAACAGGAAAAACGGTGAATCTTCCGGTTGGGCTCTCTTGTACCCATGGGCCTCAATACGGACCTAAATCTACAACCTTTCCTGGTGTCTCAGGTCTCTACATCTCCTGGACAACCATTGTGGACTTGACATAACATAATGTCTGAGTCCCCATCGGTATATGCAGCATATCTTGCCGCTGTTGTATATGTATAGGTGGGTAGGTTGGCACCCCAGGTCCGTCTGGTCTCCCCACACACCCACCCCACTATGGCCTATTCCCAGTCCATGTAACATCCAAGTCTGTTGTCTGTTTTTTCCTGTTTCCTCCTTCCCCTTCCCCCAATCCACCACCCTTTTCCTTCCCCTGTGTCCCATCTTTGTCCTTCCCTTCCCCCCCTCCCTCCCCCCCTCCCTTTTCCTCAACTTGGATGTGTAACTCTCTAGCCCTCTATATACAACGGATGATGGCAGGTTAGTGATGCTTATCACTATTTGGCATCTAACTTTCTCCCAATACCACGTCTGGGCTTCCAAGCATTTCATATCAGCTTTATGTTTGGAACTTGCTACATGGAATGAAAGTGACTAATTGCAGTCAATACATTCCCAGATGAGTAATGCTGAGTGGTTCACAGCAGTCCGATTAGTACACAGTACAGGGATAGCCCCTCCTTTTTGTTATCAATCATTTTAGGTGGGTGTATCCGAGGCAGGAACGTCACTACAAAAGGAGCCCTCGGGAACCACCTATCACATCCAGACAAAGCTACACACCCCCAAATGTGAAACGCGTTACGTCATTTCCGCCCGGACGCCACGCTCAGGGACTATTCCCTATTGGTGTCCAGGGGCACGTGACTCTACAGGAGGACTCCGATCATGTGATCGCAGGGCACTGACGGAGAATAGAGGAGGACATGAAAGAGACCGCACATCGGGATGGCCATCCCACTCCCCCAGGAATGCCAGCTCACGTGCACCCTTCATATAATGCAAGGACTTCCATATGAATACCGCATAGCGGTGCAGTGATCTCCTGACGGCAGCATATCCTTTTGGGAAGACGCCAGCTCCTGAAGTGCATGACGGCATCCTTCCAGGATGGTAATGTAGCATGGTCCTTTTACAGCTTTTTGATACAGCTTGATTTATAAACTTCCATGATACTCCTACAATTTGATGATTGTTTCCGGCTTTATGAGATCACTCTCAACCCAGGGCATTCTACTTTACCGGCTACCTGCTGTACTTGTAATGCACTTCCACACAGCACTGAATCCCGGTATACTCTGCCCCCTCACTTCAGACTGCCCGGACACATTGCCTTGCAGACATCAGTGAGACATCTTCATCTATTGGTTTCAATCTCCAGCTCCCCTGATGCCCTATGGACTTTCCATGCCCCTCTCCACAGTTCCCTGTCCATCCTCCTCCCCTTCACCCCTTCACCCCTGGGATTTATGTCAGCCCTGTAGCCCTACTGAGCATTTGCTCTCGCATGTTCCATTGGATAGCAGGACTGACATCAACTCACTGTGCGTCCGGACGCTGTTTTTTGTTTTATGTCATTGTTTCATGTTGTTCTGTTCCCCCTGTCTGTGGTTGCGACAGACCTACCTCTACAGGTGGTCGGCAATATCTTATCAGATATAGTACCGTATTGGGTCATTACCCTGTTACCTGTCACATGTGTTTATGCCAATAAATTGTCATTTTTGATACTAAAATCGGGTTATTGCTCTTCCGTTAAGCCCTGCTTTTCTCCCCCCCCCCCCCCGTTTGGGATACTTTTTTACTACTTTTTATGGCTGAGTACACAGCTGAATTCAGACATTGGATCACAGATACTGCTTGGAACCCAGCAAGGGAAAAAAGTCAGTACCGCCAAGGGCTTTCTGAACAGGTAAAAGATGAGCTTGCCAGAGTGGAGGCTCCTAATGATCTTGAGGCCTTCATCCAACTATGTACCCGAATTGATCAAAAACTTAAAGAAAGGAAGAAGGAGAGACTGGGAATCTTTGAAAGTAATGGTGGCATGCGTTTCTCTGCTAGTCAATTTGTTCAGAAGGATCCAAGAGTTTCTCCAGATTCTGACACAGCTGAACCTACGCAGGTTGATGCAATTAAGAGATCCATTTCTACTCAGGAGAAAGAGAGAAGAAATTCAGAAAACCTGTGTTTATATTTTGGAGACTCTGGGCATTACACAGTTAACTGTCCTAACAAGGTTAGAAGAACAATTGCGGCGACTGATGTGAACATGCCTGAACAAATAAACTCTATTACCCAGTCGATCTCCCCATTGATTCATGAAGAGAATAAAGTCAATTTTGGACTATCTCATTTTATCATCCCTAATAAACACATCTCTGATGGTATTGAAATTCCTTGCTCTGCTATGCTGGACTCTGGGGCTGGGGGGAACTTTATGGACATAGAATTTGCCCACAGTAATAATATCCAAACAAGAAACAAGTCTACTCCTATCGATATGGAGACCGTTTATGGTTCACCCTTAACTTCAGGACCTGTTACCCATTAAACAATCCCTTTGGTACTGCAATTTGAGGCTAAGCATCATGAGACCATCAGTTTTCAGCTGATTACGTCACCCAAATTTCCTGTCATCCTGGGTAATCCTTGGTTTTCCACCCATAATCCCTCCATCAACTGGGAAACACAGATCATAAATTTACATCCCCCCATTGCAAGGAATTCTGTAGGGAACCTTGTCAAACAAGTTCTTTCCCGGTCAAGGAATCACAGGTGGATGTTGTTACTACACAGTCATATGACAACCTGCCTCCGCAATATCATGAGATCCAGGATGTCTGTGATAAGAAGAATGCAGATCAGTTACCTCCTCATCGCCCATATGATTGTCCCATTGAACTGCTCCCAGGGGCTGAAAAACCTTTAGGTCACCTTTTCAATGTTTCAGAACCTGAATTAAAGGATTAATGGATTGATGAGAATTTAGAGAAGGGTTTTATTAGACCCTCAACGTCTCCTGCAGGGGTAGCTCAGTTCTTTGTTGCAAAGAAAGATTCCACCTTGCGTCCATGCATTGACTACCGGGACCCTAATAAAATCACTATTAAAAAATGCTATTCACTTCCTTTAATCTCTGAAATGTTGGAAAGAGTCCGCTCTGCCAAAGTCTTCACAAAACTAGACTTACGGGGGGGCATATAACCTCATCCGCATGCGTCTAGGAGACAAATGGAAAACCGCCTATTAGATATGGCCATTTTGAGTCATGCCTTTTGGCCTCTGCAACGCCCCTGCCACTTTCCAACACTTCATCAATGATGCTTTTTGAAATCTATTGGACCAGTTTGTGAGTGCTTATCTGGATGATATTCTCATCTTTTCTAAAAACCTGGCGGAACATGTTTGAACTGTCTTTGAAAGGCTAAGGAAGAACCAACTTTATATTAAATTGAAGAAATGCAAGTTTGAACAAACCCAGATGCAGTTCTTGGGATATATTATTTCTCCTAAAGGAGTAAGCATGGATCCTGAGAAGATCAAAGCAGTGGTGGATTGGCCTTCCCCTAGAAATGTTAAAGAGATACAACAATTTGTTGGTTTTGCCAATTTCTACAGAAAATTCATAAGAAACTTCTCTAAAGTGATAGCACCAATTACACAGCTGACAAAGAAAGGAATGCCCTTTGTGTGGTCAGCTGAGGCACAGACTGCTTTTATTAAGCTAAAGACTCTTTTCACTTCTGCACCAATATTGGTACGTCCCAATCCTGAAGTTTCTTTTATAGTGGAAGTGGATGCCTCAGACTCTGCTGTGGGAGCGATCCTTTCTCAGCAAAAAGGAGAAAAGATGCAGCTTCATCCTTGTGCATATTTCTCTCGCTTAATGTCATCAGCCGAAAGAAATTATGACATTGGGAATAAGGAGTTACTGGCAATTAAGGAACCCTTTTCTGAATGGAGGCGTCTGCTGGAAGGGGCTAAGCATCCAGTAACTGTTCTCACTGATCATAAAAATCTAGAATTCATTTGTTCTGCCAAGAGGATGTCTTCTAGACAAGCACATTGGTCACTGTTCTTTTCCGGGTTTAATTTTATCATCTTGTATCGACCTGGGTCAAGGGATGGTAAAGCCAATGCATTATCAAGGATGTTGACTGAACCATACCAGGAAGACAACCCTGAATGTACTATCCTGCCTCAAAATCACTTCATAGGGGCTACGGGTTTTAAGACATTCTTGAGTCTCCTAAAGGAGGGGTATGAAAATGACCCTCTTCTCAATCACCACCTACAGATATTAGCCTTGTGTACAAGAATGGCTTTTGGACTCATGCACATAGTCTCTATGTGCCTGAATCTGCTCGGATTAAAGCCCTCAGGTTGGTTCATGACTCAAAACTATTTTGGGATTTCCAAAACAGAAGAGCTCTTGTCACGTTCCTTTTGGTGGCCCAGCTATAAGAAAGATGTCAAACACTGGGGCGTGGCCTGACACAGCATAGAGTAGGACGCTTGTATCCAGAGCTCCGTCCATTACTCCTTATTTCTACTAATCCTGGATTCTTAGTGCTGCTCAGCTAGTTGGATCACCTCCCTGAGACCCCTGCAATACCCTGGGCTCATTCCTGGATCGTTTGGACGCACGGAGGCCCAAACGGAGCGGCGATCTCCCGCACGGCAGCCGAATTTAGGCAGGACCGCGGCTTCGGCCTACAACCGGAGGCCGCGGCCACCTTGGTACACCTCTCCTCCAGCCCTGCCTTGAGACATCTAAGAAATACAGGTACCTAGCTGCCGGATAACCCCCCAGGGAGCGGGACAATACTAACCCCTACACATATAGCCCACCTGACCAGCGGGGACCCCAGGAAAACCGGTGATTATACCCGGCCTGGATTGCGGCCTAGACCTTCATGTGGTGAACGGCGGCCATTTTAGCACACTTATCTCTTCTGCCTGTGCAGTGTGCATGAGCTATGGCCCTGATGTCCTCTCCTTGACAGCCTCAACTGGGTCTCCCTATATCCTGTGGGTCACAGCCTCAGATTGCCATCAGCTTAAGAGGTGGGGAAGGATCTCACATACCTGCCCTGTAAAAATAACTCCTGTCCTTGGGAATTCTGAGGGCTACAGGGCCCTGGACAGCACTTATCTTTAATCAACCAGCAAGTCAGTTTGCTATATTAAGTTTGGAGGTTCTCTGAGTGCCACCTGGGACCTTTGAAATATGTCACCAACTAAGGCACAAAAGGCAGCGGCAGCAAAACTCGATCAGTACCGCCGACTAGAAAAGGAGGACATGGAGGAGGGTGGAACAACTGAGAAAGCTGGGGCGGTTGAGCGAACTGCGGATGATACCGACAAGCTCCTTGAAGCAATCACCTTCTGCAGAACTTCTCTCACAGCACAAATTGAGGAGGTCAAGATGGATATCTCCCTTATCAGACAGGACTTTCAAAAACTCAGGGAAAGAGTGAAAGAAACTGAGACCAGACTGGGCGAGGTGGAGGATGCTATTCCACCCTTACAAACATCCTCAGCCCGCGTACAAAGGCAAATACAGCAACTCCTTATAAAGCAAGACGATATGGAGAATAGGCTGAGAAGATGTAATATACGTCTTGAAGGTCTGCCGGAAGGGTCTGAGGGTGAGGATACATCCACTTTTTTGGAACAACTACTGATCACTATTTATGGGAGAGAAGTCTTTTCCCCTATGTTTGCGGTAAAGCGGGCACATCGCATGACGGCAAGACCCCCTCCACAGGGAGCTCCTCCCCGCACGTTCATAGCTAAACTCCTTAACTACAAAGATCAGGACACTGCTTTAAGAAGGCAAGAGAGAAAGGCAATATCCCAGTTGGGAATGTTAAGGTGGCCATTTTCCCAGACTTCTCGGCAGAGGTACAGCGTCGTCGTCAAAGCTTTATGGAGGCCAAACGCAAGTTAAGAAATCTGCAATACAAGTATTCCATGCTTTTCCCAGCCCGTCTTAGGGTGGAGCATGAAGGGCGTGCGGTCTTCTTCGAGGATCCAGAGGAGGTGATCTCTTGGTTGGAACGACGAGTTAATCCTCAACAAGCTGATTGATTAAGTCCCATTGATAACGTGGCTGCGACCAGGAACTGTTTCCAACTAGTGTAAGTTCAAAGCACAAATCCTGATCACATACAGCACAAGAGTCAAATTACCCTCCGGGGCTCTGGAGAGAGGAAAAAGTCCTACAGCCAACATGCATCGTGCAGCGAGACTTTACCCCACACAGTTCTGGGAAGCAGCACCATGTACATTGGAACCCTATCCGGAACATAATAGTTGCAGTTAAATGGAAACAAGAAGATCGAGAGACCATACTGCACTTTCTGCAAGCGATATGGCTGATACTACTTATTCTATTTAGTGTCCGGAGACTGAACCTACTGTTCTACATTCCAGTGCTCACCAAAAAGTTAGAATGTTTCCCAGATAACAACCAGTTAAGGGATTATGCCAGCACAAGTTTGGGTCAGTGTAGGGCAGGGAGGGGGGTGGGGGTTCAAATGTTTTTGGTTCAGTTAAAATTGAATGTGCATACTTATTATAGAAAACAGGTAATGTTACATGTGCCAGATCTCTGGAAAAGTACATATGTGTCGTGTCACGGGTGTTTGAGACAGCTATGTCTGAAAGTTAAAAAGCTGTGTGCCTTATACAGAAGGAGCAAATTGTTTTACATAAATGCTTTACTAATGGTTAAAAGGTTTTACCTATGGCATCTTTGAAATTTCTTACATGGAATGTGAGGGGCCTGCGTGAGAAATGTAAGCGCGCGGCAGTCTTCACATTCCTGAAGAAGCAACATGCGGACATAGTGGCACTAGTGAAAACACATATTGAGGGAAGTGTTCAGATGGCGCTCCGCAGGCCTTGGGTTGGATGGGCGTATCACTCGACCCACACGTCCCACTCCAGGAGAGTCTCTGTGTTAATAGCTAAATCAGTACATTTTGAATTGTGTGAGTTAATCACTGACCAGTACGGCCGTTATGTATTTATACATGCCAAATCATATGGAGAACACTTGCTTATAATGGCTTTCTATATACCACCTCCATTTAATGTATGCATAGTCAAGGAAGGTATATCATACATGACCCGTCATCCAAATATAGCAGCGGTCTGGCTAGGAGACTTCAATGTCACTTTAAATCTGGCTCTAGACAGGCTACAGCTGACATCAACGGCTCCTAATGCCCCCACTGAAACTAAATTCTCTAAACTTGTCTCCACCTTCCATTTGATAGATACATGGCGATATAAGTTCCCACTGGTTAAGTCATATTCATGCTTCTCGTCCTCTTGTGGCTCTATGTCCCGTATAGATTTTATACTTATCTCCCGCAGGTTGACTCCAAGATTATCGGAGGTAATGTTTTGCCCTAGAATACTGTCAGACCATAGTCCTTATTGGATTACATTAAGTATTCCAGTGGCAAAGCCACCACGAATATGGCGTCTAAATCCATTCTGGCTATCTCTTCTACCAGAGGATGACGAGCTTATAGATAAATGGAAAATATACTTTCTAGAAAATGATGGGTCAGCATCTCCATCCGCAGTTTGGGACTCTTTCAAGTTGTTTGCTAGGCATACCTTGATAACGGTAATTAATAAAATTAAGATGGATCTTCTAGTGCCCTCGGTAAGGCGCTGGAGGACTTGTCCTCTGCAGAAAGAGTGTATGCCAACACCCCGACATCAGTAAATGTAGACCAACTTAAACTACAGACTAGAGTGGTTAACCAGCTGCAGTACCAGAAAGCCAAACAAAAAATGTTCTTTTCCAAACAGAAAATGTTTGAGCATGGGGAAAAGGCAGGCAAGTTACTGGCATTCTTGGTACATAGCGAAGATAGACCTCCGGTGGTTATCACGTTACATGGCCCCGGAGGACAAAAAGTTACAGACCCACCTACAGTAACCTCAATATTTAGGGACTTCTTTGCAGACTTATACACAACGACAGCCCCCACTGAGACCCACCCTATGTCTCTTTTTCTTGAAAAGGTGTCATTCCCACAGCTAACAGAAGAACAAGTAGAACTATTGGAAGCACCACTTACTTTGGACGAAATATCAATTGCCATGACTAGCTTTGCTAGGTCCAAATCCCCCGGTTCGGATGGACTTCCAATAGAGTTCTATTCCCAATTTAGTGAAATACTAACCCATAAACTATTAAAATTGTATAATCATCTATTTGAAACCGGGACTCTACCCCCATCTATGGCAGAGGCCACAATAGTCCTCATCCCTAAACCCGGCAAGGACCTGGGATTCCCAGAATCTTATCGTCCGATATCACTCCTGCAGGTTGATATCAAAATACTTGACAAAGTACTATCGATTAGGCTCAATCAGGTAATATTAACATTAATACATGCAGGCCAGGCTGGTTTCATGCCCGGACGCAACACCTCGTTTAATCTTCGGAAACTATACATTAACCTACAAGCTACACACGAGGAAGTGGGTTCAAGGGGTTGTTGTGACCTTAGACACAGCGAAAGCCTTCGACTCGGTAGAGTGGAGGTATCTCTGGAGATGCTTGGAGGGCTACAGATTTGGCCCAAAATTTATCAAATGGGTCCAACTTTTATACCAGGCGCCCAGGGCCAGAGTGGTGGCTAATGGGTGGTCGTCTCAGTTATTCGACCTAAGTAGAGGCATGAGACAGGGCTGCCCCCTGTCCCCATTACTATATGCCCTGGCGGCAGAACCCCTGGCAATATCCATCTGTGCAAACCCAGAGATCAAGGGACTTAGCATGGGCTCCCTGACTGAAAAAATTAGCATGTATGCAGATGATACGCTATTGTACCTGGCAGACTCGGGCCCATCATTATGCAATGCACTCCACACGATAGAACAATTTGGAATATTTTCAGGTCTAAAAATTAATTGGGACAAATCCCAAATTCTACAAATTGTTAGTTTCCCACCCACAGAATCCCAAACTAGGCTCCCACTTCAGAGAGTAGAGGTTATTAAATATCTGGGGATTTACATAACCAGATCCACTGCAGATTATATATCCCTAAATATAACTCCTCTCATTTCCTTAGTTAAAAATAAAATACAGGTCTGGTCCAAATTACCATTAGGAGTCTGGGGTCGTATAAATTTAACCAAAATGATTCTACTACCCAAAATACTCTATGTTTTATGGCACATCCCCGTTTATTTACCCTTAAAACATTTCAAATCTCTAGAGTCCCTCTTAAAGACATTTTTTGTGGGGTAATAATAGACATAAATTAGCATGGCAAGCCCTTAAAAATCCGACTGATCTAGTGGGCACTGCTCTACCTGACTTTAATCTATACTACATAGCAGCACCTCTATCACAGCTTTTCCATCTAGACAAAACTGATAGCGAGAGATTTCTCACGCTCCTATGTCCTAAATGGGCGCAGTATACCAAAGACCCGATATATGCAATAGTGGCGGACAAGGGCGGGATGGAACTAGGAGACAGAAGATACACCATGCTATACCACTACAGGAAAATATGGAATCTAACAGCTTCTAGACTTGACATTTCACAGTTCAACGATTATACGCCGTTATGGCATAGCAAAAAACTTAAAGAGTTTAATAAAATACAGGACACATCTATATGGTCCATACAGGGAGTATTTTACCTGCATCATATAGTAAAAGATGGACAGCTCAAAACCTTTGACCTACTTAAAGAAGAATTTACAATCCAGGACCAGATGTTCTTCAGATTCTTACAAATTCGCCATGCAATACAATCACAATTCCCTGACTCTTGCCCTAGTCCTGCACCCAATGTACTTATTGCTATAATTAAGAGCACAGACTCTCATAAATTGATCTCAGCATTTTACAACTTGCTCTTAACCCCTGTAGCTACTAAAATAGCATATGGCCTTAAACCAAGATGGGAGAGGGAGGTAGGACCGGTGGAGGACGAGGAATGGGGGGAGGCATTGGAGGCCTGCAAAACTGTATCTCCTAAACTCTCAGATCGATTGACGCAGCTCTACATTCTCCACAGGGCATATCTCACACCCCTCAGAGTGGCAAGATACAAGCGTACACAAACCACCATATGTCAGATGTGTGGGAGAGAAACAGGTACTTTTTTCCACCTTCTATGGACATGCCCTAAGATAAAAGGCTTTTGGGAACAAATTGTGGCATTTTTACACGACACAATGGGTTCACCTCTAGCCCTAGACCCTAAACAGTGCCTATTGGGTATAGTTCCAGACACAACCGACAAATACACTAAAACTTTTTTACACGAAACACTCTTTGCAGCAAGAAAAGTTATAGCCAAAAAATGGTTGAGACAGGAGTCTTCTAAAGTAGTGGAATGGAAGGTGGAGATAAATAATACATTACCATACAAGAAATGTATATATATTAATAGAGGTTGC
Source organism: Lithobates septentrionalis (assembly GCA_037952835.1). NCBI lineage: Eukaryota > Metazoa > Chordata > Amphibia > Anura > Ranidae > Lithobates > Lithobates septentrionalis. The sequence goes on from JBBDGP010000553.1 coordinate 1,293,351, forward strand.
CCAGCAAAGTACAACAAGATCTGGGATAGATGGCTTCAGGAATCTTCCACCTGTGTCTAATACAATCATATGATCATAGGGTGATAAAACAGTTATAAGCATGGATGGACAGTCTATAAAAAGCAAATATGCATACCCTGAATGTCAAGATACGTAAGATATGTCTGTACTTAATGTTATATTTTTACTCAAATGATAACAATTGTAATAATGTTACAGTGTTGACATGATAACGTAATTATTTTTTGTATGCACTAACTATTCAATAAAACCTTGTTTGATATAAAAAAAAAAAGATGTCAAACACTATGTGGCCTCATGCCTGACCTGTGCACGCAGTAAGACTCCACGAGCTTCTCCTTTGGGGTTGCTCCAGCCACTCCTTCAAGACCATGGGGCTCAATTTCTATGGGCTTTGTGGTAGATTTACCACCCTCAAAAGAAATGACCACCACCTTGGTCGTTGTTGACCGTCTCACTAAGATGGCTCATTTTAATCTGTTAAGGGGGTACCTATAGCTGAACAAACTGCTGAGTTAATGGTTCGAGAAGTATTTAAACTACATAGAATTCCTGACGATGTAGTTTCTGACAAAGGAGTACAGTTTACTTCAAAATTTTGGAAACACTTTTGCTCAGACTTAGGTGTAACAGTTAATCTGTCTTCTGCTTTTCATCCCCAGTCTAATGGTCAGACCGAGAGGACCAATCAAACCTTGGAGCAGTGTCATTCGATGTTTTGTCAGTTATCTTCAGGATGACTTGGTGGATTATCTTTCTACAGCAGAGTTTGCATAAAACATTTCTAAACATAGCTCCACTTCTCAAAGTCCTTTTATTTAAACATCCAGTTTTTATTCCTGACCTCCTTATCTCAATTCCAATTCCTTCTGTTACCAACAGATTAACTACTCTGCCGGAGATTCTGGAAAAATTGATCAAAACTTTGAGGGAGGCTCAGGAATGTTACAAGAAGGCTGCTGATAGACATCGCAGATCACTTCCTACCTTTAATGTGGGTGACAAAGTTTGGTTATCAACCAAAAATTTGAAGGTCCATGTTCCGTCTGCAAAGCTGGGCCAGAAGTTTGTAGGACAATTTAAGATTTCTGCTCAAATCAATCCGGCTACCTTTCACTCAAAACTTCCTGATAGTATGAAAATTCATCCTGTTTTTCACATATCACTACTTAAACCATTTAATGAAAATCCATTTCTGGAAGAATTCTTCCACCTCCTCCACCTGTTGAGGTACAAGGTAAGGTAGAATTTGTAGTGGAGAAAATTCTTGATTCCAGGATCTTTAGAAACAAGCTACAATATCTGGTCCAATGGGAAGGATATGGGCCAGAAGAAATTTCTTGGGAGTCTGAGGTGAACGTTCATGCCCCTAGATTAACAAGAGAATTCCACCAGTGGTTTCCTCACAAACACAGCCCTAAGACATCCAGAGGACATCCTGAGAGGAGGGGAGCACTGTCAGGACCTGGGTTTGAACTTGGGACCTCTTCAGTGTCTGGCGTTGACTCATCCCACTAAGCTATCTGGGATACTGGACAGCCCCCTGGCTGGTCTATTGGACAATCCTATCTGATCCATTGGACAACCCTGCCTTGTGTCTTGATTGCTGTTGAACCTTGAACTCCTTGCTCCTCCCATGAACTTCCTATATAAGCCTTGTCTCTGCACTTTACTGCCATCTTGTGGTTGTTTTTGGCATTTTTATTTTTTTTTTCATTTGCAAATCACATTTTTTTCAGGATATTTTTTCTTTTGTGATAATTTTCGTTTGGATTATTTCAACAACTGTTGCACTCTATATTTATATGTATATTTGAAATTCATGATTATTTTTTAGCGCTACATTAATTATCTTTATTTGTTATATCACATACCACATATCAAGGGGCTGCCACTGGAGTGATCTGACTCGTATGTTTTTCCACCATAAAAGGTGTATGTATGTATATATATATATATATATATATATATATATATATATATATATATATACAGCAGGTGATGCAGGACAATGGACAGCATCTAGTGGAAGTATAATCCCAGGAGGTAACTGTCATGTGCTGCGTGGGAGTCAGTAACCTTAACCACTTAAGCCCCGGACCATTTGGCTGGCTAAAGACCAGAGGACTTTTTACAATTTGGCACTGCGCTGCTTTAACTGGTAATTGCGTGGTCATGCATTGTTGTACCCAAACATCCTTTTTTTCCCACAAATAGAGCTTTCTTTTGATGGTAATTGATTGCCTCTGCGATTTTTATTTGTTTTTTTAATTGAAAAAGACCGAAAATTTTGAAAACAAATTATATTTTCTACTCTTTGTTATAAGAAAAATCCAATAAACTCAATTTTAGTCATACATTTAGGCCAAAATGTATTCAGCCACATGTCTTTGGTAAAAAAAAATGTCAATAGGTGTATATTTATTGGTTTGCGCAAAAGTTATAGCGTCTACAAACTAGGGTACATATTCTGGAATTTACACAACTTTTAGTTTATGACTGCCTATCTCATTTCTTGAGGTGCTAAAATGGCAGGGCAGTACAACCCCCCCAAAAGACCCCATTTTGGAAAGTAGACACCCCAAGGCATGTTGAGCCCATTGAATATTTTTTTTTGTCCCAAGTGATTGAATAATGACAAAAAAAAATGTTTTACAAAAAGTTGTCACTAAATGATATATTGCTCACATATGCCATGGTTATATGTGGAATTGCACCCCAACATACATTTAGCTGCTTCTCCTGAGTAGGGGGATACCACATTTGTGGGACTTTTTGGGAGCCTAGCTGCGTACGGGAACCCGAAAACCAAGCACCGCCTTCAGAATTTCAAAGGACGTAAATTTTTAATTTCACTCTTCACTAGGGATGGGCTATCTGTTCGAGTGGAACATAAGTTCGACTTGAACATTGGCTGTTCGCCCATTCGCCGAACAGCGAACAATTTGGGGTGTTCATGGCAAATTCGAAAAGCTGCGGAACACCCTTTAAAATCCTATGGGAGAAATCTAAAGTCTGATATGGTATGGTATGGATTTTTGGGTGGAACCCCACGCCATTTTTTAAAAAATTTGGGCATGGAGTTCACCTTAATATCCATACCAGACCTGAAAGGCCTGGTAATGGAATTTTGGGAGACCCCCACGCATTTTTAAAAAAAAATTTCAATGACTTTCAATGACTTTTATGTGTATTGTAGGGACCGACAATTCATTAATAGCCGGCACTAGCGCTAGCACTTTTAAATGACTTTTTTTCCTTTAGAAATGTCATTTTGCTCTCAGACTGTTATAAACACGGGAAAGATGCGCTACTTTACAGGCATACTGCAGACATCACCCAGGTACCAAATTTAAAGGAATATTTCACTTTTATTGTTTCACTTTAAGCATTAATATTAAAATCACTGCTCCCGAAAAAACAGCTGTTTTTAAAACTTTTTTTTGCATTGATACATGTCTCCAGGCGCAGGGCCTAGGTCCCCAAACACTTTTTATGACAATAACTTGCATATTAACCTTTAAAATTAGCACTTTTGATTTATCATGTTCGTGTCTCATAGACTTTAACGGTATTAGTGTGTTCGAACACATTTTTTGCCTGTTCGCATGTTCTGGATGCGAACCGAACGGGGGGGGGGTGTTCGGCCCACCCCTACTCCTCACTACCTATAACAGTTCTGAAGGCCATAAAATGCCAAGATGGCAAAAAAAACCCCAAATGACCCCATTTTGGAAAGTAGACACCCCAAGCTATTTGCTCAGAGGCATGTTGAGTCTATGGAATATTTTATATTTTGCAGAAGTTGTAGGAAAATGACACATTTTTTTTTTTGCACAAAGTTGTCACTAAATGATATATTACTCAAACATGCCATGGGCATATGTGGAATTACACCCCAAAATACATTCTGCTGCTTCTCCTGAGTACAGGGATACCACATGTGTGAGACTTTTTGGGAGCTTAGCCGGGTACGGGGCCCCAAAAACCAAGCACTGCCTTCAGGATTTCTAAGGGCGTACATTTTTGATTTCCCTCCTCACTACCTATCACAGTTTTGAAGGCCATAAAAAGCCAAGATGGCACAACCCCCCAAATGACCCCATTTTGGAAAGTAGACACCCCAAGCTATTTGCTGAGATGCATGCTGAGTCCATGGAATATTTTATATTTTGCTACAATTTGTGGGAAAATGACAAACTTTTTTTTTTTAACAAAGTTATCACTAAATGATATTTTGCTCAAACATGCCATGGGCATATGTGGAATTACACCCCAAAATACATTCTGCTGCTTCTCCTGAGTACAGGGATACCACATGTGTGGGACTTTTTGTGAGCCTAGCCGCATGCGAGGCCCCAAAAACCAAGCACTGCCTTCAGGATTTCTAAGGGTGTACATTTTTGATTTCACTCCTCACTACCTATCACAGTTTCAAAGGCCATAAAATGCCAAGATGGTACAACCTTCCCCCCAAATGACCCCATTTTGGAAAGTAGACACCCCAAGCTATTTGCTGAGAGGCATGTTGAGTCCATGGAATATTTTATATTTTGCCACAAGTTGCGGGAAAATGACAAACTTCTTTTTTGCACAAAGTTGTCACTAAATGATATATTGCTCAAACATGCCATGGGCATATGTGGAATTACACCCCAAAATACATTCTGCTGCTTCTCCTGAGTTTGGGATACTACATGTGTGGAACTTTTGGGAGCCTAGCTGTGTACAGAGCCCCGAAAACCAAGCACCGCCTTCAGGATTTCTAAGGGTTTAAATTTTTGATTTCACTCCTCACTACCTATCACAGTTTCGAAGGCCATAAAGTGCTAAGATGACACAACCCCCAAATGACCCCATTTTGGAAAGTAGACACCCCAAGCTATTTGCTGGGAGGCATGTTGAGTCCATGGAATATTTTATATTTTGCCACAAGTTGCGGAAAAAACGACAAACATATTTTTTTTTGCACAAAATTGTCACTAAATGATATATTGCTCAAACATGCCATGGGCTTATGTGGAATTACACCCCAAAATACATTCTGCTACTTCTCCTAAGTACTGGGATACCACATGTGTGGGACTTTTTGTGAGCCTAGCCGCGTGCAAGGCCCCGAAAACCAAGCACTGCCTTCAGGATTTCAAAGGGTGTAAATTTTTGATTTCACTCCTCACTACCTATCACAGTTTCGAAGGCCATAAAACGCCAAGATGGTACAAAACCCCCCCAAATGACCCCATTTTGGAAGGTAGACACCCCAAGCTAGTTGCTGAGAGGCATGTTGAGTCCATGGAATATTTTATATTTTGCCACAAGTTGCGGAAAAGATGACAACCTTTTTTTATTTGCACAAAGTTGTCACTAAATAATTTATTGCTCAAACATGCCATTGGCATATGTGGAATTACATCCCAAAAAACATTCTGCTGCTTCTCCTGAGTACGGGAATACTACATGTGTGGGACTTTTGGGAGCCTAGCCATGTACGGAACCCCGAAAACCAAGCACCACCTTCAGAATTTCTAAGGGTGTAAATTTTCGATTTCACTCCTCACTACCTATCACAGTTTCGAAGGCCATAAAATGCTAAGATGACATAACCCCCCAAATGTCCCCATTTTTGAAACTAGACACCCCAAGCTATTTGCTGAGATGCATGATTAGTCCATGGAATATTTGATATCTTGCCACAAGTTGCGGGAAAATGACAAACTTTTTTTTTTTTGCACAAAGTTGTCACTAAATGATATATTGCTCAAATATGCCATGGACATAGGTGGAATTACACCCCAAAATACATTCTGCTGCTTCTCCTGAGTACGGTGATACCAAATGTGCGGGAATATTTTGGAGCCTAGCCATGTGTGAGGCCCCGAAAACCAAGCACCGCCTTCAGGATTTCTAAGGGTGTAAATTTTTTATTTCACTCCTCACTACCTATCACAGTTTCGAAGGCCATAAAATGCCAAGATGGTACTAACTCCCCCAACTGACCCCATTTTGGAAAGTATACACCCCAAGCTATTTGCTGAGAGGCATGCTGAGCCCATGGAATATTTTATATTTTGCCAAAAGTTGCTGGAAAAGGCCAAACTTTTTTTGCACAAAGTTGTCACTAAATGATATATTGCTCAAACATGCCATTGGCATATGTGGAATTAGATCCCAAAATGCATTCTGCTGCTTCTCCTGAGTACGGGGATACCACATGTGTGGGAATTTTTGGGAGCCTAGCTGCGTACGGGGCCCCCAAAACCAAGCACCGCCTTCAGGATTTCTAAGGGTGTAAATTTTTGATTTCACTCCTCACTACCTATCACAGTTTTGAAGGCCATAAGATGCCAAGACGGCACAAACCCCCCTAAATGACCCCATTTTGGAAAGTAGACACCCCAGGCTATTTGCTGAGAGGCATGTTGAATCCATGGAATACTTTAAATATTGCCACAAGTTGCGGGAAAATGACAACCTTTTTTTTTTTTGCATAAAGTTGTCACTAAATGATATATTGCTGAAACATGCCATGTTCATATGTGGAATTACACCCCAAAATACATTCGGCTGCTTCTCCTGAGTATGGGGATACCACATGTGTGGGACTTTTTGGGAGCCTAGGGCCCCGAAAACCAACCACTGCCTTCAGGATTTCTAAGGGTGTAAATTTTTGATTTCACTCCTCACTACCTATCAAAATTTCGAAGGTCAAAAAATGGCATGATGATACAACCCCCCCAAATGACCCCAGTTTGGAAAGTAGACACCTCAAGCTATTTGCTGAGAGGCATGTTGAGTCCATGGAATATTTTATATTTTGCCACAAGTTGCTGAAAAATGACAAACTTTTTTTGACTAAGGGTGTCACTAAATGATATATCGCTCAAACATGCCATGGGCATATGTGGAATTACACCCCAAAATACATTGTGCTGCTTCTCCTGAGTATGGGGATACTGTACCACATGTTTGGGACTTTTTGGGAGCCTAGCCACGTGCGAGGCCCCGAAATCCAAGCACAGCCTTCAGGATTTCTAAGGGTGTAAATTTTTGATTTCACTCCTCACTACCTATCACAGCTACGAAGTCCATAAAATGCCAAGATGGTACAAAACCCCCCTAAATGACCCCATTTTGGAAAGTAGACACCCCAAGCTATTTGCTGAGAGCCATGTTTAGTCCATGGAATATTTTATATTTATCCAAAAGTTGCTGGAAAATGACAAACTTTGTTTGCACAAAGTTGTCACTAAATGATATATTGCTCAAAAATGCCATGGGCATATGTGGAATTAAACCCCAAAATTCGTACTGCTACTTCTTCTGAGTATGGGGATACCACATGTGTGGGACTTTTTAAGAGAATAGCCGCGTGCGAGGCCCCGAAAACCAAGCACAGCCTTCAGGATTTCTAAGGGTGTAAAATTTTGATTTCACTCCTCACTACCTATCACATCCTATTTCGAAGGCCATAAAATTGCATGATGGTACAAACCCCCCCCAAATGACCGCATTTTGGAAAGTAGACACCCCAAGCTATTTTGCTGAGAGGCATGCTGAGTCCATTGAATATTTTATATTTTGCCACAAGTTGCGGGAATATGACAAACTTATTTTTATTTTTTTTTGCACAAAGTTGTCACTAAATGATATATTGCTCAAATATGCCATGGGCATATGTGGAATTACACCACAAAATTTATACTTCTGCTTCTCCTGAGTATGGAGATACCACATGTGTGGGACTTTTTGGGAGCCTAGCCTCGTGTGAGGCCCCGAAATCCAAGCACAGCCTTTAGGATTTCTAAGGGTGTGAATTTTTTATTTCACTCCTCACTACCTATCACAGTTTTGAAGGTAACAAAATGCCAAGAGGGAACATACCCCCCCTAAATGACCCAATTTTGGAAAGTAGACACCCCAAGCTATTTGCTGTGAGGCATGCTGAGTCCATTAAATATTTTATATTTTGCCACAAGTTGCGGGAATATGACAAACTGTTTTTTGCACAAAGTTGTCACTAAATGATATATTGCTCAAATATGCCATGGGCATATGTGGAATTACACCATAATATAAATTCTGCTGCTTCTCCTGAGTACGGGAATACCACATGTGTTGGACTTTTTGGGAGCCTAGCCTCGTGCGAGGCCCCGAACTCCAAGCACAGCCTTTAGGATTTCTAAGGGTTTAAATTTTTCATTTCACTCCTCACTACCTATCACAGTTTTGAAGGCCATAAAATGCGAAGATGGCACATACCCCCCTAAATGACCCAATTTTGGAAAGTAGACACCCCAAGCTATTTGCTGAGAGGCATGTTGAGTTCATGGAACATTTTATATTTTGCCACAAGTTGCGGGAAAATGACAAACTTCTTTTTTGCACAAAGTTGTCACTAAATGATGTATTGCTCAAACATGCCATGGGCATATGTGGAATTACACCCCAAAATACATTCTGCTGCTTCTCCTGAGTATGGGGATACTACATGTGTGGAACTTTTGGGAGCCTAGCTATGTACGGAGCCACGAAAACTAAGCACCGCCTTCAGGATTTCTAAGGGTGTAAATTTTTGATTTCACTCCTCACTACCTATTACAGTTTCGAAGGCCATAAAATATTAAGATGACACAACCCCCCAGATGACCCCATTTTGGAAAGTAGACACCCCAAGCTATTTGCTGAGAGGCATGTTGAGTCCATGGAATATTTTATATTTTGCCACAAGTTGCGGAAAAAACGACAAACATATTTTTTTTGTCACTAAATGATATATTGCTCAAACATGCCATGGGCTTATGTGGAATTACACCCCAAAATACATTCTGCTGCTTCTCCTAAGTACTGGGATACCTCATGTGTGGGACTTTTTGTGAGCCTAGCCGCGTGCGAGGCCCCAAAAACCAAGCACTGCCTTCAGGATTTCAAAGGGTGTAAATTTTTGATTTCACTCCTCACTACCTATCACAGTTTCGAAGGCCATAAAATGGCATGATGGTACAAAACCCCCCTAAATGACCCCATTTTGGAAAGTAGACACCCCAAGCTATTTGCTGAGAGACATGCTGAGTCCATGGAATATTTTATCTTTCAAAATATTTATTGGTTTTTTCAATAAGCAAGTTGTACAGTCAACGAAACATGTATGCAGAGTAGTCATATCACATACAGTTAGACCCCAGTGGGGTAGGCATTTCAGGCAAAAGAAACACAAAGAACAAAGAAAATAAAAGAAAAACAAAAATAAATGTTAGGGGTTAGGACCCGGCCTGTGGTTTTAACAGATAATCTAAAAAAACAACACCGTTTACCTAAAGAAAGAACTAAAGTGAGGATAAATCCCAAGACTATCCATGGAGTAGTTGTAGGAGGCCTGAGGGATTCCGTCGGCACCCCAAAAGGGAACTCACTGTGACCGGCGAAACCTCCATCAGCTCCCCCAACCCCCCAGCAAACATTGCTGAAATGTAGATATCCAGTTAGGGAAACATCATCAGAATATTTTAACCCCTTAGAACAGAAACCATCTGGCAGACATGGGGGTAAGTCACACATGTGCAAGTCACAAGCAAGTCTCAAGTCTTAACCTTCAAGTCATAAGCAAGTCCCAAGTTACTGTGGCGAAAAGCAAGCAAGTCAAGTCGAGTCCCTGCTAGAAGTCAAGCAAGTCAAGTCAAGTCATTTATTTTGGTCAAGTCGCAAATTAAGTCAAAATACTGATCTACCCCATTTCCATCCTTAAAATTAGTTAAAAGTCAGTTTTCAGGAAAGGTTTTGTTTCATTTTCAACATTAATAAAACTGCTTAGTGCTTTTTTCTTGGCATATTTTGCCTAGGCCAAGACACAGCACTGGTGGTGCCAAGTCATTGCAAGTCATTGCAAGTCAAATAGCCCAAGTCAAAGTCAAGTCGCAAGTCATTAGTGGCAAGTCAAAGTCAAGTCGAGTCATTTATTTAATTTTGTCAAGCAAGTCGCAAGTCCTCAAACAGGTGACTCGAGTCCGACTCGAGTCAAGTCATGTGACTCGAGTCCCCCACCTCTGCCATCTGGGATCATAAGTGTCACTAAAACCATCGGACTGTCTGCGATTCAAAACTTAAGGCAAGTAAAAAGAGAGAAAAGAGTGTGAAATGGAGAGGGGAGGGGGAAGGAGAGAGAAGAGAGATATGGGAGCCAGCCCGCGGGGAGATGTCCCGCATCCCCGCAACATCCAGCTGAGTTATGGTTGCATGCCCGGAATCAGGGAAACACCAATGAAACTTGCCCAGGGCTCCCAAATAGCCTCAAATTGGTCTTTGTGTTGTCGAGAATGCTAGCGAGCTTCTCCAGGGCCATAATCCAGGAGATTTTCCGGATCGTCGCCTTAAGGGACACTTTGGGTTTCTTCCAGGCCTTGGCGATGGTGAGCTTAGCGCCCAGAAAAATAAAGTGGATTAGTTTGCGGGCAAGCTTCGGGACCCTGGGCAAATTGTCATTTAGGAGAGCCATAGTTGGTGTTTTCGGGATATGGGCCTTGGTAATTTTCTTTATCAAGAGGAAAATCTTATTCCAGAATGTCCTCAATCTTGGGCATTCCCAGAATATATGGGCCAGCGTGCCCCTAAGTAAACATCCTCTAAAACACCTCGGGTCAGCCGAGGGGAACATTTTGGCTAATCTGTCAGGAGAAAGATACCACCTAGTAATAACCTTAAGACTAGACTCTATCATGGGAATATTCTTAATGCCCCTGTAGGCCCTGATAAAGGTAATCCTCCATTTATCTAGGTCCCACTGCATGGATAGGTCCGACTCTCATGCCAGCATATATGGAGTCTTGGTTGACTGATTGGCGAGTGACTGATATATGACGGTAATGCCTCCCCTCTGCTCTGAAGACCTGCCACACCAGAGTTCGTATGGCGTGAATGAGTGGGGGGCAGATTTTGCCTCCCCGTTGTGGGCGAGGAAATGATGAATTTGATGAAATCTGAATCGCTCCGAGGTAGGCATCTCCAATTGGCTCACACAAAAGGCCAGGGTAATAGGGCCTAAACTCGTATAGAAGTGTCCGATCCGGTACATCCCCTTATCCAACCACCAACGGAATGCTTTGATGTCTAGCCCTGGAACGAAGTCCGGGTTATTGAAAATGTGAGCAAGTGGGTGGCAATTTGAAATCAAGCCCCGATTGTTTCTTAGAGAGTCCCATACTTTAAAGGATTGAGAGAGAGTTGGTGAGAGAATCGAGGGGCGTTTTCTAGGAGGGACCCACAGTAGGAAATCTAGGGTGTGGGATGGTACAGCCTGTCTCTCTATTTGGATCCAGTCTGGTTTTTCTGTCTTCGCATACACTACCGATAACTGGGCGAGTCTGGCAGCTTGATAGTACCAGAAGAGCTGAGGGAGACCTAAGCCCCCCTGTGATCTGGCTAAATATAAGGTATTTTGCTGGAGTCTGTGTCCCTTACCCCCCCAGATAAACTTGATGACTTTTCTTTGGAATGCAGATAGATGATCTTTTACAATATTTATTATCAGGGAGGGCCCTGAAAAGGTAGAGGAGTCTAGGTAGCAATGTCATCTTGACTGCATGAACTCTACCTAGCCAAGAGATTCCTCCCTTTGCCCAGTTGCCTAGGTCTGACTCTAGCTTGCGGTATGTGTGAGGGAAGTTGGCCGAATAAAGTAGCTCTGTTTTCGCAGTGAGCTTGATTCCTAAATAGTCAATAAAAGTGTCGCTCCATCTAAACTCAAAGGCATTCTGGAGGGAAGAGACCACATGTGGTTTGAGGGAAATGTTCAGGGCGGATGATTTTGAGTAGTTTACCTTTAAGCCCGAGATCCGTGAGAATTCCTTTAGGAGTTTACACAGATTTGGTAGGGAAGTGATTGGTGATGTGATGAATAAGAGCATATCATCGGCGAATAGCCCGCATTTGTGGACTTGTTCGCCGCATTTCACTCCTAGTATATTGGGGTCCGATCTGACTGCGATTGCTAGGGTTTCAATCGCAATGGCAAAAATTAAAGGGGAGAGAGGACAACCCTGTCTAGTGCCTCTCGCTATAGATAGAGGTTTGGAGTAATGGCCTTGTAAGCGAATTACTGCTTTTGGAGTGGAGTATAAGGATTTTAGGGTCCCAAGAAACCTGGGACCGAAGCCCCATTTCTCCAGTATGGAGAAAAGATAAGGCCATTCGATAGAATCGAAGGCCTTATGGAGGTCCAACGAGAGGAGAAATCCTTCCTGTTTCGGTCCCCCTTCCCAATTTGATTGGAGGATGGAGACAATGTCTATTGCTCTCCTAATTTGGTCCGGTCCTTGTCTCCCTGGTATGAAACCAACCTGGTCCTTGTGTATATAAAGATTAATAAAAGATGAGAGGCGGTTGGCCAGGATTTTGGTGAGAATTTTGAGGTCATTATTGATCAGGGAGATCGGCCTGTAATTTTCCACTTCCTCGTGATTTTTGTTGGGTTTGGGGATGACCGAGATAAATGCAGTATTCAGTTGTGTATCCAGGGGAGTACCTGTTTTAATGGAATTGAAAAATTTAGCCAAGTAAGGAGCTAAGATTTCTCCAAATTGTTTGTAGTAGGGGACCGAGAGGCCATCTGGCCCTGGGGCTGATCCGGGCTTTAAGCCTTTTATAACCGTCCTGACCTCCTCTACTGAAAAGGCTCCTTCCATTAGATCCCTGCAATCTTTGGAGATTGAAGGGATCTGCAAATTGTCCAGAAAGGCCGTGGTAATAGGGCCCTTCCCTGATTGGGGGGATTTGTAGAGATTTTCATAAAATTCATGAAAGGCTGACATTATTTTGTTCGGGTTAGCTGTTGGGGGATGTCCTGCGATTCTTAGTTTAGGGAAGGAAGAGGATCGAAACCTCAAGGTGAGTTTGGAGGCTAGCATTGAGCCGAATCTGTCCTTCTGGCAGTAAAATTTGGCTCCACTCCACCTAATGTTTTTCTCTGCTTTGGCCGTTAAGGCGAGGTTCAGCTCAAGTCTAGTCGCGTCTAACCTTTCTGAAATGGACCTGTTCGGGTGTTTTTTGTGTTCTGCTTTTAAGGAGAGGAATGTTTAGTTCCCTCCAGATGTCTATAAGTCCATGGGTATGTAGCAGCTTAGCTATTCTGGTGCTTAATTTCGTGGGGCGTGTGAGCTGGTCCTTGGGGGGTCTAGTTTTGTCCAAGCCCTGGTCAAACGCCACGTTAGAATCTCCTCCCATAATGACCTTCCCTTCCAATAGGGGTTCAATTGTACTGAGTAGTCCCTGGAAAAATGATGCTTGACCCTTATTCGGGGCATAATATGAAATGATCGTGTATAAAACTTCTTCCAGGGTTCCCTTCACCACAACAAATCTTCCCTCTGGATCTTTATAATCAGAAATATAGGAGAATTTGCTGTTTTTGGAAAGTAGGATTGCCACCCCCTTAGTCTTGTTAGGGGCATTCGCTAAGAAGAAGGATGGATAATAAGAGTGAAGGAACTTGGGGGTGTACCGGATAGGAAAGTGAGTCTCTTGAAGGAGAACTACATCAAGTCTTAAAGATTTGTAGTGATCTAAGGCTAGTCTTCTTTTTCTAGGTGAATTCAGGCCCTGAACATTATGAGAGGCCACCTTGAGATCGTTTCCTAGTGTAAGTGTGTCAGTCATTTGAGCAGAGGGGAGGGGGATCAAGCAGTCACTCACCAATGGAAGTCTTCCATATCTTGCCGGGTAAGATACGTAATGGGTGTCTTCTATGTTTATCTCTGAGAGGTGCGAGGCTCCTACCCGCAGGACGGCTGGAAAAAAGAAAAGGGATGAGCGGATACAAAGAGTAGAAAAGGACAAACAAACATATAAGAGCAACAATAATAGCGACATGGGTCTCATAATATAATCCTTGGGATCTTGTGGAAAATTTTCCGCAACAAACCCAAATTTAACCTTCAGTCCACCTGGGAGGCCGACTGAAGTCCCAAATCCAAAGGACACTGAGGTTCTTCGGAAATGAGAGGAGGCACAAGGGATCCACCCCGGACCCTTTCTTTGTCAAGGTAAAACATTAATACATACACACTAACGTAAAAGAGCAACTGTAGTAAGGTTCAAACAGCCCTGTACTCATGGCACTGCGTGCCAGGTTAACTAGTAATATACCGTAATGCTTAAATCAAAAACGAAAACTCCCCACCCGCTGGAGCACTTCCACCCCCCCTACCCCAAATCTGACTTGGTGGGTAACCTAAACGGCCCGGGCTCTACACTGTAGAGGTAAAAACACCCCTACCCTCTGAGCATATCTTGCAAACTTTGGGTCATTATTAGCTAGACCTAAAAGCAATCTTGCCCTATACTAGAGCGGGGCTAGGTACCAAAGTCCCAGTAAGACTAAATCAACTCTATAGTCCGCTAGGACTATTGTCCCCAAGATCCGAACGTCTGCTGGAGGGCGTCTGAGTCCGCTGGACAGTTCCGCTATAGGGAAGGATGTAGATATTCTGGTCTTGGAGGGTTGCTTCCCTTCCCCTGTGGAGGGGTTTTTCGTTGGGAGGAATTGGTACTATAAAGTGCATTGGGAGGTGTAGTTCGGGTGCTGGGCTTGTCAAGCCTTTGAGCCGTGATGGGGTGTGGAGCTCCAGCTCCGACAACTGTGGGGGCCACCACCCCAAAAAAAGTCCCTGCTGGGACAGAGAAAAGACAAGAGACCAGCCTGGCCTTATGAGGGTTTTCCCTCCTTGCTCCTCTTGGACGTGTTCTTATTCCACAGGGGGGACGCAGGGCTGCCTGGTGGAGGGTGTTTTGTCGAGCCTGATGAGGATGCAGAAAAGTCCATTGGAGCTTCCTGTGAGATGAATTTAAGGGACAGCAGCAGTTTTTCACCTTCTGGGAAGCTGGAAAAAGAGTGGGTTTTACCCTGAGATGTGAATTTTACTGCGAAAGGAAAGGACCAGCGGTATTTAATGTCCCTTTGTGATAGGATCAAGAGAAGAGGTTTTATGCCGCGTACACACGGTCGTACTTTTCGTCTACAAAAGTCGGACAGCCTTTCCGACAGACTTCCGGCAGACTTTCGGTGGACTTGCGGCGGACTTGCGGCCTACTTTCTAACGACCGGACTTGCCTACACACGACCACACAAAAGTCGGTCGGATTCGTACGTGATGACGTACACCGGACTAAAATAAGGAAGTTCATAGCCAGTAGCCAATAGGTGCCCTAGCGTGGCTTTTTGTCCGTCGGACTAGCACACAGACGAGCGGATTTCGGGGTCCGTCGTAGTTACGAAGTAAAGTTTTAAAGCATGTTTCAAATCTAAAGTACGTCGGATTTGAGGCTAAAAAAGTCAGTTGAAAGTCCGGAGAAGCCCACACACGATCGGATTACCAGCCAGCTTTAGTCCATCAGCGTCTGTTGGACTTTTGTAGACGAAAAGTAGGACCGTGTGTACGCGGCATTAGAGTTCTGCGTCTTTGAATGGTGGAGGGAGCTAAATCCGCAAAAATCTGGATCTGATGTCCCCTGTGTTGCAGTTTGGGGTTCTGACGAGATTGTCGCATGACTTCCTCCTTGGTCGCAAAAAAGTGTGGTTTCAAATTATGTCTCTGGGTGAGCCATCTTGTCTGGGGGGACCAAGGGATCTGTGTGCCCTGTCTAATTCGAGGCGCTGAGTGGGGATATTAGGAATGATTTCAGAGATAATGTCCTGTACCGTGGAGGGAATATCCGTAAAGGTTTCTGGGAGGCCTCTAATTCTGAAATTATACCTCCTGGACCTGTTCTCGAGTTCGTCTATCCTGGAAAGGGCCACATCGAGTTGTTCTTGAATAGACTGTAGGTGAGCTGCATTTTGGTTTGTTCTAGAGACCGTGCTCTCAACTTTTTCCTCTATTGCTTCTATTCTTGAGCCTATACTCGATAGGTCAGCTTTGATCGTGTTAGTGATCTGATGTGCTGTGCTGGCCAGGCCTTTCTCCAGTAATGAGGAGAATTTAAAAAACATGTCTTCTTGCATTTGTGTAAAGTCATTTATTGAGAAGCCTGAGGACAGGTGAGCTGCCCCTGAGAGCTGGGCCTGTATGGGTAGGGCCTGGGGAGACATCTCCTGGTGTGTCATGCTTGAGGAGCCTGTGGAGGCCTTAGAAGAGGCCTGGGGTTTCTGGGAGCCTTGATGGGGATTCTGATGGGCGGTTGGGGGCCCCTGTGCTGCCTGGGCATAAGTGAGAGTCGGTGGGGTTAATACTGGCCTGCGTTCAGGAGCCTTGGGGTGCTGGGCCACGTGTGGCTGTGTGAGGTCCGTGCTGGCGGCCATCTTGGGACTCCCGTCGGCTCCCGCCGTGTCGAATAGCGGGCCGAGATCTCTCCTCACCGGGGGACCGGACATCTCCGCTATCTCCTCGGAGGGTCCCTGGCACGGGTGGGTTAGCGGCAAACGGCGCTGAGGGCTGTGGCTGCTGTAGTGCGGCTCTGCGGTCCGGGGTGGAGCAGAGCTCCTGGCTCAAGCAGCCATATTGGAACTCCCGCGCATGCGCCGTCCATAGAATATTTTATATTTTGCCACAAGTTGTGAGAAAATTACAAACTTTTTTTTTTTTGCACAAAGTTTTCACTAAATGATATATTGCTCAATCATGCAATGGGCATATGTGGAATTACACCTCAAAATACATTCTGCTGCTTCTCCAGAGTACGGGGATACCACATGTGTGGGACTTTTTGGGAGCCTAGCCACGTGCAAGGCCCTGAAAACCAACCACTGCCTTCAGGATTTCTAAGGGTGTCGATTTTTGATTTCACTCCTCACTACCTATCACAATTTCGAAGGCCATAAAATGGCATGATGGTACAACCCCCCCAACTGACCCCATTTTGGAAAGTATACACCCCAAGCTATTTGCTGAGAGGCATGCTGAGCCCATGGAATATTTTATATTTTGCCAAAAGTTGCTGAAAAATGACAAACTTTTTTTGAATAAAGATGTCACTAAATGATATATTGCTCAGACATGCCATGGGCATATGTGGAATTACACCCCAAAATATATTGTGCTGCTTCTCCTGAGTATGGGGATACCACATGTTTGGGACTTTTTGGGAGCCTAGCCACGTGCAAGGCCCGGAAATCCAAGCACCACCTTCAGGATTTCTAAGGGTGTCAATTTTTGATTTCACTCCTCACTACCTATCACAGTTTCGAAGGCCATAAAATGCTAAGATGACATAACCACCCAAATGTCCCCATTTTTGAAAGTAGACACCCCAAGCTATTTGCTGAGATGCATGCTTAGTCCATGGAATATTTGATATTTTGCCACAAGTTGCGGGAAAATGACAAACTTTTTTTTTTGCACAAAGTTGTCACTAAATGATATATTGCTCAAATATGCCATGGACATAGGTGGAATTACACCCCAAAATAGATTCTGCTGCTTCTCCTGAGTACGGTGATACCATGTGTGGGAATTTTTTGAAGCCTAGCCAAGTACGGGGCCCTGAAAACCAAGCACCGCCTTCAGGATTTCTAAGGGCGTAAATTTTTGATTTCACTCCTCACTACCTATCACAGTTTTGAAGGCCATAAAATGCGAAGATTGTACAAAACCCCCCTAAATGACCCCATTTTGGAAAGTAGACACCCCAAGCTATTTGCTGAGAGCCATGTTTAGTCCATGAAATATTTTATATTTTGCCAAAAGTTGCTGGAAAATGACAAACTTTTTTTGCACAAAGTTGTTACTAAATGATATATTGCTCAAACTTGCCATTGGCATATGTGGAATTACACCCTGAAATACATTCTGCTGCTTCTCCTGAGTACGGGGATACCACATGTGTTGGACTTTTTGTGAGCCTAGCCGCGCGCGGGGCCCTGAAATCCAAGCACCACCTTCAGGATTTCTAAGGGTGTAAATTTTTGATTTCACTCCTCACTACCTATCACAGTTTTTTAAATGCTAATATGGCACAAGCCCTTTCCCAAATGACCCCATTTTGGAAAGTAGACACCCCAAGCTATTTGCTGAGAGGCATGTTGAGTCCATGAAATATTTTATATTTTGCCACAAGTTGTGGGAAAATGACAAACTTTTTTTTATGTTTTTTTGCACAAAGTTGTCACTAAATGATATATTGCTCAAATATGCCATGGGCATATGTGGAATTAAAACACAAAATTCGTATTGCTACTTCTCCTGAGTATGGGGATACCACATGTGTGGGAATTTTTTAGAGAATAGCCGCGTGCGAGGCCCCAAAAACCAAGCACAGCCTTCAGGATTTCTAAGGGTGTAAAATTTTGATTTCACTCCTCACTACCTATCACAGTTTCGAAGGCCATAAAATGGAATGATGGTACAAACCCCCCCCCCCCAAATTACCACATTTTGGAAAGTAGACACCCCAAGCTATTTTCTGAGAGGCATGCTGAGTCCATTGAATATTTGATATCTTGCCACAAGTTGCGGGAAAATGACAAACTTTTTTTTTGCACAAAGTTGTCACTAAATGATATATTGCTCAAATATGCCATGGACATAGGTGGAATTACACCCCAAAATACATTCTGCTGCTTCTCCTGAGTACGGGGATACCACATGTGTGGGAACTTTTTGGAGCCTAGCCACGTATGGGGCCCCGAAAACCAAGCACCGCCTTCAGGATTTCTAAGGGCGTAAATTTTTGATTTCACTCCTCACTACCTATCACAGTTTTAAAGGCCATAAAATGCGAAGATGGCACAAACCCCGCTAAATGACCCCATTTTGAAAAGTAGACACCCCAAGCTATTTGCTGAGAGGCATGCTGAGTCCATGGAATATTTTATATTTTGCCACAAGTTGTGGGAAAATTACAAACTTTTTTTTTTTTTGCAAAAAGTTTTCACTAAATGATATATTGCTCAATCATGCCATGGGCATTTGTGGAATTACACCCCAAAATACATTCTGCTGCTTCTCCAGAGTATGGGGATACCACATGTTTGGGACTTTTTGGGAGCCTAGCCACGTGCGAGGCCCTGAAACCAAGCACCGCCTTCAGGATTTCTAAGGGTGTAAATTTTTTATTTCACTCCTCACTACCTATCACAGTTTTGAAGGCCATAAAATGCCAAGATGGTACAAACTCCCCCAACTGACCCCATTTTAGAAAGTATACACCCCAAGCTATTTGCTGAGAGGCATGCTGAGCCCATGGAATATTTTATATTTTGCCAAAAGTTGCTGAAAAATGACAAACTTTTTTTACACAAAGTTGTCACTAAATGATATATTGCTCAAACATGCCATTGGCATATGTGGAATTAGATCCCAAAATGCATTCTGCTGTTTCTCCTGAGTATGGGGATACCACATGTGTGGGACTTTTTTAGAGAATAGCCGCGTGCGAGGCCCCGAAAACCAAGTACAGCCTTCAGGATTTCTAAGGGTGTAAAATTTTGATTTCACTCCTCACTACCTATCACAGTTTCGAAGGCCATAAAATTGCATGATTGTACAAACCCCCCCCAAATGACCGCATTTTGGAAAGTAGACACCCCAAGCTATTTGCTGAGAGGCATGCTGAGTCCATTGAATATTTTATATTTTGCCACAAGTTGTGGGAATATGACAAACTTATTTTTATTTATTTTTTGCACAAAGTTGTCACTAAATGATATATTGCTCAAATATGCCATGGGCATATGTGGAATTACACCATAAAATAAATTCTGCTGCTTCTCCTGAGTACGGGAATACCACATGTGTGGGACTTTTTGGGAGCCTAGCCGCGTGCGAGGCCCCGAACTCCAAGCACAGCCTTTAGGATTTCTAAGGGTTTAAATTTTTCATTTCACTCCTCACTACCTATCACAGTTTTAAAGTTCATAAAATGCCAAGATGGCACATACCCCCCTAAATGACCCAATTTTGGAAAGTAGACACCCCAAGCTATTTGCTGAGAGGCATGTTGAGTTCATGGAACATTTTATATTTTGCCACAAGTTGTGGGAAAATTACAAACTTCTTTTTTGCACAAAGTTGTCACTAAATGATGTATTGCTCAAACATGCCATGGGCATATGTGGAATTACACCCCAAAATACATTCTGCTGCTTCTCCTGAGTATGGGGATACTACATGTGTGGAACTTTTGGGAGCCTAGCTGTGTACGGAGCCCCAAAAACTAAGCACCGAATTCAGGATTTCTAAGGGTGTAAATTTTTGATTTCACTCCTCACTACCTATCACAGTTTTGAAGGCCATAAAATGCTAAGATGACACATACCCCCCTAAATGACCCCATTTTGGAAAGTAGACACCCCAAGCTATTTGCTGAGAGGCATGTTGAGTCCATGGAATATTTTATATTTTGCCACAAGTTGCGGAAAAAACGACAATCGTATTTTTTTTTGCACAAAGTTGTCACTAAATGATATATTGCTCAAACATGCCATGGGCTTATGTGGAATTACACCCCAAAATACATTCGGCTGCTTCTCCTAAGTACTAGGATACCACATGTAAGGGACTTTTTATGAGCCTAGCCGCGTGCGAGGCCCCGAAAACCAAGCACTGCCTTCAGCATTTCAAAGGGTGTAAATTTTTGATTTCACTCCTCACTACCTATCACAGTTTCGAAGGCCATAAAATGCCAAGATGATACAACCCCCCCCAAATGACCCCATTTTGGAAAGTAGACACCCCAAGCTATTTGCTGAGAGGCATGTTGAGTCCATGGAATTTTTATATTTTGCCACAAGTTGCGGGAAAATGACAAACTTTTTTTGCACAAAGTTGTCACTAAATGATATATTGCTCAGACATGCCATGGGCATATGTGGAATTACACCCCAAAATACATTCTGCTGCTTCTCCTGAGTACGGGGATACTACATATGTGGGACTTTTGGGAGCCTAGCCATGTACGGAGTCCCGAAAACCAAGCACCACCTTCAGGATTTCTAAGGGTGTAAATTTTTGATTTCACTCCTCACTACCAATCACAGTTTCGAAGGCCATAAAATGCTAAGATGACATAACCCCCCAAATGTCCCCATTTTTGAAAGTAGACACCCCAAGCTATTTGCTAAGATGCATGTTTAGTCCATGGAATATTTTATATTTTGCCACAAGTTGCAGGAAAATGACAAACTTTTTTTTTTTGCACAAAGTTATCACTAAATGATATATTGCTCAAATATGCCATGGACAAAGGTGGAATTACACCCCAAAATACATTCTGCTGCTTCTCCTGAGTATGGGGATACTACATGTGTGGAACTTTTGGGAGCCTAGCTGTGTACGAAGCCCCGAAAAGTAAGCACCAAATTCAGGATTTCTAAGGGTGTAAATTTTTGATTTCACTCCTCACTACCTATCACAGTTTCGAAGGCCATAAAATGCTAAGATGACACAACCCCCCAAATGACCCCATTTTGGAAAGTAGACACCCCAAGCTATTTACTGAGAGGCATGTTGAGTCCATGGAATATTTTATATTTTGCCACAAGTTGCGGAAAAAACGACAAACGTATTTTTTTTTGCATAAAGTTGTCACTAAATGATATATTGCTCAAACATGCCATGTACTTATGTGGAATTACACCCCGAAATACATTCGGCTGCTTCTCCTAAGTACTGGGATACCACATGTGTGGGACTTTTTGTGAGCCTAGCCGCGTGCGAGGCCCCGAAAACCAAGCACTGCCTTCAGGATTTCAAAGGGTGTAAATTTTTGATTTCACTCCTCACTACCTATCACAGTTTCGAATGCCATAAAATGCCAAGATGGTACAACCCCCCCCAAATTACCCCATTTTGGAAAGTAGACACCCCAAGCTATTTGCTGAGAGGCATGTTGAGTCCATGGAATTTTTATATTTTGCCACAAGTTGCGGGAAAATGACAAACTTTTTTTGCACAAAGTTGTCACTAAATGATATATTGCTCAGACATGCCATGGGCATATGTGGAATTACACCCCAAAATACATTCTGCTGCTTCTCCTGAGTACGGGGATACTACATATGTGGGACTTTTGGGAGCCTAGCCATGTACGGAGCCCCGAAAACCAAGCACCACCTTCAGGATTTCTAAGGGCGTAAATTTTTGATTTCACTCCTCACTACCTATCACAGTTTCGAATGCCATAAAATGCCAAGATGGTACAACCCCCCCCAAATTACCCCATTTTGGAAAGTAGACACCCCAAGCTATTTGCTAAGATGCATGTTTAGTCCATGGAATATTTTATATTTTGCCACAAGTTGCAGGAAAATAAAAAACTTTTTTTTTTTGCACAAAGTTGTCACTAAATGATATATTGCTCAAATATGCCATGGACAAAGGTGGAATTACACCCCAAAATACATTCTGCTGCTTCTCCTGAGTATGAGGATACTACATGTGTGGAACTTTTGGGAGCCTAGCTGTGTACGGAGCCCCGAAAACTAAGCACCGAATTCAGGATTTTTAAGGGTGTAAATTTTTGATTTCACTCCTCACTATCTATCACAGTTTCGAAGGCCATAAAATGCTAAGATGACACAATCCCCCAAATGACCCCATTTTGGAAAGTAGACACCCCAAGCTATTTGCTGAGAGGCATGTTGAGTCCATGGAATATTTTATATTTTGCCACAAGTTGCGGAAAAAACGACAAACATATTTTTTTTTGCACAAAGTTTTCACTAAATGAGATATTGCTCAAACATGCCATGGGCTTATGTGGAATTACACCCCAAAATACATTTGGCTGCTTCTCCTAAGTACTGGGATACCACATGTGTGGGACTTTTTGTGAGCCTAGCCGCGTGCGAGGCCCCGAAAACCAAGCACTGCCTTCAGGATTTCAAAGGGTGTACATTTTTGATTTCACTCCTCACTACCTATCACAGTTTCGAATGCCATAAAATGCCAAGATGGTACAACCCCCCGCCCCCCCAAATTACCCCATTTTGGAAAGTAGACACCCCAAGCTATTTGCTGAGAGGCATGTTGAGTCCATGGAATTTTTATATTTTGCCACAAGTTGCGGGAAAATGACAAACTTTTTTTACACAAAGTTGTCACTAAATGATATATTGCTCAGACATGCCATGGGCATATGTGGAATTACGCCCCAAAATACATTCTGCTGCTTCTCCTGAGTACGGGGATACTACATATGTGGGACTTTTGGGAGCCTAGCCATGTACGGAGCCCCGAAAACCAAGCACCACCTTCAGGATTTCTAAGGGCGTAAATTTTTGATTTCACTCCTCACTACCTATCACAGTTTTGAAGGCCATAAAATGCGAAGATTGCACAAACCCCCCTAAATGACCCCATTTTGGAAAGTAGACACCCCAAGCTATTTGCTGAGAGACATGCTGAGTCCATGGAATGTTTTATATTTTGCCAAAAGTTGTGAGAAAATTACAAACTTTTTTTTTTTTTGCACAAAGTTTTCACTAAATGATATATTGCTCAATCATGCAATGGGCATATGTGGAATTACACCCCAAAATACATTCTGCTGCTTCTCCAGAGTACGGGGATACCACATGTGTGGGACTTTTTGGCAGCCTAGCCATTTGCGAGGCCCCAAAACCAACCACTGCCTTCAGGATTTCTAAGGGTGTAGATTTTTGATTTCGCTCCTCACTACCTATCACAATTTCGAAGGCCATAAAGTGGCATGATGGTACAACCCCCGCACCTGACCCCATTTTGGAAAGTATACACCCCAAGCTATTTGCTGAGAGGCATGCTGAGCCCATGGAATATTTTATATTTTGCCAAAAGTTGCTGAAAAATGACAAACTTTTTTTGAATAAAGATGTCACTAAATGATATATTGCTCAAACATGCCATTGGCATATGTGGAATTACACCCCACAATATATTGTGCTGCTTCTCCTGAGTATGGGGAAACCACATTTTTGGGACTTTTTGGGAGCCTAGCCACGTGCAAGGCCCCAAAATCCAAGCACCACCTTCAGGATTTCTAAGGGTGTCAATTTTTGATTTCGCTCCTCACTACCTATCACAGTGTCGAAGTCCATAAAATGCCAAGATTGTACAAAACACCCCTAAATGACCCTATTTTGGAAAGTAGACACCCCAAGCTATTTGCTGAGAGCCATGTTTAGTCCATGGAATATTTTATATTTTGCCAAAAGTTGCTGGAAAATGACAAACTTTTTTTGCACAAAGTTGTCACTAAATGATATATTGCTCAAACATGCCATGGGCATATGTGGAATTACACCCTAAAATACATTCTGCTGCTTCTCCTGAGTACGGGGATACCACATGTGTTGGACTTTTTGTGAGCCTAGCTGCGTGCGAGGCCCTGAAATCCCAGCACCACCTTCAGGATTTCTAAGGGTGTAAATTTTTGATTTCACTCCTCACTTCCTATCACAGTTTTTTTAAATGCTAAGATGGCACAACCCCTTTCCCAAATGACCCCATTTTGGAAAGTAGTCACCCCAAGCTATTTGCTGAGAGGCATGTTGAGTCCATGGAATATTTTATATTTTGCCACAAGTTGCGGGAAAATGGCAAACTTATTTTTTTTTTTTTGCACAAAGTTGCCACTAAATAATATATTGCTCAAATATGCCATGGGCATATGTGGAATTAAACCCCAAAATTCGTACTGCTACTTCTCCTGAGTATGGGGATACCACATGTGTGGGATTTTTTTAGAGAATAGCCGCGTGCAAGGCCCCGAAAACCAAGCACAGCCTTCAGGATTTCTAAGGGTGTAAATTTTGATTTCACTCCTCACTACCTATCACAGTTTCGAAGGCCATAAAATGGCATGATGGTACAACCCCCACTCACAAATGACCCCATTTTGGAAAGTAGACACCCCAAGCTATTTGCTGAGAGGCATGCTGAGTCCATTGAATATTTTATATTTTGCCACAAGTTGCGGGAATATGACAAACTTTTTTTTATTTTTTTTTGCACAAAGTTGTCACTAAATGATATATTGCTCAAATATGCCATGGGCATATGTGGAATTACACCCCAAAATTCATACTGCTGCTTCTCCTGAGTATGGGGATACCACATGTGTGGGACTTTTTGGGATCCTAGCCTTGTGTGAGGCCCCGAAATCCAAGCACAGCCTTTAGGATTTCTAAGGGTGTGAATTTTTTATTTCACTCCTCACTACCTATCACAGTTTTGAAGGCAACAAAATGCCAAGATGGAACATACCCCCCTAAATGACCCAATTTTGGAAAGTAGACACCCCAAGCTATTTGCTGTGAGGCATGCTGAGTCCATTGAATATTTTATATTTTGCCACAAGTTGCGGGAATATGACAAACTTTTTTTGCACAAAGTTGTCACTAAATGATATATTGCTCAAACATGCCATGGGCATATGTGGAATTACACCATAAAATAAATTCTGCTGCTTCTCCTGAGTACGGAAATACCACATGTGTGGGACTTTTTGGGAGCCTAGCAGCGTGCGAGGCCCCGAACTCCAAGCACAGCCTTTAGGATTTCTAACGGTCTAAATTTTTCATTTCACTCCTCACTACCTATCACAGTTTTAAAGGTCATAAAATGCCAAGATGGCACATACCCCCCTAAATGACCCAATTTTGGAAAGTAGACACCCCAAGCTATTTGCTGAGAGGCATGTTGAGTTCATGGAACATTTTATATTTTGCCACAAGTTGTGGGAAAATGACAAACTTCTTTTTTGCACAAAGTTGTCACTAAATGATGTATTGCTCAAACATGCCATGGGCATATGTGGAATTACACCCCAAAATACATTCTGCTGCTTCTCCTGAGTATGGGGATACTACATGTGTGGAACTTTTGGGAGCCTAGCTGTGTACGGAGCCCCGAAAACTAAGCACCGAATTCAGGATTTCTAAGGGTGTAAATTTTTGATTTCACTCCTCACTACCTATCACAGTTTCGAAGGCCATAAAATGCTAAGATGACACAACCCCCCAAATGACCCCATTTTGGAAAGTAGACACCCTAAGCTATTTGCTGAGAGGCATGTTGAGTCCATGGAATATTTTATATTTTGCCACAAGTTGCAGAAAAAACGACAAACGTATTTTTTTTTGCACAAAGTTGTCACTAAATGATATATTGCTCAAACATGCCATGGGCTTATGTGGAATTGCACCCCAAAATACATTTGGCTGCTTCTCCTAAGTACTGGGATACCACATGTGTGGGACTTTTTGTGAGCCTAGCCGCGTGCGAGGCCTCGAAAACCAAGCACTGCCTTCAGGATTTCAAAGGGTGTAAATTTTTGATTTCACTCCTCACTACCTATCACAGTTTCGAAGGCCATAAAATGCCAAGATGGTACAACCCCCCCAAATGACCCCATTTTGGAAAGTAGACACCCCAAGCTATTTGCTGAGAGGCATGTTGAGTCCATGGAATTTTTATATTTTGCCACAAGTTGCGGGAAAATGACAAACTTTTTTTTTGCACAAAGTTGTCACTAAATGATATACAGTGCCTTGCAAAAGTATTCGGCCCCCTTTAACTTTTCAACCTTTTGCCACATTTCAGGCTTCAAACATAAAGATATAAAATTTTAATTTTTTGTGAAGAATCGCCAACAAGTGGGACACAATTGTGAAGTGGAACGAAATCTATTGGATATTTTAAACTTTTTTAGCAAATAAAAAACTGAAAAGTGGTGCGTGCAAAATTATTCGGCCCCTTTACTTTCAGTGCAGAAAACTCACTCCAGAAGTTCAGCGAGGATCTCTGAATGATCCAATGTTGTCCTAAATGACTGATGGTGATAAATAGAATCCACCTGTGTGTAATCAAGTCTCTGTATAAATGCACCTGCTCTGTGATAGTCTCAGGGTTCTGTTGAAAGCGCAGAGAGCATCATGAAGACCAAGGAACACACCAGGCAGGTCCGTAATACTGTTGTGGAAAAGTTTAAAGCCGGATTTGGATACAAAAAGATTTCCCAAGCTTTAAACATCCCAAGGAGCACTGTGCAAGCAATCATTTTGAAATGGAAGGAGTATCAGACCACTGCAAATCTACCAAGGCCTGGCTGTCCCTCTAAACTTTCAGCTCAGACAAGGAGAAGACTGATCAGAGATGCAGCCAAGAGGCCCATGATCACTCTGGATGAACTGCAGAGAACTACAGCTGAGGTGGGAGAGTCTGTCCATAGGACAACAATCAGTCGTACACTGCACAAATCTGGCCTTTATGGAAGAGTGGCAAGAAGAAAGCCATTTCTCAAAGATATCCATAAAAAGTCTCGTCTAAAGTTTGCCACAAGCCACCTGGGAGACACACCAAACATGTGGAAGAAGGTGCTCTGGTCCGATGAAACCAAAATCCAACTTTTTGGCCACAATGCAAAACGATATGTTTGGCGTAAAAGCAACATAGCTCATCACACTCAACACACCATCCCCACTGTCAAACATGGTGGTGGCAGCATCATGGTTTGGGCCTGCTTTTCTTCAGCAGGGACAGGGAAGATGGTTAAAATTGAGGGGAAGATGGATGCAGCCAAATACAGGACCATTCTGGATGAAAACCTGTTGGAGTCTGCAAAAGACCTGAAACTGGGACGGAGATTTATCTTCCAACAAGACAATGATCCCAAACATACAGCAAAATCTACAAAGGAATGGTTCACAAATAAACGTATCCAGGTGTTAGAATGGCCAAGTCAAAGTCCAGACCTGAATCCAATCGAGAATCTGTGGAAAGAGCTGAAAACTGCTGTTCACAAACGCTCTCCATCCAACCTCACTGAGCTCGAGCTGTTTTGCAAGGAAGAATGGGCAAGAATTTCAGTCTCTCGATGTGCAAAACTGATAGAGACATACCCCAAGCAACTTGCAGCTGTAATCGCAGCAAAAGGTGGCTCTACAAAGTGCTAAGGCAAGGGGGCCGAATAATTTTGCACGCCCTACTTTTCATTTTTTTATTAGTTAAAAAAGTTTCAACAATCCAATAGATTTCGTTTCACTTCACAATTGTGTCCCACTTGTTGGTGATTCTTCACAAAAAATAAAAATTTTATATCTTTATGTTTGAAGCCTGAAATGTGGCAAAAGGTTGAAAAGTTCAAGGGGGCCGAATACTTTTGCAAGGCACTGTATTGCTCAGACATGCCATGGGCATATGTGGAATTAAACACCAAAATACATTCTGCTGCTTCTCCTAAGTACGGGGATACTACATATGTGGGACTTTTGGGAGCCTAGCCATGTACGGAGCCCCAAAAACCAAGCACCACCTTCAGGATTTCTAAGGGTGTAAATTTTTGATTTCACTCCTCACTACCGATCACATTTTCGAAGGCCATAAAATGCTAAGATGACATAACCCCCCCAAATGTCCCCATTTTTGAAAGTAGACACCCAGAGCTATTTGCTAAGATGCATGTTTAGTCCATGGAATATTTTATATTTTGCCACAAGTTGCAGGAAAATGACAAACTTTTTTTTTTTTTGCACAAAGTTGTCACTAAATGATATATTGCTCAAATATGCCATGGACATAGGTGGAATTACACCCCAAAATACATTCTGCTGCTTCTCCTGAGTATGGGGATACTACATGTGTGGAACTTTTGGGAGCCTAGCTGTGTACGGAGCCCCCAAAACTAAGCACCGAATTCAGGATTTTTAAGGGTGTAAATTTTTGATTTCACTCCTCACTACCTATCACAGTTTCGAAGGCCATAAAATGCTAAGATGACACAACCCCCCAAATGACCCCATTTTGGAAAGTAGATACCCCAAGCTATTTGCTGAGAGGCATGTTGAGTCCATGGAATATTTTATATTTTGCCACAAGTTGCGGAAAAAACGACAAACGTATTTTTTTTTGCACAAAGTTGTCACTAAATGATATATTGCTCAAACATGCCATGGGCTTATGTGGAATTACACCCCAAAATACATTCGGCTGCTTCTCCTAAGTACTGGGATACCACATGTGTGGGACTTTTTGTGAGCCTAGCCACGTGCGAGGCCCCAAAAATCAAGCACTGCCTTCAGGATTTCAAAGGGTGAAAATTTTTGATTTCACTCCTCACTACCTATCACAGTTTCAAAGGCCATAAGATGCCAAGATGGTACAACCCCCCCAAATTACCCCATTTTGGAAAGTAGACACCCCAAGCTATTTGCTGAGAGGCATGTTGAGTCCATGGAATTTTTATATTTTGCCACAAGTTGCGGGAAAATGACAAACTTTTTTTTTGCACAAAGTTGTCACTAAATGATATATTGCTCAGACATGCCTTGGGCATATGTGGAATTAAACACCAAAATACATTCTGCTGCTTCTCCTAAGTACGGGGATACTACATATGTGGGACTTTTGGGAGCCTAGTCATGTACGGAGCCCCAAAAACCAAGCACCACCTTCAGGATTTCTAAGGGTGTAAATTTTTGATTTCACTCCTCACTACCTATCACAGTTTCGAAGGCCATGAAATGCCAAGATGGTACAAACCCCCCCCCAAATGATGGAATTTTGGAAAGTAGACACCCCAAGCAATTCGCTGAGAGGCATGTTGAGTCCATGGAATTTTTTATATTTTTCCACAAGTTACAGGAAAATTACAAACTTTTTTTTTGCTCAAATTTGTCACTAAATGATATATTGCTCAAACATGCCATGGGCATATGTGGAATAAAACCCCAAAATGCATTCTGCTGCTTCTCCTGAGTACGGGGATACCACATGTTTGGGACTTTTTGGGAGCCTAGCCACCTGCGAGGCCCCGAAAACCAAGCACCTTCTTCAAGTTTTCTAAGGGTGTAAATTTTTCATTTCACTCCTCGCTACCTATCACAGTTTTGAATTCCATAAAATGCCAAGATAGCACAACCCCCCAAATGACCCCATTTTGGAAAGTAGACACCCCAACCTAATTGCTGAGAGGCATGTTGAGTCCATGGAATATTTTATATTTTGCCACAAGTTGCGGGAAAATTACAAACTATTT
This sequence comes from Lithobates septentrionalis, assembly GCA_037952835.1. NCBI lineage: Eukaryota > Metazoa > Chordata > Amphibia > Anura > Ranidae > Lithobates > Lithobates septentrionalis. The sequence goes on from JBBDGP010000553.1 coordinate 1,323,309, forward strand.
TTTATTTATTTTTTCACATAGTTGTCACTAAATGATATATTGCTCAAATATGCCATGGACATATGTGGAATTACACCCAAAAATTCATTCTGCTGCTTCTCCTTAGTATGGGGATACCACATGTGTGGGAATTTTTAGGGGCTAAGCCACATGCGAGGCCCCGAAAACCAAGCACAGCCTTCAGGATTTCTAAGGTGTAAATTTTTGATTTCACTCCTCACTACTTATCACAGTTTTGAAGGCCATAAAATGCCAAGATGGTATAACCCCCCCCCCAAATTACCCAATTTTGGAAAGTAGATATCCCAAGCTATTTGCTGAGAGGCATGTTGAGTTCACAGAATATTTTATATTTTGCCACAAGTTGCGGGAAATGAAAAACTTTTTTTGTGCACAAAGTTGTCACTAAATGATATATTGCTCAAATATGCCATGGGCATATGTGGAATTACACCCCAAAATACATTCTGCTGCTTTTCCTGAGTACGGGGATACCACATGTGTGGGACTTTTTGGAGCCTAGCCGTGTACGGAGCCCTGAAAACCAAGCAGCGCCTTCAGAATTTCTAAGGGCGCAAATTTTTGATTTCACTCCTCACTACCTATCACAGTTTCAAAGGCCATAAAATGGCATGATGGTACAACCCCCCCCAAATGACCCCATTTTGGTAAGTAGACACCCCAAGCTATTTGCTGAGAGGCATGTTGAGTTCATGGAATATTTTATATTTTGCCACAAGCTGCGGGAAAATGAAAAAAAATTTTGTGCACAAAGTTGTCACTAAATGATATATTGCTCAAACATGCCATGGGCATATCTGGAATTACACCCCAAAATATATTCTGCTGCTTCTCCTGAGTATGGGGATACCACATTTGTGGGACTTTTTGGGAGCCTAGCCGCGTGCGAGGCCCCGAAAACCAAGCACCGCCATCAGGATTTCTAAGGGTGTAAATTTTTGATTTCACTCCTCACTACCTATCACAGTTTCGAAGGCCATAAAATGTTAAGATGGCACAACCCCCCAAATTACCCCATTTTGGAAATTAGACACCCCAAGCTATTTTCTGAGAGGCATGTTGAGTCAATGGAATATTTTATATTTTGCCACAAGTTGCGGGAAAATTACAAACTTTTTTTTACATTTTTTTTTGCACAAAGTTGTCACTAAATGATATATTGCTCAAACATGCCATGGGCATATGTGGAATTACACTCCAAAATACATTCTGCTGCATCTCCTGAGTATGGGGATACCACATTTGTGTTAGTTTTTGGGAGCCTAGCCGTGTGCGAGGCCCTGAAAACCAAGCACCGCCTTCAGGATTTCTAATGGTGTAAGATTTTGATTTCACTCCTCACTACCTATCACAGTTTCGAAGGCCATAAAATGCTAAGATGGCACAACCCCCCAAATGACCCCATTTTGGAAAGTAGACACCCCAAGCTATTTGCTGAGAGGCATGTTGAGTCCATGGAATATTTTGTATTTTGCCACTCATTGCGGGAATATTACAAACTTTATTTTTTTTTGCACAAAGTTGTCACTAATTGATATATTGCTCAAACATGCCATGGGCATATGTGGAATTACACCCCAAAACACATTCTACTGCTTCTCCTGAGTACGGGGATACCACATGTTTGGGACTTTTTGGGAGCCTAGCCGTGTGCGAGTCCCCGAAGTCCAAGCACCGCCTTCAGGATTTCTAAGGATGTAAACTTTTGATTTCACTCCTCACTACCTATCACAGTTTCAAAGGCCATTAAATGCCAAGATGGTACAAAACCACCACAAATTATCCCATTTTGGAAAGTAGACACCCCAACTATTTGTTGAGAGGCATGTTGAGTCCATGGAATATTTTATATTTTGCCACAAGTTACGGGAAAATGACAAACTTTTTTTTATGCACAAAGTTGTCACTAAATGATATATTGCTTAAACATGCCAGGGGCATATGTGGAATTCCACCCCAAGATACATTCTGCTGCTTCTCCTGAGTACAGGGATACCACATGTGTGGGACTTTTTGGGAGCCTAGCTGCGTACGGGGCCCCGAAAACAAATCACCATCTTCAGGATTTCTAAGGGTGTTAATTTTTTATTTCACTCTCTACTACCTATCACAGTTTCGAAGGCCATAAAACGCCAAGATAGCACAACCCCCCCCAATGACCCCATTTTGGAAGTTAGACACCCCAAGCTATTTGCTGAGAGCCATGGTGAGTATTTTGCAGCTCTCATTTGTTTTTGAAAAATGTTTTTTTTTTCTTTTTTCAATTTTCAAAACTTTGTGACAAAAAGCGAGATCTGCAAAATACTCACCATACCTCTCAGCAAATAGCTTGGGGTGTCTACTTTCCAAAATGGGGTCATTTGGGGGGTTTTGTGCCATCTGGGCATTCCATGGCCTCCGAAACTGTGATAGGCAGCGAGGAGAGAAATCAAAAATTTACACCCTTAGAAAGCCTGAAGGCGGTGCTTGGTTTTCTGGTTCCTGTACGCGGCTAGGCTCCCAAAAAGTCTCACACATGTGGTATCCCCGTACTCAGGAGAAACAACAGAATGTATTTTGGGGTGTAATTTCACATATGCCCATGGCATGTTTGTGCTATATATCATTTAGTGTCAACTTTGTGCAAAAAAAGTTTGTCATTTTCCCGCAACTTGTGGCAAAATATAAAATATTCCATGGACTCAACATGCCTCTCAGCAAATAGCTTGGGGTGTTCCAAAATGGGGTCATTTGGGGGGAGTTTGAACTGTCCTGGCATTTTATGCACAACATTTAAAAGCTTTTGTCACACATCACCCACTCTTCTAACCACTTGAAGACAAAGCCCTTTCTGACACTTTTTGTTTACATAAAAAAATCTTTTTCTTTTGCAAGAAAATTACTGTGAACCCCCAAATATTATATATATTTTTTAAAGCAAAGTCCCTACAGATTAAAATGGTGGGTGTTTCATATAGTATTTGCACAGTGATTTTTCAAATGCATTTTTTTGGAAAAAATGCACTTTTTTAATATTAATGCAATAAAACACACTATATCAATAAGTAAAGGGAAACATTTCTGCGCTATTAAGAAAATAAAAAATAAAAAGCAGCTACATATGAATGTGACAAAAAATCATAAATGTAAGTGGGTAAAAATGTAGCGCTGGTGAGCAAATGGTGCTGTGAAGCTGTACAAACATATATATGATATATAATTGTGAATAAGTCCCAATGTTGAATAACTAGACCATACTCAGTGCGGAACAGTCATGCCATCTAGTGGAGAAAAGATATATTGTGTAAGCAACAATGATAATTGTAAAAGATCTTGCAACGACCGGGATCACAGTGCAGAGTCCAGACACACTGCACAAATGCCATCCCGCAAGTGAGAGATAATGGATGGGCAAACTACTTACATAAACCAAGGCAGGGATAATAAGCCTTCACTAATAATAAACCAACCAAAATGTCTATATAGTTCCATGATGTAACAATACTGCCCACACACAATGTACTACCCAGCAAGAAAAAATGTGAAAAAAAAGGAAAAGAAAAAATGAAAATGAAAATCGGAAAAAGTGGACACTAAAAATAAATCAAGCCTTATTGATAAACAAATTGATGTCCCACTCAACATTCAGGCCGAACGGTGAGTAAGTCTTGAGCTGAAAAATCAAATAGGTTTTGAGGCGGGATACTCCACGAATACGGGATTCACCCCTCCAGTGGGTAATAAACTTGTCAATCACGACAAATCTAGTCCCCATGGGGTCTCGATCATGATGCTCAAGATAGTGCTGATTGGTCTTACCATTCCTAATATTGGTCAAATGTTCATTAACCCGAATGGAAAATGTTTGGATCGTGCATCCTATGTACTGCTTGTTACAAGGACAAGTCAGTAAATAGACTACAAATTTAGTGGCACAAGTGATAAAGTGTTCCAAGGGGTAAATGCATTGGGTGACTGTGGATTGAAAAGTGTCACTCTTACGTCTGCCACAAACATTGTGTAGGCAGAAGTTACATTTACGACAGGGATAATACCCCTTGCATTGTTGGAAGAAAGGAGTATGTTTGGGAGGGTCAATCACATTGGGTGCAGTCTGCCCCTGAATGGAGCGAGCTCCTCTAAAGATAACACCAGCACTGTCGGGGATAACCGGGCCCAAAAGTCTGTCACTTTGAAGGGTTTCCTAATGTCTTTTGACAATTTCTTTAATTTGTCTGGATTGAACGGAATAAGAAGCGAAAAAGGATCATCTAAATTTGTCCTCTTTAACGGTTTTAGAGGCTGGCCTCAGTAGGGAAATCCTGTCTACTTTGGAATCCCTATCTATTTCAAAATCCAGAATACTAGATTGGTAACCCTTTTCTAGGAACCTATCTTTCAAAATAACAGGCTGGCTGAAGAAATCGTCTAAATGGGAACAGTTTCTCCTCAACCTGAGGAACTGGCTACTAGAGACGGACTTCAGCCATTGAGGGTGGTGACAACTATCAACCGGAATATATGCATTCCGATCGGTAGATTTAAAGTGAGTCTTAAACTCAAGATGACTGTCCACGACATTAATCTCAAGGTCCAAAAAGTGAATGGAGGTAAGACTAGCCATATAGCTCAGATGTATACCTCTATTGTTTTAATTAAGAGTAGACATAAACTCATCGAGGGATTCACGTCACCGTTCCACAGGAGGAGGATGACGTCTATGTACCTGGCCCAAAGGACCAATTCTGTTAGCGATCGCAGGGATCAGGCCTGACTCTGCGAACACTGCAGTTATGTGTTTAGTGTTTTGAAAGTGACAGTGATCGATTGATACTGCACTTGGGTGGGCTGGGCTGGGCGGAGGGGCAAAACACAGGTGCTAGCAGGTATCTGGGCTGATCCCGTTAACACTGCTTTTTTGGGAACCCTAAACAGCTGGGGACGCTAGTATAGATCTGATCGGATCAGATATTGATCCGTTCAGATACTATACCACTAAGGGAGGTGTATGTTGCACACGTTGGTGTTAACGCTACTGGCACTAATCTGAAGCTGCCTGGGGTGACGCAGACCCTGACTGACCCTAAAACCTAACTGATATCACCCACCGGGACAATCAGGGGGTTAAACCTTTATTGGGTAATAAACGGCGGGTGCCCGAACACTATAGAAAACAAACTAACTAACCAGCTTTCACCCCCAGGTGACAGGGAGTGAAAGGGTTAACTAGGGGGCAATCAGGGGGTTAAAACCCTTATTAGGTAGTATATGGGGGTACCTGATGCTATAAAAAGCTGATGGTAAACCTAAATAACTAACTGGCTACCTAGCGTCACCCGTGACACTAATACAGCGATCAGAAAAAAGATCGCTTAGTGACACTGGCGACAGGGGGTGAAAGGTTTAACTGGGGGCGATCAAGGGGTTAAACCTTTATTAGGGGGGTTAGGGGGGTACCCTAGACCTAAAGAGGCCTACCACTAACTGCCCTAACACTTTTTACAGCCACAAATGACACCAAATGCAGTGATCAGTAAAAAAATGAACACTGCAATTGGTGACACTGTGATTGGGGGTGCAGGGGGTGATCGGGGGGTGATTGGGGGGTGATTGTGTGCTTATGTGTACAGTTGTTAGTGTGCTGTTTGTGTAACTCACTTTTTTGGTCCTCTCTCCACGGCTCCTGAACGAAAAAGGAAGCGCAAGGAGAGATTACATCACTTCCTCTGACCTGTGTTTACAGTTCTTAGGCAGAGCCAGCTTCCCATTCGTCAGGAGCAATCTTGAGGGGGTGGCCATGAATTAGTGGCCTATCCCCTCAGCACGGATTGCTCCTCGCTCCTGGAACGAAGCCGACCACCACAGGCGACAGATTGGGACCCCCACCCGCTGCGAGGCATGGACGTACAGGTACGCCTATTTGCCTGCCCGTGCCATTCTGTCGACGTATATCGTCGTGCGGCGGTCGGCAAGTGGTTAAAGGGACAGTGGTTAGCCATTCACCCACAAGCTGCAGCCTCCATTGGAGATGCCCCACATGGTGGATGTACAACTACATATGCTGTTGATATGTTGTGCACCAGCTTATAGTGCACTTTTAAATGTGAGGTTTTTTTTATGCAATTTTAATAAATTAGACAATGTATATGGAAAACACTATGATGGTCTGTATGCTTTATATTAGTATGCTAGTATATTACAGTGGAGTTGGTGAATATCACATGCAGAGGGAACTGATATAGTTTCTTAAGGAATCCAATCACAGCCACATATAAACCCTGAAAGGAACAGGCACATAGGAGATATTGTGTATAAAGAGCGCAGCGCTGGATTAGTATAAACAGTGAAGAATATACAGTGAAAAAGTATTTTAACAGTGAAAGATATTATGTTATGTGCAAATAAAACTGTGCACATTAATCACTAAAATATTGTCCATGAATTAAACAAAACCAAAATATGAATAAACGTCCATGAGACATGTGAAAAATCCCTCTGGATATCTGACTTCACCGCTGTAAAACCCGTCACCAGAAAGATTAAAGGCTTACCGGACAGCCTTTAAAAAAAAGGCATGAATCAATCTCCGCTGTGGATGCTGTCCCTTCTATGGATGGATCCTGCTGTGAAGCACTAGATGGTTGATCTCAGATCAGTCAGCCATGGAGGAGAGCCGATCCCAGTGTCCCAGTGGTATGGATATCCAAAAGGAAAGAAAGAGATGCTCCGATAGTGTAGTAAATTATTGGCTCCTTTATTAAAATGCCAGAAGGCGTTCAGCAATGATAGGAGATATTACTCATCAGTCAAATTGGGAGGTGAGCTGCTAATGGTGGTGGGATAATTACACATGGGGTGCACAATAGAAGAGGGAATTTGGTGGCCAGTTATAAAAAAGTGAACCTTTTGGGTGAAATAAAACATGTTGATTCTTCTGCTTTTTAACTTTTATACACACATTGATTTAATGTTGGACTCACTTGAGGACTGAATTAAGTTGATGATTTGCACTTTTTTTATAGCATTTGGGGTTTGATTACACATAAATAAAACATATAATGTGTGGCGCTCGATCAATTCAGATTGTGATAATGTAGTAAACTATAAAATATTGAGAACCCAAAGAACATGGTGGTGTACACTCCTCACCGCCATAAAAAAAGAATAAACCTATTAGAATGTATCTCATAATAAATTGATAAAAAATAGAAAAGTAAAAATGTAAATGTATTTTATTGGGATTTTATGTGATAGACCAACACAAAGGGGCACATAATTGTAAAGTGGAAGGAAAATTATAAATGGTTTTCAAAATTTGATACAAATAAATATCTGAAAAGTGTGGCGTGCATTTGAATTCAGACCCCTTTACTCTGATACCCCTAACTAAAATCTAGTGGAACAAATTGCCTTCAGAAGTCACCTTATTAGTAAATACAGTCCACCTGTGTGTAATTTATCTAATTTATTTATTATTTAATCTCAGTATAAATACAGCTGTTCTTTGAAGGTTTGTTGGAGAACCTTAGTGAACAAAAGGCATCATGAAAGTCAAGGAACACATCAGGGATAAAGTTGTGGAGAAGTTTAAAGCAGGGTTAGCTTATAAAAAAATATCCCAAGCTTTGAACATCTCACGGAGCACTTTTCATCTGAGAATGGAAAGAGTATGACACAACTGCAAACCTACCAAGACATGGCCGTCCACCTAAAATGACAGGCAGGCAAGGAGAGCATTAATCAGAGAAGCAGTCAAGAGGCCCATGGTAACTTTGGAGGAGCTGCAGAGATACACAGCTCAGGTGGGAGAATCTGTCCACAGGACAACTATTAGTCGTGCACTCCACAAATCTGGCCTTTATGGAAGAATGCCAAGAAGAAAGCCATTGTTTAACCACTTGACAACTGGGCACTTAAACCCCCTTCCTAACCAGACCAATTTTCAGCTTTCGGTGCTCTCACACTTTGAATGACAATTACTCAGTCATGCAACACTGTACCCATATGAAATTTATGTCCTTTTTTTCCCACAAATAGAGCTTTCTTTTGGTGGTATTTAATCACTGCTGGGTTTTTTATTTTTTGCGCTATAAATCAAAAAAGACTGAAAATTCGATAAAAAAAAAAAAAAAAAATTCCTTGTTTCTGTTAAAATTTATTGCAGAGTATTGGCGAGTATTGGCAGAGTATTGGCAGAGTATTGGCGAGTATTGGCAGAGTATTCGCGAGTATTGGCAAGTATTGGCAGAGTATTGGCAGAGTATTGGCAGAGTATTGGCGAGTATTGGCAGAGTTTTGCACAGTGTTGCAGAGTATAGCGCAGTGATGCAGAGTATTGGCTAGTATTGGCTAGCATTGGCTAGTATTGGCTAGTATTGGCTAGTATTGGCGAGTATTGGCTAGTATTGGCGAGTATTGGCGAGTATTGGCGAAGTATTGGCAGAGTATTGGCGAGTATTGGCGAGTATTGGCCAGTATTGGCAGAGTATTGGCAGAGTATTGGCGAGTATTGGCAGAGTATTGGCAGAGTATTGGCGAGTATTGCAGAGTATAGCGCAGTGATGCAGAGTATTGGCTAGTATTGGCGAGTATTGGCGAGTATTGGCAGAGTATTGGCGAGTATTGGCGAGTATTGGCAGAGTATTGGCAGAGTATTGGCGAGTATTGGCAGAGTATTGGCAGAGTATAACACAGTGATGCAGAGTATAGCACAGTGATGCAGAGTATTGCACAGTGATGCAGAGTATTGCACAGTGATGCAGAGTATTGCACAGTGATGCAGAGTATTGTACAGTGATGCAGAGTATTGCACAGTGATGCAGAGTATTGTACAGTGATGCAGAGTATTGCACAGAGATGCAGAGTATTGCACAGTGATGCAGAGTATTGTACAGTGATGCAGAGTATTGCACAGTGATGCAGAGTATTGTACAGTGATGCAGAGTATTGCACAGTGTTGCCATTATGTATATTGAACAGCGCTGTGGGCACTAAACATCCAGCCCACAGCGCTGCCATCTCTTCCCCTCTCCCTCCGCACTGTACCGATCGGTACAGAGAGGGGAGGGAGGAACCAGCGTCATGACGTGACGCTGGTTTGTTTACATGTGATCGCTCCGTCATTTGACAGAACGATCACGTGGTAAACTGCCGCGATCAGCGGCTATTTACCGTAATCCGTGATGCGCCGGGTCCTCTGGACCCGGCGGTCACGGATGTTCCCGAGTGCGCGCCCCAGGGGGCGCGCGGGAGCATCATTCTGGAATCACGTCCATGGACGTCCACCCAGAACTAGCCGACTGCGCTGTTGCCGTCTTTCGGCAATGGCCCGGTCGGCAAGTGGTTAAAGTAAGCCATAAGAAGTCCAAATTGCAGTTTGCAAGAAGCCATGTGGGGGAAACAGCAAACATTTGGAAGAAGTCCTCTACCCATTCCACATTGTCAAACATATATCGCTGCCTATTTCTCAAGAAGGTTTGCTCTATGACAGCGATGGCGAACCTTGGCACCCCAGATGTTTTGGAACTACATTTCCCATGATACTCATGCACGCTGCAGTATAGTTGAGCATCATGGGAAATGTAGTTCTAAAACATCTGGGGTGCCAAGGTTCGCCATCACTGCTCTATGATGTCATCGCCATAGTCCTTCTCCTGGAATTTCCTTTTCAAAATAATAGCCTGTTCCCAAAAATCCTCTAATTATATGTAAGTACGCCACAATCTACAAAACTGGTCTATAGGTACATTTTGTAGATAGAAAAAACCCTCATGCATAGGACTTTAACTGCAATAAATATACTTGCACAATAAATTGTGGCTTAGAGTAGGTTCTTTTAAAATTATACAAAATCTTTATTGTTATTACAAAAAGTATAGATAAAAGAAACACATTACATGATGTTAAAATGGTTATTACAGATTATTGACCATGCACCAACCCATATGCATCATCGTTTAAATCCTGGATAATGGAAGTGTTATTCTCAGCAATACTCCCTTCCATCTACTCTTCCATCTACTCATTTTGACAATTTTTGAAAAACTGAGATTCACTTCAAATCTGGTGCATCTAAATGGTGTTACCTCTACTCCATTTAAAGTGACATTCCCCAATTTTTGATGATTGAAAATCACTTGAGAGTTACTGGCAGTGCATAGGCATTTGTAATTGCCAACTACACAACTTGTGTCTGCTTTGACCCATCTGACCCCAGTGATTCACAGGTTGAGTGCCAGTCCCACTGCCCCCCCGGTGATGTTTGGAGGATAATATGCAGTGATGCTTTTTACCTTTAACCTTGGTTATTCACTTAACGCCTAACTATTTCTATAAAAAATATAACTCCTTTTTCCTATTGTCTATGCACCCCTGAAGAAGATTAAAAAAGTACATTTCGAAATGCGTTGGAAGTTCACCACTTGAATTTACTGTTTGGTGATCTCATATGGAAATCTGAGTATACTGCATAATAACTAAGAATTCTGTAATAACCATCTTAACATCATATAATGTGTTTCTTTTATCTATACTTTTTGTAATAACAATAAAGATGTATCATTTTAAAGAACCTACTCTAAGCCACAATTTATTGTGCAAGTATATTTGTTGCCGTTAAAGTCCCATATATGAAGGTTTTTTTTTTTACAGTGCCTTGAAAAAGTATTCACACCCCTTCAAATTTTCCACATTTTGTCATGTTACAACCAAAAACGTAAATGGCCAGCTGGGAATCAAACAATACATTCCAAGCAAAAAGGCCAGATATGGAGTAAAGCTCTACAAGCTTTGTGAAAAAACCATGGGATATTTGTATGCGTTTCACGCCTATGAAGGAAAAGATTCCCAGCTCCAGCCTCCTGAGTGTCAAACCTGCATCGGCACAAGTGGAAAAATTGTATGGGACCTGGCATTTCCACTTTTTCAAAAAGGTTATCACATCTACCTAGACAATTTCTATACCAGTCTGCCCCTTTTCTGCCACCTGTACCATAAAAAAAACTTTGGATTGCGGTACTATCAGAAAAAAAAATGAAAGGGCTTCCCACAAACTGTAGTTAACACTAGACTACAAAGGGGGAATCAGCAAGTCTGAGAAACGACAAAGTGCTGGCCATGAAGTGGAAGGATATGAGAGAGGTGTCCACCATCCACAATGACACCTTGGTGGAGATTTCCGGAAGACAGAAAAGCCTGCATGCATCCAAGATTATAATCTCTACATGGGGCGGTGGATCAGATGCTACAGCCCTATTTAACAACTAGGAGGTCTCGTTTCTGGAATAAAAAAGTTGCAATTTATCTTATTTATTTGGCCAAAGACCCACTGCCTTCCTCAATTTCATACCCAGAAAACCTTTGCTCTAAAGCTGTTAGCAGACTTCATGAACGGCATTTCTCTGAGAGCATTACGCCAACAGAAGCAGGCTGAAGACTCCAAAAAAGATGTCGCATATGCAGCAGAGGGGGATTTAAAAGAGACACCAGTTATCATTGTCCCCAGTGTCCCTCCAAACCGGGCCTTTGCATTGGAGTCTTGCTTCAGACGTTTTTACACATCACTAAAATATTGGCCCATATTTCTAACAGCCTGCCATTTCCCCATTTCAATATCTGTGCTGACCATATGCCTGTTAATCTACCATGTTTTTTTGCCTGCCGCTTGGACTGTTCTTTTGCCCTGATACTGTGGTAGTGGGATTCATGATAGCATATGTGAGAGGCTCCAGAATAGTTTTTCCGGGTGGGAGAAGCCTCTACCCCTGTGCAAATGTCTTATCTGACCGAGACCCTAAGCCTGATATTCCTGCCTGCTGTCGACTTACTGCCATGCATCTGTCTGCTGCAAAAACTGACCACACCTCTTTCCTGCTACCTGTACTATGGGCCATGTTCCTGCCTACTACCAGGACCAATATTTTGGCTGTGACGACCATGTCTCTGCCTGTACAATTCCTTTGGCTGTTGCTAACCACATCTCTGCCTGCTGCCTGGACCAATGCTTTGGCTGTGCTGACAATATCTCTGCCTGGTGCCTCTACTGATTAAGGACAATATTCCTGCCTGCTGCCTGGACAATTCCTTTTTGCTGCCCCAACAAATGTTCTCCTCTGTGGACAACTGCACTACTAAAACAGCAGGTAATCATTTGTTTACCTTTTGCTCAGCAGAATGTACTGCAATTCTTGGTATGTACATGCTATGTATTAGAAATATGAAGGGCCTTAAAAAATGATAGGTTGTTAGGAAATTAGATGTGTAATTTATGTTCCTAGAACACCTCACGGTGCTCCTTGCATGTTGGGCCTCTCTATGTGGCCAGGCTGTGGAAAAGTCTCAACATATGTGGTATCACCGTACTCAAGGGGAGAAGCAGAATGTATTTTGGGGTGTCATTTTTGGTATGTACATGCTATGTGTTGGAAATGGACACTATGTGTAAAAAAAAAGTTTTAATTTTCATTTTACATTTTCTGAAAACTTGTGGAAAAAAATGACATGCTCAACTTATTATGCCTCATAGAATGTATGTTGGGGTGTTTTCTTCTCAAAATTGGGTAATTTTGTGGGTAGTTCCATTGTGCTGGTGCTTCAGGGCCTTCAAAAATGTAATAGGTAGTCAAAAAAATTAGATGTGTAATTTATGTCCCTAGAACACCTCTTTATTTAGCTAGGCTGTGAAAAAGTCTCACACATGTGGTACTACTATACTCAGGAGGAGTAGCAGAATGTGTTTTGGGGTGTAGTTGCAAGTATGCATATGCCGTGTGAGAGAAATAACTTGTTAATATGACAATTTTATTAAAAAAAAACAATAATTCTTAATTTTCCAAAGAATTGTGGGAAAAATTACAACTTCAAAAAACTCACTATGCCTCTTACTAAATACCTTGGAATGTCTACTTTCCAAAAAGGGGTCATTTGGGGGTATTTGTACTGTCCTAGCTTGTTAGTGTCTCAAGAAATTAGGCCATTAGTATATCAGGTGTGATCAATTTTCAGTGACTGGCACTGTGACAGACTCACCCGGGACAGAGGCTATTGGAGGGGACTGAACGCAAGCCTCTTGCCCACCGATTATGGGCCCTGGCATTTGGGGGAATGGTGCTCTCTGTGAGCTGTATGCCTGGGGACCCTGGGGTTGGTGTTACTTTGGATTCAGCTCCATGTCCCCCCCAAGACACACAGACTCTGGGAACATTTTATATGCCATATTAGAATAGTGACTGATTCATACCGTTGGGACTCCTATTGTTAAATGCTAATGTCATCAATTCCAGCTACCTGTCTGTTGTCTGCTATAATGTGTTGTGAATTGTAAATAAGTCTAGTGTGGCTCTAAGAGTCTTTTCACCCATTGTTGTTTGTGTTAATTAACTCTGTTACTGTGTGAAGCTCGGTGACCACAAGTCTGGGCAAAAGGTCATGTCTCAGTCACCAAGGCTGTATAAAGGATTAGATAATAAGCTCATGTTAATTAGGTTAGCTTTTAGTCATCCTGCTGTATATATTTGTGTGGGATCTCAAATAAAGAGTCAGTCCATGTTAGCAGTGAAACAAGTGTCGCCTTGTTTTGTGCTTGGGGCATTTGGAATATCTGATATCTGTATCCAGACTACAAGGAAGTGGTATATGACGGAAACACTCAAGCGGAGTGTGGGACGTTCCGTGACAGGCACCATAGCTTGTAGGCTCTATAACTTTGCACACAGTCCGAATAATAGACACTGATTTGGGTTATTTTTACCAAGGCAATGTAGCAGAATTTATTTTGGCAAAAATTTATGAAGAAAATTTACTTATTTGCTAAATTTTATAACAGAAACAAAGAAAAATGTGTTTTTTTTCAAAATGTTCTGTCTTTTTTAATTTATAGCACAAAAAAACAAAAACCCAGTGCTGATTAAATACCACCAAAAGAAAGCTCTATTTGTGTGGCAAGTGGTTAACCACTTGTCGACCAGCTGCCGCAGTTTTACTGTGGCAGAATGGCACGACTGAGCGAAACAACGTTATGCAATGTTGCTTCGCCCTGTGGCCACTAGGGGCGCGCCCGCAGCTCACACCTGAGCCGGTGCCCAGCAGTTGCGATCGCTGGTGACACACCAAGGACCGGGATCTGTGTGTGTAAACACACAGTTTCTGGTTCTCTGAGGGGAGAAGAGACTTATCGTCTGTTCATAGAACAGTGATCTGTCATCTCCCCTAGACAGTCCCCTCACCCCTTCAGTTAGAACACAGAGAGGGAACACAATTAACCCCTTGATTGCCCCCTAGTGTTAACCCCTTCCCTGCCAGTGACATTTTTACAGTAATCAGTGCCTTTTTATAGCACTGATCGCTGTATAAATGCCAATGGTCCCAAAAATGTGTCAAAAGTGTCCGATGTGTCCGACATAATGTCGCAGTCCCGATAAAAATCGCAGATCTCCACCATTACAAATAAAAAAGAATTAATAATAAAAATGCTATAAAACTATCCCCTTTTTTGTAGACGCTATAACTTTTGCGCAAACCAATCAATATACGCGTATTGCGTTTTTTTTAACCAAAAATATGTAGAAGAATACATATCGGCCAAAACTGATGAGAAAAAATGTTTATATATTTTTGGGGGATATTTATTATAGCAAAAAGTAAAAAATATTGCGTTTTTTTTTCAAAATTGTCGCTATTTTTTTGTTTATAGCTCAAAAAATAAAACCGCAGAGGTGATCAAATACCACTAAAAGAAAGCTCTATTTTGGGGGAAAAAAAGGACATCAATTTTGTTTGGGTACAACGTCGCACGACCGTGCAATTGTCAGTTAAAGCAATGCAGTGCTGAATTGCAAAAAGTGCTCTGGTCAGGAAGGAGGTAAAATCTTCCGGGCTGAAGCGGTTAAAGGAATAAAATGTGGGCAATCTGCATGTATTGGACAGTGGCAGGTGGGGAGTTTAACTGGGGCGGTACACCTATCAAATGGTAATGCAGGTGTCCTAAGGCGAGCTCAGCGAGGACAGAAACCTCCCATGGAGCAGAAGGAGCATATGTAAAGGTTTTGCCTTTACATATGCTTTACATTGCGCATCCCTTCAGTGTAAGTGTAGGGACGGGCATGTCAGGGTTACTCAGTAAGGTCGCTTTACTTGTAAGTGCACTAAAAGTGTATTTCCTGTCGCATCATGGCAGCATACACCTATGGGTTGTGGCTCCGCCTCCGCAACCTGATAGGACCGCGTAGCTATTAAAAGCTGAGAGGGCAACCGCCCCAGTATTCTCCTTTTTTCCTCACCTGTCAAGGACTGAACATGCATCCCTTACCGCTCTCACCCCAGCCAGGTTCAAGCCTCTCCTGGGTTGAAGCCCTTACCTGTACAGCCTCTAAATGAGCTAAATGGAAGGAACCCCACTCTGATGGTCTCAGGGGTATGTTGTTAAATGCATTACAAACCTTAAATAGGTTTATTGCCTGCAGCCACCTCGAGCCTTCTTTTTCTGAGCACTTGGGGAAAAAAATCCTTTCCTTTTTTCTGCCTCCATCAGCGCCTCTGAGCCCTGTAGTTCCTCTCCGCTCTGTGGGTATAGCGCAGAGCGTCTCAGCTCTTTCGCGCATGCGCAGACAGCGGTATCTCATATATTGATCCTCTCTTCCAGCTTCCAAGATGGCGCCGGACACCTTGGAGCGCTTCTGCGCATGCGTGAGCGTGACATCATCACTGCCGCAACGGTGGCAAGTTTAAAAGTGCTGTTTGTGTGTTTGTTTCTCTCCTGAGCTCTGCAAGGGAGAAAACAATCAGATTTTTTTGCTGTATCATCAAGTCTGCACTGCCCTGTCTCTCTCCCTCTCTCCACTTACCAGGTAAGCTCTATAGCTTCTTTCTCATGCTCACTATGCCTGCTTATACATTATGCATGCTGATTTACCTATATATTCCAGGTCTGGTTCATTCACCTTTCATGGAGGCCGCTGCCCCGGTAGACCATTGCCAGCCTATTAGGTAAGAGGGGATGATTGGTAAGTACGAAGAAAAAAGGAAAAATAGAGCCTTTACTAATGCTGATTATACTGAACAGCCCTACCAGGTCTTCCAGATCGTCACATTCAAGACGAGGGGAGACTTCAAGAAGGAGCCGCTCAAGCCACCGACAAAGCCACTCAGATCGTGGCAGAAGCCGCTCAAGCCACAGGAGAAGCCGCTCAAGCCGCAGGAGAAGCAGATCGAGTCGCAGGAGAAGCCAATCAAAATCACAGCATAGTCACTCCCATCACAAAAAATCCACTACACGCAGGAAATCTCCTGCCAGCCAGCCTCCCCGTCCATCCAGGAACTCCTGCTGGATTTGCGGGGCCACAGCGCTGCTGGACAAGCTAGCCTGTCGCACGTGCTTCAACGAGGCAACCAGAGACAGAGAGATAGATTCAAGGGAGTCAAATAGAGAGTCATTCCTTCAAATCGCAGGGTCCGAGGTCAACAGACCTATACAAGGCACTTCATCTGCTACTCCATCATCATCAAAGAAGTCGGATCCTCTTTCTGACAATGATGACCAAGAGACATCCACCGACTTTGATTTTTCACTAATCGATCCATTCGTGAAATCAGTGAAGGAAGCAATCGTTGGGGTGGAGGAAAAAGTAACTCCTCAAAAATTGAGGAAATACTTTCCAAACCTTAAAAAAGACCCGGAGACCTTCCCGTTCATCGACGAACTTGAAGATCTAATCAAGGATGAGTGGCAGAAGCCCGAGAAAAAGACCAGCCTCAGTAACAGATTAGCAAAGCTCTACCCGCTTAAAGCACCTAACGTCAACCCACTAATATCTCCGCCAGTGGTCGACTCCTCTCTGATGCGCCTCGCTAGGCATGTAACACTTCCAATAGAGGACACAGTCACATTTAAAGATGTTCTGCATAGAAAGATCGACCTGGATCTTAAAAGAGCCTACCTGTCGGCAAGTGGCGCTTGCAGGCCAGCAGTAGCACTGGCAGCTGTGGGTAGAGCTATCTCAAGCTGGTCCACTAACGCCGAAAAGCTGGTGACAGAGGGGGTGGAACAGGAGAAAGTCATTTTAGCCCTCCAAGAGCTTAGTCTTGCAGGTGACTTTGTCGCAGAAGCCTCCATGGATATAATTTTATTTTTTTTTTAATTTTAAAAAAGTTTATTGAAGATCAGTAGCATACAATTTAGGAAGAAGAATCCAAAACATATAGGAAACTAACAGAGACTGTAGCCTGTAACAGTTATTGCCGTTTCTATGCAGCTAGCAAAGAACCTATATACTGTAGATATACCAGTTTTGCCATAGTTTACTTTGCACAATAAAGTATAAGTCACTCAGCAATGACAATCAAATAGGGAGTCAAGACAGTCGGGAGGTGCCCCTCCCAGAAAGCGATCACAGAGAAATCCAAATTGTTACTTCCCTGTGCTATAACCTCTCTATCCACCCTAGGTTCCCAAACGCCCCACCCCTATGGGCTCTTACTGTGGAGACATCTGGGAGGCTCCCAGGGGCTTGAAACCTAGGCACCGACTCCCTAAACTGTAGGAGTCGGGTATCCCTGAGGGGGAGATCACCTTCCCGACTGTCCATCCTCCGCATAGATAAAAGGAAAAAACAAAAACTTCAGTAGTGCTCTTTCAGAAATGACTATTTGTCAGGTGGGGTACGGGCAGGATGCCCAGAAAGAGAGGAGAAGAAACGTGTGAAAAAGAAGGTGAAGTTAGAGAAGTAGAGATCAGTGGGGAGGGGAGAGGTTCCGTGACGTATTTTCCATACCAGGGAGGATTGGAATATCACAGAGCGTGGTCCATGGTTCCCAAGTAATATTAAATCTCTCAATTTTATCAGTCAGTTTCGCTACTATAACTCTTGTGCCATAATCCACAAGATTTTCCTTTTGCAAGCCTGAAAGGAGACCGAAGGCTTCTTCCAGGCTTTTGCCAAGGTAATTTTAAGCTCCCACCAGTATGAAGAAAGAAAGCACTTGTAAACGTTTAGTCAGATTAGGTATGTATTGATTAAGTAGTGCTATCTTAGGATTAGGGACGATTGTTTCTCCTGTTAAGGAGCTAATGGTGCGGAAAATTTTCTTCCAAAAGGATCTGATGCGAGGGCAAGTCCACCATACATGAATCATAGAACCTTCTAGCTCACAACCTCTAAAGCAAAGCGGGGACGTTCCCGGGTATATTAATGCCAGTCTAGAAGGAACATAATACCACCTATTCATAACTTTTAAGCTGGCTTCAATTAATGATACGTTGCAAATACCTTTCGATGAGCGTAACGAAACCCGGAACCAATCAGAGGTGTTCCAGGCGCAGACCGTGTCCTCCTTCCAGGCCCGAGCGTAGGATGGTTTATTCAAGTTCGATTGAAGTGCTGCATAAATTAGGGAGATACCCCCCCTCTGGTCCATGGAGTCAGCGCACCATTGCTCATAAGGTGTTATAAAGAAAGGGTCCTTCCTGGTGGACCAGATAGTGTGTAAAAAGTGAGAAATTTGCGTGAATCTGAATCTTTCCGAATCCGGCATACCTAGATTTTTCTTACATTGGGCCAGAGTAAGAGGGCCCTTTGAGGAAAGGAAGTGCCCTATGCGGTAGAGGCCCTTGTCTGTCCACCAGCGGAACGCCTGTATATTAAGTCCCCAAAGAAAACTTTGGGTTATGGAAAAGGTGGGCCAATGGTTTCAGCTGGGAAATCAAGGAGTGATTTGTGTAAAGCTTGGTACATAAAGCTAACGAGTGGGATAGGGTGGGGGCCATTATAGCTGGCCTACTTCTGGTGTCTGACCATAAGAGGTAATCGATAGTGTTAAGAGGGATCGCTTTCCTTTCCATTGTAACCCAATCTGGTTTGTAGTTCCTGGAGTAAATTATTGACAGTTGTGCTAATTGAGCTGCCTGATAGTAACCCCACAAGTCTGGCAGTCCCAGTCCACCCTGTGATTTTAGGCGTACTTAAGTGCGAGAAGGACATCTGTAACCTTTGTTACCCCAAACAAAGCGAATTATGTCAGACTGAAAGTTACTGAGGAAGCGCTTCCGGATGGGAATCGGGAGCGAACGAAAAAGATATAAGAGGCGTGGGAGGAGTGTCATCTTGACTGCATGCACCCTACCTAGCCAGGATAGACCATTCTAGACCACTTAGTCAGTTCTGCTCTGCATTTATTAATCATAGGTGGGTAATTAGCTTTAAAAAGACTATTTATGTCCGATGTTAGTTTAATCCCTAGGTAAGGGAGTGCAGCCGGTGCCCATGAAAAGTCAAAGTTGTTCGAGAGGTGTGCGAGAGAGTCACTAGGTACTATTATATTATAATATTATATATTATTATATTATATACAACTAGGTTATATTTAAAGCCATGGATTTAGTCATATTTACCTCTAAACCGGAAATCGCTGTGAACTCCTTCAACGTTTTATAAATCATAGGCGTAGAGATTAATGGGGAAGTAATATAAAGAAGGAGGTCGTCGGCATAGAGCGCACACTTGTGTTCCTGGCCCTAAAACACATCACCCCCTTAATGTCGGGATTCAATCTAATCGCTATGGCCAGCGTTTCGATGGCCATAGCGAAAAGGAGGGGGGAGAGGGGGCATCCCTGTCTGGTACCCCTGCTGATATTAAAAGATGATGAGTATCTGCCCATCAGTCGCACTTGTGCTGAGGGGTTAGAATAAAGTGAATTGATTAAGTTCAAAAAATTAGTACCAAAACCCCATCTCCGTAGGATACCAGACAGGTAAGCTCAGTCCACTGAGTCAAAGGCTTTGTTTAAGTCAATCGAAAGGAGAAAGCCTTTCTGAGGAGGTCCCCCGTCCAACTGAGACTGCAGGAGTGAAATAATATCTATGGAACGGCGGATTTGGTCTGGGCCCTGTCTCCCAGGGATAAATCCCACCTGATCCCCATGTATATATAATGGGATGAAACTCCCTATTCTATTCGCCAGTATCTTAGTCATAATTTTGATGTCATTATTTATCAGCGAGATGGGTCGGTAGTTGCCCACCTCCCTGGTGTCTTTGCCCGGTTTTGGTATAACCGATATATACGCTGAGTTGAGGTCAGTATCAAGATGGGACCTCTCCCGAAGTGTATTGAAGAGTTTCATCAGATAGGGGCCTAGACAGGTTCCAAACTTCTTATAGTAACCATTTGAAAAGCCGTCAGGACCTGGTGAGGAGCCCACCTTTAATGTTTTAATTGTGTCCAGGACTTCTTGGATTGAGAAGGGAGCCTCCAGGAGGTCCCTGTGTTCAGGTGACAAAGTAGGTAGTGTAAGGGAGTCCAGGAAAGAACGCTGCGAACTTCGGGGGGAGGAGCATTTCGGTTTGTAAAGGTCTGAGTAAAATTTATGAAAAGCTGCCATGATCTTTTCGGGATTCTGGGTCAAGTCCCCTGAGGGCAGCCTAATTTTCGGAAATGCCAAAGAGCGGGGTTTGGGGCTCAGTTTGACTGCCAGTTTAGACCCTATTTTGTCCTTTTGGGAATAAAATTTAGCCCCCGTCCATCTAAGGTGTTTTTCGGCTGCTGCAGTCAGCTTTAGGTTTAGGAGGGTTCTGGCCTTATCCAAGTTTTCCAGGGATTCATGCGTGGGGTTTTGTTTATGTGCCTTCGTAGTTTTATGAAATTCCTCTGTTAGTCTGATTGTGTCTACTCTGTGTTCTGCTTTAAGTTTGGATGATATTTGTATCAGTTTCCCTCTAATTACTGACTTGTGGGCTGCCCAGACCATTACCGGGGAAACCTCACAGGTCGCATTAATTTGGAAGTATTCGTTGATGGCCTCTTCTACTAAGGAGCATTGGACCGGGTCACTCAAGAGGGATTCCTGCAGGTGCCAGCGAGGTGGGCCTCTAGCGCCCCCCGACCTCTTCATGAGAAGTGTCACCATCGAATGGTCGGATAAGGGGGTATCTACTATCCTAGATCTCCTGACCAGAGGGATTGATGCTGAGCGCGTGAAAATGTGGTCTATCCTGGCATAGGAATTATGCGGTGCCGAAAAGTGGGTGTAATCTTTCGTATGTGGGTTCGTTTCTCTCCAGATATCAATCAGTCCCGCCTCATGAAGCAACCTCACAATTTTGACGCTCTGTCTGGAGGGGGGTCTAGATGTCTGCTTGTCCCCAGAAGACTTATCAATGGAAAAGTCAAATGCCGTGTTGGAGTCTCCGCCAACAATTATCATGCCTCGCAGGTGGGGTTTTAATTTGTGTAATAGTGATTCAAAAAAGGTTTTTTGTCCCTTATTAGGAGAGTAGTAGGGAACAAAAGTGTAAAGTTCCCCGTCTATATGGCCAGACACCAGAATATACCGGCCTTGAGGGTCAATTATTACCTCTGATTGTGAGATATTGATGTGTTTGGCAAAGCAGATAGCTACCCCTTTAGTTTTGTTATCTCCGGAAGCTAAGAAAAATTGTGGGAAGCATTGGTGGAGAAAGGAAGGCTTATATGTAGAAGGAAAATGGGTCTCCTGGATGAGTAGGACATCTGCAGGCATGGAGTGGTATAATTGGAATAATTTCCTATGTTTTGCGGGGTAATTGAGGCCCTGTGTATTATGAGATATTATGTTAAGGGAAGGGGAAGAACCATGAGCGTCAGCCATGAACCAGAGTAGGTGCTTCTATATAAAGAGTCTTTAGCTTACCCCTTTTGAGCAGAGATATCCAAACAGGCAGCCAAACAAACCATTGGGCCAAATAATGCGTGCCTTCTGTGGGAGGCCACGAACCCGCCCGGAACCTTGGAGTGCTCAGATGAGCAAAGAGAAGTGTAGAGGAAGAAGGAAGAAAAGAAGAGAGGAAGGGAGACAAAAACATTACATTAGTCTGAAATATATGCATGACAAACCAATATATTCCCTGATAACAGTGAACCTTGGGGTCCTCGACCCCCTTCTCACCCCTGGGTTGAAGTGAACTCGCCACCTCAACCCCCTAATCCTAAGAGGACCAGAAGCCCCAGCTATGGGGATCTGGAAAGGAAACCAAGTGCACCTGCTGTAAACCTGGATTCCGCTGGAGGCGTGCTGGGTCCACCACAGCCCCGAAGCTTAATAAAAAAAATTGATAACTATAGGCCAGTCTAAGGCCTATGCTGAGTAATACCCTGAACGACCCAAACAAAAAGGAATTACTACTAAAAACCTTTTGAATCACCGTATGTGATAAACCTTGCCCGTTCGGCGCCCCGTTCCCCAGTCAATGAGGCTGGGAACCCAGGAAAGCCAACGGGCGTCAAGCTAGATGAGATCCAGGGCTCTGAGTGTAAAGTCAAAGGAGACTGTATCCCCTGGGACTCACCTCTCACGCCGCCCGCGATGTGCCCATCGCCAGCCGCGTGAAGGGGCAGTCGGGAGCCACAGAAATGCTGAAAATCAGAGTATATTAAAAATAGATATAAAAATAAAACAACTTAGAACTCTCGTAACCTGTTTAGGAGTCCCATAATGCGTGAGACTTCGAATCCTACCCTTAAGGGTCTAGGCGAGGAAGAAAATCACAAATGTATAAACTAAAATACCAAAAATAAAGAAAAACTAAAGGAGACTGTAGGAGTGTACTACCCCCTCCCCTTCCCCACGTGGAAGTCTGACACCAACGGGTGTAGGTAACTTCCAGTCCGATGTGAACGTGGGCTAAATCCCCCTCCTAGACAGAGCTGGTGAAGAGAATGGTTAAAAGTGGGCCAGCTAGTAAGGGGTGATACACGGAAGTCCTAAGAGAAACCTGTGTCCGGACAGAGGGGAAGAACGGAAAGTCTCCAGTCAGTACCAAAGGTCCTGAACATAACCGGAGAATCATGTCGGAGCATTTTCTTTGGATCGCTTGTAGCTTGATTGGAGCCAGGTGGGTTGCAGCGGGCTAGCTGGTGGAGGCCTTTTAGAGGATGATGTGGATCCCTTGGCTGACTTGGTGCTAGGGGGTTCCTGCACAATTAGGCCCAGGTGCAAAAACAAGCGTTCCCCTTCGGCAAATGATGAGAATGCATAGTTCTTATTTCTGTAGGAGAAATTCAAACGGAGAGGAAAGGACCACCTATATGAAATTTCTTTTTCCGACAGAATCTGCAGGAGCGGTTTAAGTGCACGTCTCTTCTGTACCGTATATGGTGATAAATCTGCAAACACCTGGATTTTGTGGCCCATTATCATTAGATTTTCAGATATCTTGGACTTTTTCATGACCTCCTCCTTCACCGAATAAAAATGTGGTTTCACTATGATATCCTGAGGGAGACCATCAGAACGGGGAGGTTGTAGGGCTCTGTGTGCCCTATCCAATTCCAAACGGTGTTCAGGAATGCCTGGGATGAGAGCCTGAATCAGGGATTTTACAGCAGCATGTACATCCTTTTCAGACTCAGGGATCGATCTTTACAAACGCCGCTTCTAGCTGGTCCTGAACATCCTGAATTCTGGCTGAGTTCTGGTTAATCCTCGCCACTGATTGATCTGCTTTCCTTTCTATAGTGTCCATTCTCAGTCCTATTTGCTGCAGGTCAGCATGGATGGACAATGTAATTTGGGCTGCGTTTGCTGCTAAGCTTTTAGAAAGCAGAAGTGAGAAAGCTGTCATCATGGAGGGGAAATCATTTGGAGAGGGGCAGCCATTTCCTCACTCACTGACAGGAGCATGCCTGTGTGTGGATCAAGCATGGGTGTGGAGGGGAGGCCGTCATTCAGTCTGTTTAACAGGGACTCTGTTAAAGCAGGGGAAGCAGCCCATTCCCGTGGTGGAGAAGATATACCTGGGGATTGTGGAGGTGGCAAGTCCTGATCTGCAATGGATACCTCAGGGTCCTCCGTGCTGTGTAGGCCTCGTGCCGCCATCTTGGCATAGCTGAGGGGAACGGTCGCCACCGCCATCCGATCGCTCAGGTTCCTCCTCGCTTGTGTTGCGGACATTGGATGGCTCCCCAGTGTCTCCCCCACCTGTTCCACCCGGTGACAGGCTCACAGGTTATAGTGAGTTCCGGCGGCTATCAAAGGGCTGTGGTGAAGCGGAGCTCTAGAAGGCAGCAGCCATCTTGCGAGCTCCTGCGCATGCGCCTCTCCATGGATATAATTTAAACCACTTCAAGAGCAATGTTAAATTCAGTGATGGCCAGAAGGGTGCTTTGGCTAAAACCCTGGTCGGCAGATTCCTCCTCAAAGTCCAACTGGTGTAAAATACCTTTCGATGGCACAAACCTTTTTGGAGAAAAGCTGGACTCGGCCATTTCTAAAGTCACCGGTGGAAAATCGGGGCTTATCCCTTCAGACAGAAGGCCCAGACAACAGAGACCACCTGCCTCTGGAAGGAATCTCCCGGATAAATACAGGGAGGCAAAATCTTACAGGCCCGGAAAAGAATATAGGAGAAACTGGAAAAACCCCCAGTCATCATTTCTCAAGCTCCAAAAATCCAAGACCCCTACCACAGGGGATCAAAAATCTTTTTGAAGGTGTGTCCGCCCAACCAGCTATAGTAGGGGCCAGGCTCATGAAGTACAAGCAGGTTTGGGCGGAAACAATAAAGGACCCATGGACGGTGGATACTGTCCAGTTCGGGCACAAATGGAGATTCAAGACACAGTCGCCAAGAGACCAATTCTGTATAACCAGACTACCGGCATCTCTCGAGAGAAGGATGCTACTAACAAAATACGTTCAAGATTTGTTCCAAAAAGAGGCCATAGTAGAAGTTCCACTATCCCAAAGGGGAACAGGGTTTTACTCCCCGTTATTCTTGGTGAAGAAAAAAACAGGGGACCTGCATCCCGTTTTGGACTTAAAGAATCTCAATCGCTCAATCTTAGTCGAGACATTCAAAATGGAAAGCCTGCAGTCAATTCTTCAGGCCATGAATATCGGGGATTGGATGCTTTCCATCAATTTACAGGACGTTACCAGCACATTCCCATTCACATTTCATTTCAAAAGTTTCTCTGCTTTGCGGTAGGTCATCACCATTTCCAATTCCGAAGTCTCCCGTTCGGGATCTCCACCGCTCCAAGAACGTTCACCAAAGTCTTACTGCCAGTAATAGCCTCACTGAGGGAACAAGGCTTAAGAGTCCATCATTACCTGGACTACATCCTCCTGCTTGCGGACAATCGGGATTCCCTCCTACTGCATCGATCCATTCTGACCACCACCCTACAAAACTTCGGCTGGATTATAAACTGGGGGAAAAGCAACTTACAGCCCACCCAGAGAATGATCTTCCTGGGGGCGGAACTAGATACCCGCCTCAACACAATAGAACTCCCTCAGGAGAAAATTCCCAGTCTAATTCAAAAGGCAAAGAAGCTACTCGCATCTACCACACTGCCAGCCAGAGAGTACCTCAGCATATTGGGATCATTCTCAGCAACCATCCCGATGGTACAATGGGCTCAATGGAACACAAGACCTCTTCAAACATCACTTTTAAGACAGTGGATCGGGGGGTCATTATCTCAGCCAATCACAATCCAGAAAGAAGTCAAACAATTACTCTGGTGGTGGGCCAGATTGAACAATCTGAAGAGATGCAGGCATATAGTCCCCCTTCTCCTAGAAGTAATCACTTCGGACACCAGCCTGAAAGGCTGGGGGGCACACTACCATCACCACGCAGTCCAAGGCTGTTGGACGTTCAAAACACAGAACATGGTCTCAAATATCTTGGAGATGAAAGCAGCATTCCAAGCCCTGCTAGCCTTCAGCCCCCTCCTCAGGGGGAAAGAAGTCCTGTTAAAATTGGACAACAGGGTGGCAGTTGCCTATATCAACAGGCAAGGAGGCACCAGGAGTCGCTCCATGATGCAGGAAGTCCGTCCAGTTCTCGAGTGGGCACAGCTGAACCTGTCGAGGCTAATGGCAATGTATGTCCCAGGAGTTCAAAACCAACTGGCCGACTCTCTAAACCAGACTTTTGTATACAACAATGAGTGGGCTTTAAGCCACCAAGCTTTTGCCCTCATAACCAAAACTTGGGGGATACCGGATATAGACCTGGCAGCGACACTGACCAACACGAAATGCCAGAGGTATCTGGCAAGAATTCCTTTCCCATCGGCGGAGGGCACGGACTGTCTACAGCACAACTGGAACTTCCGTCTGGGGTACATTTTTCCACCGATGCCCCTCATTCCAAGATTCCTACTCCAACTCAAGAGGTCAAAGTCTACAGTGATAGCAGTCCTCCCCTTTTGGCCGAGACGACCATGGTTCACGATGCTCCTCCAACTGAACACAGCGAAGCCATTGCCGCTCCCAATGACAGCGGATATACTGTCGCAGGGACAGCTCCTTCACCCATTTCCATAGAGGCTGCATCTAACAGCCTGGAGATCGAAAGGGCTAGGTTCTTAGTCCAAGGCTGCCTCCAGAAAGTGGTAGACACTCTCCTTCAAGCCGGAAAATGCACAACCAACAATGCCTATAGAAAGATCTGGGAGAAATTTCTCTCAGTCGCACAACAGCAATCCTGGAACTCATCATCTCCAACAGTCACTCAGATCCTCGAGTTTCTCCAGCTAAGATTAGATAAAGGACTTAGGTCTATTACCCTGAAGGTACATGGGTCAGCCCTGTCCACTTTGACAGGAGTGAAGTGGGCACAGGAGCCTCTTGTCATCCAATTCCAAAAAGCTTGCCTAAAGTTGAGACCACCCAGAAAACCTTCCTTCCCGACATGGGACCTTTCGGTAGTGCTGGAGGCCTTATCCCATGAGCCATTTTTTCCATTGGAAAGCATCTCTCTGTGAGACCTAACTCTCAAGGTCACCTTCATAATAGAAATTACATCGGCTAAAAGGGTCTCAGAAATGCAGGCCTTGCTGGCAAAGGAATCAGACCTAACTTTCTACCCAGACATGGTAGTCTTAAAACCATCGGATCGCTTCATCCCGAAGGTATCATCTTCCTTCCACTTTAATCAAGAGTTATGCCTTCCCACTCTCTCCACAGAACAGGGTGATCTACACCCACTCGATGTAAAGACCAGTATCCAAGCCTACCTCTCAGCAACCAATAACCTGAGAAAGACTGAAAATCTCCTTATCATTCCACATTGCTTTAGGAGAGGACAAGCAGCGACCTCCCGCACCATCGCAGCATGGTTGATGAAGATCATTAAAAGAGCTTAGGGATCTAACAACACACAAATACCTAAGGGCTTAAGGGCACACTCCACAAGGGCAATGGCGACCTCCTGGGCGGCCTACTGCACGGTATCTTCCAAAACCATCTGCAAAGCAGCTACTTGGTCTTCAAAGAGCACCTTTATTTCCCATTATAAAGTGGACTCCGCTAGATTGGAGGCGGAGCCACAACCCATAGGTGTATGCTGCCATGAGATGCAACAGATAAGGAAAATTACGGAAAGGTGAGTATACAATTTTCTGTTTTCTGAGACATACCTTAAAAGGAGCCTGAAAAGATGAGAGCAAAGAGGTTTTAAAAAAAGATCCACCTTTGTGTTGAGTCTAATCCACCTTTGTGTCAATTCTAATTATGTTTTATTGACTATAGTTTACATGATTAGGTATATGTATTAGGTTTGAATACACTATGTTGCTAAATATATAGTATATGCAATTTTTACTCCAATAGTAGTGTTAGCCTGACATCTAGTGAAAAAATAGCAAAGTGCAGCTCAATAAAGACAACTGTGAATTACAGACATACTGTAGCTAGGAATTACTATTAAGTAGTAACAAAAAACAAATAAAAAGGTTTCACTTTTAATTAAATGTAAGAGAAAGTGAAAAGTAAAGTAAAAAGGATTTTACCATGTTCAATCATTTTTTTATATTATCCAAACCCTTCTTTAGATCATCCTTTTCTGAATAAGCAGACTTTAAGCATAATGCCACCATAGAAAAATATATGTCATATAACTTGCATCTATCATCTTTTATTACATATGCGTATGCGTATAAAGACCTGATTTCTCCACTGGGCAATCAAGAGGCTGAAAACTCAGCAACTAGAAGTAGCCAGGGAGAAGGTAGCAGCGGCTGGTGAAGAATATAACGCATTGCTGGAAAGTGCATGGTGAGTATTTAACTGTAGTGTAGCAGAGAAAAGTCAGGACACCAACCTGGCAACCAGAAAGGCTGTGTAAATCTCAAGATTAGATGGACTTTACAAATTACAAATGCTTTAAATAAAATAATATGTCATA
This sequence comes from Lithobates septentrionalis, assembly GCA_037952835.1. Classification (NCBI taxonomy): domain Eukaryota; kingdom Metazoa; phylum Chordata; class Amphibia; order Anura; family Ranidae; genus Lithobates; species Lithobates septentrionalis. The sequence goes on from JBBDGP010000553.1 coordinate 1,351,477, forward strand.
ATACCAAATACACTTTTTACTTCCATTACTTTTTTTTAAGAGTGGAGTTTCTTTTGATTTTATAATATCTTTGTATTTTTATAAATAGCTGTACATGTTCATATGTGACTACACACTATTAGAACATTGAACTGCACTTTAATATATGTTATATCTCTTTCTGTCATCAGTGGTCTGCCTTTCAAAATTTCCATTTACTTCAAGTAATTTCATCTTTTAAAGTCAGGATGCATTAAGCAGTGCGTGCTTGAGCTTTTGTAAGACAATCCACTCCTTAGACCTTGATTTCTGTGTTGGCTTACATTTGCCTGGGATTTGTCAAATGACAGAAAGCACGGCCACTATTTCTGTACCTGCAGGGTCTTTAAAGGGATAAAAAATGAGCAGGTATTACAAACATGCATGTAATTCCTTTTTGTTGTATTTTCAGTTGATACAGCCTTTAACTTTACTTATATCTTTAGTACCATGAAAGTGTACAGAAGAAATACAGCCTTTTTGACACAGAGTGTTTAAGTGTGTGCCCCATGCCCCCTGGACTCACCCAGAGTGCCTTTGGGGGTGTGCACCTGCTCCCACACAGATGCCACATTGGGAGCAGTGGCTGTGTCTGGCAACTGCTGCATCTCAAAAGACAAAAATGCTGGCACAGGGATGCACACAACGTGCACAGGGCATGCATGTAATACCCTGTATGAACAGGGCCAAGGATTCTAAATTCTAAAGTTTTTGTCACCCTAATGCAATCTAGGTAACTTAATGCATTAAGGTACAAAAACCTTCCACTACCTCCCCCGTAAACTTACCCTCAAGTCCTTTCTCTCAATCCAGTGCTGTGCCAGTCTGCAGCAGTGCTGCTCTCTTTTCCTGGATTCATACTGCTGTCAATGAAATCCTGTGAGGAGACCTGCACCTCAGAGCAGGTAAGTATAGCATCTTTTTTATTTAATAAAAAAAAAAAAAACAGGGTTTACAATCACTTTAAAGTGGTTGATATTCTACATATAATATATATATATTTTCTTAATGAGATTGGGGATGTGGAAGGTTTACTGTAACACAGCATAAAATATTAATCACAGAAAAAGAGCAGGAAATGGTACACTGAGCTAGTGTGCTGACCACTGACTTAATGCACTTTTTTTGTGATTGTTTCTGCCATATGTGGGTCTTCAAGACCAGTAAAACTGTTCTAAATTTACTCAAGACTATTTAACTTGGAATACAAATTTGAAAGTTAAAAGTCAAAAACAGCTTGTCTCTTTCTTGCCCTTTATATTTGACCTTGGAAATTTCGATTTTGTTTCCACATCTGAAATTACTGTTTTCTTAACATTGCTTACCTGTGGAATGTGCGGCAGCCTGAGGCAGCGGTAATGTCCCCTTAGAGTTCCGCTCCTCAGGATGACAAACCAGAGTACTACAGGTCCCAGCGCGGCTATAAACTACTAAAAACGGGACACTGCTCACCCCAACACAGCCAGCTACCAAAACAATGGTCCTAAGAGGTCCAAAAACTAAATATAAAGCCGGTATTTCAAAGGAAAAGCTTCACAGACTGACAGCTGAGATGGCGGCATCATCCTCTCCCTCACAGCACAGCAGCCCACACAGGAAGCAGCCTCTGCCTCACAGCCAGAATACATAGGCTTCTATGGGTGAGTCAGTTTGTGACCACAATGACACACAAATTACTACACAACCTGATATATTTAAACAATTTGAATATATGCTCCAGAAAGCCCTTAAGCAGACCTCTGACCATATAACAGAAATGTTAACTAGAGAAATCAGAGAGCTGGGTCAGAGAACTGCAGACCTAGAATTGAGAGTTGATGAAATTGACACACGCACTCATAATTCTATGACTGAACTTATGACCCTAAAAGAAGAAAACCTCACACTTCAGTCACGTTTGGAAGACCAGGAAAATAGAGTTCGTAGATCGAATTTGCGTATTAGGGGATCCATGAATCTTTTTTTGGACCTGCAGGCAACAGTCACGGCACTGTTTCAGGAATTAGTACCTGGCATTCCTATTGACAGGCCTGAATTGGACAGCGTACATAGAGCCTTAGCTCCACGCAAATCCAATGGCCCTCCTAGAGATATCATCACTAAATAGCACTATTACAGAACCAAAGAACAGCTTTTAACAGCCGCCAGAGGCAAAGAACTCCTCAGATTTCAGGGCCATAGCTATCAGCTCTTCACTAACCTTTCCCCACTTACGGTGGCTAAGAGACGTGCACTCAAACCTCAATTACAGCGCAATCAAATTATCTATCATTGGGCATTTCCTTTCTGTCTTCGATTCCCACACCTGGAAACTAAATACGTCTGTCGCTCTTCAGAAGATCTACAATCGATCCTAATTGAAATAGGTTTAGCCGAAGAAACCTCGACCAAAGACCAGCCCCGCAGTCGTTCCACCTCTCGATCTTCACAGCAAAATAAAGTTACAGGACCCAGTTCTGCAACCTCGTCACATCAAAATCTCAATAAGCGTGGTCGTTACGAACATTCACCTCCCACCATTGTGGACTCAATGGACTGACTTTCCAGCTCAAACAAATTCCTCTCACTTGCTTCAGATTTCCAGCTTCTCATGCTGGTTAAGTTCCTTTAAGTGCCAAGTTCATGAATAAAATGAGCTTCGGCTATATGGTTTAGTTATGATAATAGTAAGGGGGAAGAAGAGGAGAGGAGGAAAAGTTAAGAGATTTTTCATTTTTTATTGAATTTTTTCCCTTTTTTTTCCTCTTTATTCTCCCTTTTTTTAAAAAAAATTATCAGTTAATTATTATTATGTAGTACTCTAATAGCTCCTGTGGTCCTCTGTTGTTGTTAATCCCATAGGTATTCTTTGCTGCCCTTTATACCACCTAAAGAGCCCCTCTAATTTTTATTGGGGACTCTGCGGGTGGTCCCGGATCCTCTCAGGGAGTATTATATACTCACCTGAGATGCTCCCACACCATATTGTCTAGCTTTTGTCTAATGATACTTAGTCTCCAAATGGGGTTATTTTTTTTGTATTCTCTTATTTCTTCTCTTTATACCTTTTTCTATTCCCCCTTGACTCTCCGGTTGGTTGTTCTGGCTCTTGGTAAGTACGTTACCTATTATGATATAATGTTTATTCTACTTGGTTTATGGCCCCTATAAATGTCATATCATTAAATGTACAAGGGTTTAATATTCCGCATAAACGAACAAAAGCATTACGCTCCTTTGCATTAAAGAAAGCTAACATTATATGCTTACAGGAAACCCATTTCACAGATAAGATTTATCCCAAGTTTCTTTCATCCTCATATCCACAATTCTATACAGCCTCTGCCACGGTTAAACAGCATGGAACTCTGATTGGTTTTCATCGTTCCACTCCGTTTAATCCAGTATCACAATTATCAGATCCTGAGGGACGTTATATACTTTTAACAGGTTTTATTTCTGATAATCCTATTAAAATTGTATCCTATTATGCACCCAACAAAAACCCAACTGCCTTCTTGTCTCATCTCTTACATGTAATAGAAGCTCATAGGATTGGTACAGTTGTTATCTGTGGAGATTCCAATGCAACTATTTTCCCATTTCTGAATAATTCTCCCTCAAAACCTAACACGGGTACAAAAAAACTTGACTTTTCAACACCTACTTAACACACATGGCTTAGTTGACACTTGGCGAGAGATGAACCCTGCCAGTAGACGTTTCACTCATTATTCCTACTCACATAAGTCCTTCTCACGAATAGATCATATCTTTACTCCATCCAGTATGTTACCAGAAATCATTTCATTCAAAATTGTTCCTCTTCCATGGACAGACCACTGCGCAGTAATCACTACTATTGCCTCTACAATTCCCAGATCACATGACACCACACTATACTGACTCACCCCTCTCACCGTGTTGAAATTGAGAAAGCACTATCAGATTATCTAACACAGTGGTTCTCAACTCCAGTCCTCAGGACCCACCAACAGGCCAGGTTTGCAAGATAGCTGAAATACATCACAGGTGATATCACTTGCTGCTCAGTGTTTGCAGTATTCTAGTCTGCAACTGCCCAAGGTAATACTTTAAATCTGGCCTGTTGGTGGTTCCCGAGGACTGGAGTTGAAAACCACTGATCTAACACCTAATGACACAGGTGATATCTCTGCTCTTACATTATGGGAAGCTCATAAAGTTGTTATTAGAGGTGGATTTATACAACAAGCGACTATACTCAAAAGAGAACGTAAAATTCTGTTTGCAAAACTTGAATCCACCTTTAATGACTGCTACCAGACTTTTCAATCCTCTCCGAATGCTAACAATAACACTAAACTTGAAAAAGCTCTCCTGGATTTAGATCTCTTTTTGACCGATTCAGCAGACAAACTCATACGCAAACGCCAGCATGTACAATACCTTAAGGAAAATAAACCCGATACGCTTATGACTAGAATCCTGAAGAATTCACAACACAATCAAACACCTATCAAGCTAAAAATATCCAGAGAAGCGTATACTGGTAATCCAGTAAAGATTCTCGAGATATTTCATTCTAATTTGGCTAAATTATATTCCTCATCTCCGAATTTTGATAAGTCTAAAGCAGATGCTTTATTTTCTAATATTACACTTCCTAACCTTGACCAGCTGCAGAGAGTTCACCTTGAAAACACGATCACTGATAATGAAGTGTTAAATGCAATAAAATCCTTAAAATTACGTAAGAGACCGGGCCCAGATGGCTTTTCAGCAGCCTACTATAGACAGCATGCACACATCTTAGCACCAGTCTTAACCAAGGCCTTCAACTCGATCCTTGAAGGGCATTCATTTAGAACAGAGACGCTTACTTCTATTATAGCAATGATTCCCAAACCACACTCTGACTATACTTCCTGGACTAATTATCGTCCTATATCTCTTCTCAATCTAGATATAAAACTATTGGCTAAAATCATGGCCACCAGATTGAATACTATCATAGGTCATCTAATTCATAAAGATCAAACAGGCTTTATGCCAAAACGTCAGGCAGGTGATAATATTAGACGTACTATCACATACCTGGTAGAAGAGCCTGAATGGACGAGCAAGGCCTCCCTTACCACTCTGACTTAGGGCCCCTGATAGAGCAAACAGAAGGCACCAAAGTACAGAGTCGCACGAGTGCCAGAAAGTCTTTGATGGTAGCAGGGTAGCGGGTCCGGTCGTACTGAAGAGACACAGAGAAGCTTCCGCAGGAGACTAGCAGATGGCAGCAGGTGCAGACGACAACGACAAGCAGCAGGGTCAGACAGGCAGGGTCATACACGGCAGATCAAATCGGGTACTAGGTGCAGGCAGGATCGTAGTCAGGAACAAGCCAGGTCAAACCAGATCAGCAGTGCAGTAGCCAGGGCGAAAGCAGAAGATTAGTCACAGGACAAGCCGGGGTCGATACAGGCAGAGTTCAAGGGAAGGTAACAAGACGGGCCAGGAGTCAGGATACAGGTTCACAGGGTACTGGACACTCAGAAGCTGAAGACAAGGCAGCACCAGGCCAAGCACCAGCTGGACCTAAATAGGTCATTTGGCGCCAACGTGAACGAGCGCTAGTGCGCGCGTTAGATACGTACGGAAGTGTGCAGGTGCCGATCGTTGCTCAGGAATGCGTGACGGCCACTGTTTGCGCTCTTGTTCGCGCATGCGCACGTCTAAATGCCAAAGCCCGGTTTCTGTGTGCAACAGGAATATGTCTTCTTCTATGCCTTAGACATCTTCGAGGCTGTCTGCTGATGGGTGTATCCTGACACGTACACTCTTACTTATCCACGCGGCTAAAACTAGACAGATCCCAGCTTGCCTTGTATCTTTAGACATAAGGAAAGCATTTGACTCTGTCACATGGCCATATATAGAATATATTCTTCAAAAATGGGGTTTTGGTAATCACTGTCTAACCTGGGTCTCCTCTTTATACAATAATCCTAGAGCATATATTAAATACTCCGGTTACAAGTCAACAATGTTCTACATCAAAAGAGGTACTAGACAAGGTTGTCCCCTTTCCCCATTACTTTTTGCCCTATTAATTAACCTTTAGCACAACTAATTAGGAATACCCCCGATATCAAAGGCATTGAATTAGGTGGTCATCACCATAAATTATTCGCAGATGATATTCTTGTGTTTTTGTCACGTCCCCATATATCTACCCCTAATTTATTACTCACACTTGAAAACTTCGCTCAAATTTCAGATCTATACATCAACCCTACAAAATCGAATGCGTTAAATATCTCCATATCACAATCTGAACTTCAACAAGCCCAAACTTCCTTATCTTTCAACTGGGTTCCGAAAGAACTCCCGTACTTGGGAATACAAATCACAACTTTCCTTAAGGATCTTTTTGCAGTTAATTACTTACCTCTTCTGAAACAAATTACTGCTCTCATGAATCAATGGGCTTCTCTTCCGTTGTCCTGGTTGGGAAGGATTAACGCTATTAAGATGTCAATACTACCAAAATTTTTATACTTATTTAGGGTACTTCCAATACCACTACCATCTTATTTTCTAAGACTTACTCAACGTAGAGGTATGTCCTTTATTTGGGGTATCACCAAACCTCACATATCTAAATCTACACTATATTTGAATAAACTGAAAGGTGGTTTGGGGATACCCAACTTTTCTTCTTATTACAACGCTGCGCAGATTGCACTTCTTCCCAAATAAAACGCTACGGTTGAAACACCCCTTTGGGTAACTGTTGAATCGTTAGACAGTGATCCTATCTCAGTGTCAAATATATTATGGCTTAACCCTGCTGACAGGGTCCATCTTTCTAATCCAATAACAAAACATACCTTGACTATTTGGGATAAATTCAAATGTCTGCATAATCTTAAATCCTCACATAATCCTCTGCTTTCATTCCTCAATAATCCAGCCTTTTATCCTATTTGGAAATTTCCAAGATCATTCTCTATATGGTCCACTGTAAATCTTACTCGCTTATATAATTTATCCTCTTCATCCAATATTCATACCTTTCCTGTATTAAGTGAAACTTACGGCTTACCTAAAAAAGAAATATTTCGCTATTTACAGATTAAAATTTTTTATGAACCATTACTTAATACAGATTCTACTCTCAATCAAATGACTCAATTTGAGCGTATTTGTATAAGTGATCCACATATCAGAGGACTTATCTCACTATTATATCATCAACTCAATGCGACTTCCAGAGAAACTCTACCCTCATATGCTATTAAATGGGCACGGGATATTAATCAAAAACTAGATGATAAAGATTGGTCTAATATATGGTTAGCCACCAAAACTTCCTCTCCTAACTGTTTTGCTGTAGAAACTAATTATAAGGTTGTAACACAATGGTACATGGTACCAGCTAGAATAGCTAAATTTGCTCCCTCATATTCACCTAATTGCTTCAGAGGATGTGACATGCCAGGTACAAATTACCACATATGGTGGCAATGTCCAGTTGTCAAAGTATTCTGGAAGAACATGTTTCTTATGGCCTCTAAAGCCTTGGAAACCACAATTCTTCCAGATCCCACTATGGATATTCTAAACCTAAAACCTGCCATGCTCACTCACACTCAATTTCATTTGTTTATCCAACTAAGTACTGCAGCCAAACAAACCATTGCCAAGGCATGGAAGTCTCAAACTCTAATCATGAACGAAGCTAAACACAGAATGAATAAAGCACTCATACAAGCAAAGATGACAGCTATTGAAGAGAATAAAATCGATAAATTTAGTAAGATCTGGCAACCATGGGTTAAACTGCCGACTTTGACCAATCTTTGTTATTACCACACTAGGTTATATAATATATTCACTAAATAAAAGTGTATGTCTGCCGTGAGCCAGGACGCCACCCCGGGTACCCCTTTCCTTCTCTCTTTCTTCTCTCCCCCCCCCCCCCTTTTTTACTATTTTCTATGGTATATGCTGTATGTATATAAGAGATACTTATTCTTTATCATACTCTCTTTTATTGCTCATCTTACAACTAAACAACTATATCCAGTCTGACCATTTCATATTTATTTTTATTTCTGTGCCTTACTTAAAGATGTCTATAACATAAAAACAGTTGTAAGACGGTTCTATATATAATATTATACTGTAAAGCATCTTGAATATGTGCTATGTATCCATGTATTATATTCTTCTTTTTTTTTTTTTTTTGAAAACTCAATAAATACATTCAACAAACATTGCTTACCTGTTACTAATAAGAATGGGCTGACTGTTCATGAGTTCGACTCGAACACCGGCTGTTCGATCGTTCACCGAAGATTGAACATTATGGGCTGTTCGCGCCAAATTTGAGCGGCGCGTCATGGCCCATAATGCACTGCGTCATTGCAGTGGTTTGCTGGCTGATGATGATCTATGACCCGCATGCTTTGGCCAATTACAGTGCCGTAAGCAAACAGAGCCATAATTGGACAAAGGCAGGGTGCCTTTGGCCAATTATGGTTCAGGGGAATAAGTACACGCCCCACACTATATAAGGCCGCCTGCACGTCGGCCCTGTGTAGTGTGTTGCTGGCATTATAGAGAAATAGATAGAGAGAGTGTGTCATTTCATTTACTTTGAGCAGGCAGTTTATTCAGTTAGCTAGATCTCACTGCAGACCGTTCCTGCTGTACTATTTCTAATCTAGAGAGTTTATATGAGCATGGACTCACCAGTTTGTTTTAAGCACCACATCCCAAAATGAAATATTTTAGCAAGCAAAAAACATAGGGATTTTTAAGGTGCAAATCAATTGGATAGATATCAAATATATCGTATAAAAAATTTCTTTTATTTTGAAATTATACATAAAAATATATTTAAAAAAAGGAGAATAGATACAGAGATGGCACGTTTGGTTAGTTACAAACACAGTGACACAGCAAACGCGATGTACTTCCCAACATGTTTCACCCATATATCGGGCTTCCTCAGGGGATGCTGGTCACATGCAGAGTGCACTGCCTTCTATCAGAGAACATACAACAATAACAATCAATTAGAACACAGGTTTATATAATCATTAGCATAAATTTCATGCATATGCGTCATCCCTGTCAGGGTGCAGCTGCTTACCTATATCTCCTAAAGGGGGGAAAATAATGGACCTGCCGGGATGGCTAAATGTTTCTGCTGTGTCAGGGGGACCCTGCGCTGAAGGTGACCGTAGATGGTAAAAAAGACCAGCTAAAAAATAAGAAAAAACAATAGTGTCTTATAATGTCTGAAGGTAAGATGGAATAACTTTCATGGCATCAAAGCACAAAGACAGCAATGAGAGCTTAAACTTACAGAGGCAGGTTCAGCGACTGGCTTGATGCCAGGGACGGACCACACACTTCCAGAGATACAAATCATTTTGAAGAAAGTATCTAATGGATACAAAAAGCACTATATATCACCTGCTGTTAAATGTCAGCAAGGAAGAGACTGAGTCCAGTTTAGCTAGATCTCACTGCAGACCGTTCCTGCTATACTATTTCTAATCTACTTCAGGCAGGCAGTTGATCCAGTTTAGCTAGATCTCACTGCAGACCGTTCATGCTGTACTGTTTCTAATCTACTTCAGCCAGGCAGTTGATCATAGCTAGATCTCACTGCAGATTGTTCCTGCTGTACTATTTCCAATCTACTTCAGGCAGGCAGTTGATTCAGTTAGCTGCAGTGAATTTCATATATATATATATATATATATATACAGTCAGACTGCTATATATATATATATATATATATATATATATATATATATATATATATATATATATCCACAGTATCTAATCTACTTCAGGCAGGCAGTTGATCATAGCTGGATCTCACTGCAGACCGTTCCTGCTGTACTGTTTCTAATATACTTTAGACAGGCAGTTGATTCAGTTAGCTGCAGTGTATTTCATATATATATATATATATATATATATATATATATATATATATATATAGTCTAGCCAAGCCTATACCTGACTGTAGGCCATTCCTGGAGTACGTGTTCAAAGACACTTTCAGGCAGGTGACTCAGTGATGTGCAGTTCATAAAATATATATCCACTGCATTGTAGTCCAGCCAAGCCCATAACTGACAGTAGGCCATTCCCGGAGTATGTGTTCATAGACACTTTCAGGCAGGTTGCCACATTTCAGGCTTCAAACATAAAGATATAAAATTTTTATTTTTTGTGAAGAATCACCAACAAGTGGGACACAATTGTGAAGTGGAACGAAATCTATTGGATATTTTAAACTTTTTTAGCAATTAAAAAACTGAAAAGTGGTGCGTGCAAAATTATTCGGCCCCTTTACTTTCAGTGCAGCAAACTCACTCCAGAAGTTCAGCGAGGATCTCTGAATGATCCAATGTTGTCCTAAATGACTGATGGTGATAAATAGAATCCACCTGTGTGTAATCAAGTCTCTGTATAAATGCACCTGCTCTGTGATAGTCTCAGGGTTCTGTTGAAAGCGCAGAGAGCATCATGAAGACCAAGGAACACACCAGGCAGGTCCGTAATACTGTTGTGGAGAAGTTTAAAGCCGGATTTGGATACAAAAAGATTTCCCAAGCTTTAAACATCCCAAGGAGCACTGTGCAAGCGATCATTTTGAAATGGAAGGAGTATCAGACCACTGCAAATCTACCAAGACCTGGCTGTCCCTCTAAACTTTCAGCTCAGACAAGGAGAAGACTGATCAGAGATGCAGCCAAGAGGCCCATGATCACTCTGGATGAACGGCAGAGAACTACAGCTGAGGTGGGAGAGTCTGTCCATAGGACAACAATCAGTCGTACACTGCACAAATCTGGCCTTTATGGAAGAGTGGCAAGAAGAAAGCCATTTCTCAAAGATATCCATAAAAAGTCTCGTCTAAAGTTTGCCACAAGCCACCTGGGAGACACACCAAACATGTGGAAGAAGGTGCTCTGGTCCGATGAAACCAAAATCCAACTTTTTGGCAACAATGCAAAACGATATGTTTGGCGTAAAAGCAACACAGCTCATCACACTCAACACACCATCCCCACTGTCAAACATGGTGGTGGCAGCATCATGGTTTGGGCCTGCTTTTCTTCAGCAGGGACAGGGAAGATGGTTAAAATTGAGGGGAAGATGGATGGAGCCAAATACAGGACCATTCTGGATGAAAACCTGTTGGAGTCTGCAAAAGACCTGAAACTGGGACGGAGATTTATCTTCCAACAAGACAATGATCCCAAACATACAGCAAAATCTACAAAGGAATGGTTCACAAATAAACGTATCCAGGTGTTAGAATGGCAAAGTCAAAGTCCAGACCTGAATCCAATCGAGAATCTGTGGAAAGAGCTGAAAACTGCTGTTCACAAACGCTCTCCATCCAACCTCACTGAGCTCGAGCTGTTTTGCAAGGAAGAATGGGCAAGAATTTCAGTCTCTCGATGTGCAAAACTGATAGAGACATACCCCAAGCGACTTGCAGCTGTAATCGCAGCAAAAGGTGGCTCTACAAAGTATTAACGCAAGGGGGCCGAATAATTTTGCACGCCCCACTTTTCATTTTTTTTATTAGTTAAAAAAGTTTCAAAAATCCAAAAGATTTCGTTCCACTTCACAATTGTGTCCCACTTGTTGGTGATTCTTCACAAAAAATAAAAATTTTATATCTTTATGTTTGAAGCCTGAAATGTGGCAAAAGGTTGAAAAGTTCAAGGGGGCCGAATACTTTCGCAAGACACTGTATATATATATATATATATATATATATATATATATATATATATATATATATATATATATATATATATACACAGGCTTGTATATATATAGTCTAGCCAAGCCTATACCTGACTGTAGGCCATTCCTGGTGTACTGTTTTTAGTAATCTTCAGGCATTGTTTTGCTAATCTAATTGTACAGTATGTCTGGAAGGCCACCAAGGAGAGGCAGGTGCTCACAGGCCTTTAAAAGAGGGCAAGCAGGCTCTGTGTCTACAGCCAACAGTGTTGGTAATGGACCAGGTGCATCCTCAGCACGTAGCCGTGGGGCATGCTTGTCCTTTTTTTCGGCAGCTGGCCGTGTTGAGCCACAAAATGCAGAAGAGTTGGTAGAGTGGATGACCAAGCCGTCCTCATCCTCCTCATCCTCTGTCACCCAGGCTCAGGGTACTTTGTCTGCCAATTCAGCTGCCAAAGCGGCCTCTTCCATCAGCTTAATGTCATCAGTCACTCCTTCCCTAGCCCCACCATCATGCCCTGAGGAGTCCCCCGAACTGTTCGACCACATTGTAGGGTATATGCTGCTGGAGGATGCGCAGTGTTTTGAAGGCTCTGGTGATGGTAGCCAGGTTGAGGATGAAGGCAGTAACGTGAGCCCAGAAAGAGGGGTGCCCAAGAAGGACAAGAAACTGGCAGTCATGTTCCCCCAGCTGCAGCATACTGCCAGGTTTGCTCCAGTGGTGAGGAGGGAGGGGATGATGAGGTCACTGGCTCTACATGGGCGCCAGATAGAAGAGAGGAGGAGGCACATCTCCAACGAGGCAGGATGCCTTCCAGGGGCCAGCTTAAGGGCAGGCAACCGACTGCATCACACCGCAGAGCTCCGCATGCACAGGGAGCTGCTGACTCCGTGCGTTTTTCCAAAAGTTCTTTGGTGCGGGCATTTTTAGAGACTTGTGGAGCAGATCGCACCGTTGCTGTTTGCAACATATGTCTGAAGTGTATCAAGCGTGGCCAAAACAGCAGCCGCTTGGGCACCACATGCTTGACCAGATATATGTCGAGCTCCCATGCAGTCCATTGGCAACAGTACTTAAAAGACCCACACCAAAGAACAAGGCGGACCTCTCCTTGCTCCTCATCAGCTGGGATCGCCGACCCCACTATAACTTCAGTCCCCTCAGAGACCTGCACTGAGAGGAATGAAGGTGTAGAATTAGGTGTCCCAAGCACTTGCGGGCAATCTGCTAGCGGTACACCAACATCCGATTGTAGCAGGCAAATTTCCCTACCCCAGTTGCTAAACCGTTGAAAGAAATTCGGTCCCAGCCATCCACATGCTCAGTGGCTGAATGCTAGTTTGGCTAAATTGCTAGCACTCCAACTGCTGCCTTCTCAGCTGGTAGACTCTGCCCCCTTTCGAGAATTTGTGGAATGTGCGGTACCTCAGTGGCAGGTTCCCAAACACCAATTTTTTTCTCGGAAGGCCATTCCGGCTCTCTACCGACATGTGGAAGGCAATGTCTTGGCCTCGTTGGACAGGGCAGTCAGTGGTTAGGTGCATATTACCGCTGACTCATGGTCCAGCAGGCATGGACAGGGACGTTACCTTTCTTTCACAGCGCACTGGGTAACCCTACTGGCAGCTGGGAAGGATGCAGGACAGGGTGCAGTATTGTTGGAGCTAGTTCCACCACCACGCTTTCAAAATGCTGGTAGTGATGATTCTGCCACACCTCTCTCCTCCACCCGCTTCTCTTCTTCTTCCTTTGTGGCCTCTTCCTGTGCAGATTTGTCCTCAAAACCAGCGGTGCTCCGTAGGCATTCTAGGGGCTACGCAAGCACTCAGGCAAAAATATGCCATGCGGTGCTTGAGTTGGTCTGCTTAGGGGACAGGAGCCACACTGGGGCAGAGATTCTTGCAGTTCTACAGGGGCAAGCTCAGAGGTGGTTGACACCACGCCAGCTTCAGCCAGGAATGGTGGTTTGCGACTATGGCACCAACCTCCTCTCTGCCCTCTGACAGGGACACACACATCCATGTCCCTGTCGGGTCAGATGAGGGTGGTGGCAAGTTTTTTGTTATTACATTGGTGTTTGTATTGGTCCAGCAACGCACCAACACCTTTGCAGCCATTGTGTTATTTGCTGCTGTGTTTGGTGTTCTCCTGTACCTTTTAAGAAGGGGTGGGCTCCCCTTCAGTCCACCTACCCTCATTTATCCATCAGAATGCATGTACCTCCACTGTGGGGACACTCATATTTTAGTGTTAGGACCACAGATACCAGGGTGCCGTGACGTGGCTCTGTGGCTCACACATACGTTTGCAAATGCGTGCGGACTAAACCCCTGTTTTTAACGCATACTATCAAACAGGTTTATTTGGTTGTCTGCGAGCTGGTGGTAAGTAGGCTTTGGCTTTTTCCTGGGCATTCCCCAGGCTTTTGTTGTTACCTGTTTTAGCCTTCCAATGTTTACTGCGATAGCCAGCTATAGATGAGGGTGGTGGCAAGTTTTTTGTTATCACGTTTGTTTTGTATTGGTCCAGCAATGCACCAACACCTTTGCAGCCATTGTGCTATTTGCTGGGTGTTTGGCGTGCTCCTGTACCTTTTAAGAAGTGGTGGGCTCCCCTTCAGTCCACCTGCCCTCATTCATTCATCAGAATGCATGTGCCTCCTCTGTGGGGACACTCATATTTTAGTGTTAGGACCAAAGATACCAGGGTGCCGTGACGTGGCTCTGTGGTTCACGCATGCGTTTGCAAATGCGTGCGGACTAAACCCCTGTTTTTAACGCATACTGTTAGACAGTTTTATTCAGTTGTCTGTGAGCTGGTGGTAGGTAGGCTTTGGATTTTTCCTAGGCATTCCCCAGGCTTTTGTTGTTACACTTCACCCATGTTACACTTCACAATTGTTACACTTCACCCATGTTTCCCTGTTTGGCTCATGTCCTTAATTTGGTGGCGCAGCGGTTCTTGCGCAGGTACCCGGGATTTCAGGATCTCCTGAAGCAGGCCAGGAAAGTCTGTGTGCATTTCTGCCGGTCAGATAATGCCAGTGCTCGGATGGCTGACCTCCAAAAGGAATGCAACCTGCCCAAGAACTGCCTCATCTGTGACATGCCCACCAGGTGGAACTCAACATGGCAATGCTGCAGCGGCTGCACACGCATCAGAGGGCCATCAATGACTACCTGTGCGAGTATGGCACCAGGACAGGGTCAGGGGAGCTTGGCTTTTTTTCGCCACGCCAGTGGCTCATGATCAAAGATACATGCACTGTCCTGTCACCATTTGAGGAGGCCACGAGGATGGTGAGCAGTGACAGTGCATGAATCAGTGATACTGTCCCTCTTGTCTACCTGTTGGAGTACACACTGCGTGGAATAATGGACAGGGCACTTGAGGCAGAACAGAGGGAGGAAGAGGAGGACTTCCTTACCTCTCAAGGCCCCCTTTATCCAGACAGTATTCCGGCAGGCCCTCCTATCACACAGGAAGAAGAGGAGGAGGAGGAGGAGGAGGATTGAGTCAGCATGACGGTGGAGCCTGGCACTCAGCATCAGCAGCAGTCTTCAAGGGATCGTTTTTAGGCCCCAGAAACCCATGGACTTGTACGTGGCTGGCAGGAGGTGGCTGCAGATCAGGTCGTCCTTAGTGACCCAGAGGACTCTGGACCGAATGCCTCTTCAAACCTACGCTGCATGGCCTCCCTGATCCTAAAAAGCCTGCGGAAGGATCCTCGTATTCATTGTATTAAGGGGAGGGATGATTACTGTCTGGCAACCCTCCTTGATCCACGTTACAAGGGTAAGGTGGTGGAACTTATCTAGCTGTCGCAGAGGGAGCAGAAGATGAAACATCTTCGGGAGGCCTTGCAGAAAGGTTTGTGCAATGCGTTTCCAGAGCCTGGGAGGTTACAATTTCCTGGTCCTCCTGGACAACGTGTTGCTGAGGCTTCGGTCAGTCACAGAAGGAGCAGTGGAGAAGGTGGCTGTCTCACCGGTGCATTCAGACAATTTTTTAGTCCGCAGCCCCAAGGTCTGATCGGTTCCAGCAACCATCGCCAGCGTCTGTTGTACATGGTACAGGAATACCTAGGGGCAAGATCAGACTTGGAGACCTTTCCAACTGAAAATCCACTGGGCTACTGGGTCTTGAGGATGGATCACTGGCCAGAGCTTGCACAATATGCAATTGAGCTACTGGCCTGTCCTGCATCCAGCGTTCTTTCGGAACGCACATTCAGTGCCGCTGGAGGCTTTGTAACCGATCACAGAGTGCGCCTGTCCACAGACTCGGTTGATCAGCTCACCTTCATAAAAATGAATCAGTCTTGGATCACCAGCTACCAAGCACCTGATGCTGATGTGAGATCCCTTGAAGACTGCCTATGCTGATGCTGAGTGACTATCCTGTTATGCTGAGTGACTATCCTATTCCTCCTCAATGTTCATGTTGATAGCTTCTAAGAACATTTTTGGTTCTGGGCACCACCACCAGTGGCCAAGGCCCAATTTTTCTGCCCCTGTTTAACAGGGGCGTGTAATTACAATTTTTGCTGTAATGTTTTGTAGCAGGGCTCGTTCCTGCGCTCAACAAGAGTATCTGTGAGGGGTTGCAGTGTTGTGGCACCACCACCAGTGGCTAAGGCCCAATTTTTCTGCCCATGTTTAACAGGGGCGTGTAATTACAATTTTTGCTGTAATATTTTGCAGCAGGGCTCGTTCCTGCGCTCAACAAGAGTATCTGTGAGGGGTTGCAGTGTTGTGGCACCACCACCACTGCCTAAGGCCCAATTTTTCTGCCCCTGTTTAACAGGGGCGTGTAATTACAATTTTTGATCAAATATTTAACAGCAGGGCTCGTTCCTGTGCTCAACAAGAGTATCTGTGAGGGGTTGCAGTGTTGTGGCACCACCACCACTGCCTAAGACCCAATTTTTCTGCCCCTGTTAAACAGGGGCATGTAATTACAATTCTTGATATAAAATTTCACAGCAGGGCCCGTTCCAGCACCCAGCAAGAGTAACTGTGAGGGCTTACAGTGTTCTGGTACCACCAACAGGCCAAATCTTCTGCAGAGTGTATAGGGCAGGCCGTATAGTATATACAGGCGGTCCCCTATTTTAAAAAATCCAACTTACAAATGACTCTTACTTACAAACGGAGGGAGACAACAGGAAGTGAGAAGAAATCTACCCCATGGAAGGGAAATTGTCTCCTGTAATGCCGCGTACACAAGAGCGGACTTTACGGCAGACTTTGCTCGGCGGACTTTATGCCGGACTTTGTCGGCTCCTTGCGCCGGACTTAAAAAGGGACGGACTTGGACACACACGATCACTGCAAAAGTCCGCTGGTTTGGACTTTTATACAGCACGTACGACGGGACTATAAAAAGGAAGTTCAAGCCCCACTATGGCACCCTTTGGGCTCCTTCTGCTAATCTCGTGTTTATCTCGTGTTAGTAGAAGTTTGGTTATTCGCGCTTTTCACACTTCAGCTTATTTTGATCGTTTTCTGTGGTTCAGTTTGTGCTTGTGAGGTTTGTATCTGCTTTTCAGTGCGTGTTGGTCAGTTCGTAACCTGCCTGGCAGGCCGTTCTGGTCCGCTCGTTCCTGATTTTCAGGTCGTTCTTCATAGGCCTTGCTGTTCTTCAGTGCGTTTGTCATAAGTTTGTTTGTTTGACCAGCTGACCGTTTTGAAGCCATGTCGCGTGGACGTACTCGTTCTCGAGTTCGTGCTGCGTGGGGACTGCGTGTTGGGGTTAATACTTTGACCCGAGTCCAGTCCATGAACAGGGCGAGGAGGAGTTCATGGATGAAGAATTGGTTGCGCCAGCGTGACCAATTCTCGCATATGCCTTTGCTTCGTGAGCTCCGTGAGACCCCCTATATCAGCAGGCAGGATACCTGCATGAGGCAAGCCATCAGTGCGGAGCAGAGGCTAGTTGCCACTTTAAGTTACTTGGCGACTGGGAGAAGTCTTCAGGACTTGAAGTTCTCAACAGGCATCTCCCCCCAGGCTCTGGGTATCATAATCCCAGAGACCTGTTCTGCCATCATTCAGGTCCTGCAGAAGGACTATATGAAGGTAAGTTTTATCCTTTAACATTACATGATATGTATTAAATGTTTGCTAATGTATAGTCTAAATGTCCTCCTTCCCTAATTACCATGCTTGGAATATGCTGTGAATGTCCCCTTTATCTTAATGTATGCCTGTTTTTGGACATTAATCATTTATTGCCCTACATGCATATTTACATTCAATAACCTCCCCACCATGCAATCCTGGGTCCATTTATATCTCTAGCCTATAGTCCCTTGAACAATGTATATTGTCAGCTCCATTGTACTGTTTGACCCTCCCCCACCCCCTCAAATGTTTTAAACTGTCAGGTGTGTTTTTGACCCTAATTAGTACCCCTCCCCCACCCCCTTAAATGTTTGAAACTGTCAGGTGTGTTTATTAACCTAATTAGAACCCCTCCCCCACCCCCTCAAATGTTTTAAACTGTCAGGTGTGTTTATTAACCTAATTAGAACCCCTCCCCCACCCCCCAAATGTTTAAAACCGTCAGGTTTGTTTATTAACCTAATTAGTACCCCTCCCCCACCCCCTCAAATGTTTAAAACGGTCAAGTGTGTTTATTAACCTAATTAGTACCCCTCCCCCACCCCCTCAAATGTTTAAACTGTCAGGTGTGTTTATTAACCTAATTAGTACCCCTCCCCCACCCCCTCAAATGTTTAAAACTGTCAGGTGTGTTTTTGACCCTAATTAGTACCCCTCCCCCACCCCCTCAAATGTTTAAACTGTTAGGTGTGTTTATTAACCTAATTAGTACCCCCCACCCCTCAAATGTTTTAAACTGTCAGGTGTGTTTATTAACCTAATTAGAACCCCTCCCCCACCCCCTCAAATGTTTAAAACTGTCAGGTGTGTTTATTACCTAATTAGAACCCCTCTCCCCACATTCAAATTGATCAATGGGCCATCAGAGGGGGTGATTCATCTTATAAGTGGGCCTTATGTTTTTTATAATTAAAATTACAAACACACATATTAATAATGTTTGACTGCTGTTGTTCACTAATGTTTTTGTGTAATCTGATATTCAAGTTATGTTTAAAAGTACTTATCTTAATTTTTTTTATTTTTTTCACTCCACAGTTTCCTTCCAGTACACAGGAATGGCAGACTGTGGCCTCCCAGTTCGCTGACCGTTGGGACTTTCCCAACTGTGTCGGAGCGATTGACGGGAAGCATGTCCGCATTGTGCCACCACCGCATTCTGGGTCTTATTTCTATAACTACAAGGGGTTCCATAGTGTAGTTTTGATGGCGGTGGTCTCGGCACACTTGGACTTTCTGTTTGTGGATGTGGGGAAGAACGGCCGGATGTCTGTTGGAGGAGTGTTTGCACAGACCGAGCTGTGCCAGCGTCTCCAGACTGGTTGCCTGCAATTGCCACCTGATGACCAGAATGTGGATGGACTCCCCTCAGTTTTTATTGCTGATGAAGCGTTCGCTCTCGGTGAGCATTTGATGAGGCCGTTGCCCCAAAGGACACTCACCCCTGAGAGGAGGGTATTTAATTACCGGCTGGCCAGAGCAAGAAGAGTTGTGGAGAATGCCTTTGGGATTCTGGCCAGCCAGTTCCGTTTGTTCCTTTCAGCCATAAATCTGGCGGACTATAAAATTAATCACGTCATACTGGCTTGCTGCATACTCCATAACTTTTTACGAAGACATTCGGCTACATATATTACCTCTGTTGTGCCTAAGGCCGGACTTGGACAAGATCCAACACTGACAGGCCTGGAAATTGGCCGTATTGGCTTGGCCCCCCAAACCGCACGTCAAGTGCTTGAGCGATATGTGAATTATTTTAATGGTCGGGGGCCATTGCTATTCAGCAAGATCTTTAATTTTAACAAAAAAATTTTAAAAATAAATTTTGGATAAAATATCTTGTTTTTCTTCTTGTTTGCATTTAGTTTGGTCTGTCTCTTAGTGCACTTGTAGTAGTGGCAAGTGCATTTACCTTTAGTTAATAAGGCCCTTTGTCACTGTAACCACACAAAAATTTGCCAAACATATTATTGAGAAATAATCAGCCACACACATTGTAGTAGTAAAAACATTTTACTGTGTGCACCTTGAAAGGTGCATTTTTTTTAAACATTTTTTGTTGTTTTGTTGTTTTTTTTTTTGGTATTTATTTTTTTTTTATTTAAATTTTTTTTTAGCAAAAACATTTTTTTTTTTGAAGGTTATTAAAGGCATATTTTAACAAAAATAGAGCTTGTTTCAAATATTAAAATTCACAGCAGTGTTTTGAAAAACATACAAAAAAATAAAAGAACTTACGAAGTTCAACATTTTAATAACGGTGCTGCTGATGTCACCCTTGTAAATTGTTAATTTTTAAGATGCTCAAAATTGAGCATTAAAAAAGTGTCAAGTCAACATGTGCTATCTCCCAACATGGGGAAGCAATGTACGTGTTTTGTGTGTGCAATCCCTTTGTTCCTCTCACCACAACAAAATTTGGAGGATGAAGGGGTTGCAAACACAAAACAAGTACATTGATATCCCCTGATGGAAGATAGCACATGATGACACACCGTGTGCATCATCAAAAATATTTTTGAATGAAAAAAAAACAACAAAATTGCAAGAAGAAACAAACTTCACAAGGATCTGTAGTCAGTGGATCCGCGCTACAGGCTATAACTGCAACTGCAGCCCCCCTATGTAGGCAGAGGGCACCAACGTGTACCCTCAAAAATAGGTCTAAAAAGTATATATGCAGGGAGTGGCGCTGTGCATGAGGGAATTGATGGCATATAATGAATGTCTAATGACTAGGATTTGTGTGTCTATGAGGCGTGTTAAGGAGAACGGAAAAAATTATAAAAAAATATATATATATATATCTCCCACATGGGGATCGGTAAGTGCTAATAAGAAAATGTGGATAAAAGTGGGTGTTCGGTACAGCCTGAATCTTATAACCCAATAAACAATGGTGGTCTCTGATGGTGTTGTATGATGTGCATTAATAAGTGCCAGAATGCCAAGTGCAATCCAATAAAGTCTAAAAGAATATATATATACAGGGAGTGGCGCTGTGCATGAGGGGATAATCGCCGTATATAATTATCTAATGATAAATCATATTATGAGAACCAACACAAAGATGTAAAGAAGTATACATATATATCCCGCATAGGGATCGGTAGGTGCTAAGAAGAGAGTATAGATGCAGATGGTTGTTCAATATAGCCTGGATACCATAACCTAATGACCGCTAATTATCTCTAATGGTGTTATATAATGTGCAAATAAGTGCCAAAGTGTCAAGTGCAGTCCAATAAAACGTTCCAGCCCTTGCTGAAATAACCTACAAGTGATGTGAAAAGGGGGTATCCACAACCCTCTAAGGTGCAGTGCTAAAAAATTAAGTTGCAAACAATTTTGTAATGGGTAGATCTATATCTATAAGGGGTATCCACAACCCTCTAAAGTGCAGTGCTAAGAAATTAAATTAAATTAAATTGCAAACAAATTTATAAACAATTTTTAGATCTATATATATAGGAAGTGATGTTGAAAATAAAGGATTAGTGGTGGTTGACAAATAAATTAATAATAGCACAATTAAATAGCAGCATGAGATCACATGTGAAAATGCAGAAAAAGGTAAAAATCCAGCAAATCGTTAGAAAGTTCATGTAAAGTCTTCCACCCGACAAATTCCAGATTCTATAAAGATACAATCCCCCTGTTGTGATTCCACTCACCGGAACGCTATACCCCTGCAGGGGTATAAGCATAAGATGTTTCCACTCCAGCCGGTCAGATCCGGATGCCGATCGAATCTTTGTGGTCACTCGTCTCTGATTGCCTAGTCCAGATCAGCCTCTCCAACAGAGCAGGGGGACGGGGGGGATGGATAATCCCCTAGTACGATCCTATCTCCAGCCGGACATCCGCTCCAAGGGAATTATATGTAATAAAAAAGTTGTGTCCACATAGCGTAACTCTTTTTTTCAAAAAAGTTTATTATGTAAAAAATACAATCCAATAAAGAGGAGTTACTCCAAGAAAAATAATAAGTTTAAAAAGGAAAAGAATGGAGGAGCATACAAGCTCACTGGCTCCCTTTGCTGTCCCGGGACGCAGCGTTGTTCGCAAATCCCGCTTGCGTTCCACCGGTCAGCTAGCAAGAACCACAGCAGCAGGAAGTGACGTTGTGCGTACCAAGATAGTCCCGCCTTACGTGTTTCGTCACACGGACGTCATCGGAGGCGCCTCCGTAAGGCGGGACTATCTTGGTACGCACAACATCACTTCCTGCTGCTGTGGTTCTTGCTAGCTGACCGGTGGAACGCAAGCGGGATTTGCGAACAACGCTGCGTCCCGGGACAGCAAAGGGAGCCAGTGAGCTTGTATGCTCCTCCATTCTTTTCCTTTTTAAACTTATTATTTTTCTTGGAGTAACTCCTCTTTATTGGATTGTATTTTTTACATAATAAACTTTTTTGAAAAAAAGAGTTACGCTATGTGGACACAACTTTTTTATTACATATAATTCCCTTGGAGCGGATGTCCGGCTGGAGATAGGATCGTACTAGGGGATTATCCATCCCCCCCGTCCCCCTGCTCTGTTGGAGAGGCTGATCTGGACTAGGCAATCAGAGACGAGTGACCACAAAGATTCGATCGGCATCCGGATCTGACCGGCTGGAGTGGAAACATCTTATGCTTATACCCCTGCAGGGGTATAGCGTTCCGGTGAGTGGAATCACAACAGGGGGATTGTATCTTTATAGAATCTGGAATTTGTCGGGTGGAAGACTTTACATGAACTTTCTAACGATTTGCTGGATTTTTACCTTTTTCTGCATTTTCACATGTGATCTCATGCTGCTATTTAATTGTGCTATTATTAATTTATTTGTCAACCACCACTAATCCTTTATTTTCAACATCACTTCCTATATATATATATATAGATCTAAAAATTGTTTATAAATTTGTTTGCAATTTAATTTAATTTAATTTCTTAGCACTGCACTTTAGAGGGTTGTGGATACCCCTTATAGATATAGATCTACCCATTACAAAATTGTTTGCAACTTAATTTTTTAGCACTGCACCTTAGAGGGTTGTGGATACCCCCTTTTCACATCACTTGTAGGTTATTTCAGCAAGGGCTGGAACGTTTTATTGGACTGCACTTGACACTTTGGCACTTATTTGCACATTATATAACACCATTAGAGATAATTAGCGGTCATTGGGTTATGGTATCCAGGCTATATTGAACAACCATCTGCATCTATACTCTCTTCTTAGCACCTACCGATCCCTATGCGGGATATATATGTATACTTCTTTACATCTTTGTGTTGGTTCTCATAATATGATTTATCATTAGATAATTATATACGGCGATTATCCCCTCATGCACAGCGCCACTCCCTGTATATATATATTCTTTTAGACTTTATTGGATTGCACTTGGCATTCTGGCACTTATTAATGCACATCATACAACACCATCAGAGACCACCATTGTTTATTGGGTTATAAGATTCAGGCTGTACCGAACACCCACTTTTATCCACATTTTCTTATTAGCACTTACCGATCCCCATGTGGGAGATATATATATATATATTTTTTTATAATTTTTTCCGTTCTCCTTAACACGCCTCATAGACACACAAATCCTAGTCATTAGACATTCATTATATGCCATCAATTCCCTCATGCACAGCGCCACTCCCTGCATATATACTTTTTAAACTTCACAAGGAAATGAAGAACATGATTGATGTTTTTAGGCAAAACGTTATTATATTCTCCCCAAAACATCAATCATGTTCTTCATTTCCTGTTGCATGGAGTCCAGGCGAAGTTTCATGCTGTGAATTTGGTCACGCATTTGATCAATTTGGCCATTTCACAACATTATCTGGCCAATCAGTCTTTGGGCACTGTCTGTGCTGAATGGCTCTGCCGCTTGGCCTTCCACAACCAGAAGCTCCCCTAAAATGTGTGTAAAAAAAAATGGGTTAAAATATGCACGCCTAAATACATTACCTTAACCACTAGCCCACCGCCCACTGTCATATGACGGCCGGGCGGTAAGCCTATTGTTCTGAGTGGGCGTCATATGACGTCCACCGTTTAAACAGGGCATGCGCGCGATCGTGAGCGCGCAGCCCTGTACTGTCGGTGGCGGCGTGTCACCGAGACACCGCTCGTCACCGACAGGGGTGAACAGCCACTGGGCATGGCTGTTTACCACGTGATCGGCCGTGATGAAGTCACGGCTGATCACTAATGGTACATCCCGCATTGCACGGCGCATGCGCGCGATCATGAGTGCGCTGCGCGTGCACGTCGGTGGCGGCGTGTTCCCCGGGAACACTGCTCGTCACCGACGACAGTTTACAGCCATTGGCCAGTACTGTGTACCATGTGATCGGCTGTGATCCATTCACAGCCGATCACTAAGTGTAAACAAAGAGCTGTCACTAGCTGTTACTAGCCCTTCTCTCCTCACACACCGTTTCCAGTGTGAGGAGAGAAGAGCCAGGAGCAGTGAGTTACAGATCTTTGTATTTGTAGTGTCTGCACCAACACCACTTCTGTCCCATCGCCCCCCCCAATTGTCATCTGTCACCCAACAGTCACCCCATAAAAAGTGCACCTGTCACATAGAGACTGCCATTAGTGACCATCAGCGGTGCCCTGTCACCCACCAGTGACCGTGCCCTGTCACCCGTCACCCATCAGTGACCTGCCCTGTCACCCGTCACCCATCAGTGACCTGCCCTGTCACCCGTCACCCATCAGTGACCTGCCCTGTCACCCGTCACCCACCAGTGACCGTGCCCTGTCACCCGTCACCCACCAGTGACCATTAGCGGTGCACCCGTCACCCATCAGTGACCGTCGCCTGTCAACAATCTGTGACTATCACCTGTCACCGTCCGTGGCCTGTCACCCATCAGTGACCGGGCCCTCTCACCCGTCACCCATCAGTGACTGTGCCCTGTCACCCATCAGTGACCATCAGCGGTGCACCTGTTACCCATCAGTGACCGTCGCCTGTCAACTATCTGTGACCATCGCCCATCACACCATCACCTCTCAGTGAACGTCACCTGCCACCCATCGCACAGCCCATCAGTGACCGTCACCTGCCACCCATCTGTCACCCATCTGTCACCCGTCGCACAGCTACCCGCCACACAGCCATGTCCAAAAGAGGATATACAAGTGAGGAGGCGTTCCAGATCCTCTCTATGACTGATGAGAGCACCGGGGAGCTCTCATCAGAGTCCCATTCTGATTCCGAAACAAGTTCGGCATTTGAGCCGATCGAGAGTAGCAATGGTTCGGATGAAGAATGGGTCCCTTCTAAAAGGGTACGACACTCTGGAACCCAGGAAGCCGCCAGCAACCGGGATTATATTCCCAGTACCAGCTCTGCCGCCAGAAATAGGCCCCAGGAAGAAAGGCCCAGTACCAGTGCTGCCGCCAGCAATAGGCCCCAGGAACAAAGGCCCAGTACCAGTGCTGCCACCAGAGATGGGCCCCGCGCACAAATGCCCAGTACCAGTGCTGCCACATCACACCCGAGTTCCAGCACAGGAAATTCAACTCCCCCAACTACTGGAGTGTCACGTCCCCCAAGAGCCAGGGCCGCTACCTATATGTCAGATGGTCTTGCCAACCCAACATGGCTGCCTTCCAACTCGGGATCACCAAATATTCCCCCTTTCACAGCACAGCCAGGTGTGCAGGCCAACACCCAAAATTTTACAGAGATCAATTTTTTTCACCTGTTTTTGCCCGACACTTTGCTGCAGTTCATTGTGGACCAGACAAATTTGTATGCCCAGCAGTATATTGCCAGCAACCCCCAATCATCTTATGCCCGTCCGTTTGAGTGGAGAGATTTGAATATTGAGGAGTTCAAATTGTTTTTGGGCCTCACCCTAAATATGGGGCTTACAAAAAAAAATGAAGGACATACCTATTGGTCCACCCACCCCATCCACCATATGGCCATGTATTCTGCCGCTATGTCCAGGTCCCGATATGAGATGATTATGAGATTCTTTCATTTTAACGACAACACCCAGTGCCCTCCCAACAATCGTCCAAATTCAGATAAGCTATACAAGATTCGCCCACTAATAAATTCATTTTCCCAACGATTTGCAGAACTTTATGTCCCCGAGAAGAATATATGTGTGGATGAGTCCCTGGTACCATTTTCAGGCCGGCTAGGAATAAAACAGTATATTCCTAGCAAAAAGGCCAAATATGGAGTCAAATTTTACAAGCTGTGTGAGAGAGCCACGGGATATCTATATGCATTCCGCATATATGAGGGAAGAGATTCCCAGCTCCAGCCCCCTGAGTGCCCAGCCTACATGGGCACAAATGGAAAAATCGTATGGGATCTGGCTTACCCACTTCTAAAAAAAGGCTATCATATATACCTGGACAACTTTTATACCAGCCTGCCCCTTTTCAGACACCTATATATTGAAAAAACCCTGGCCTGCAGAACTTCAAGAAAAAATAGGAAGGGCTTCCCACAATCCATTGTGAACAAAAGGCTGAAAAAGGGGGAAAGAGCAACACTGAGATGTAATGAAGTGCTGGCCTTGAGGTGGAAGGATAAGAGGGATGTGCACATGATGTCCACCATTCATGATGACACTGCAGTTGTAGTTCAGCGAAGACGAGGTCCCATTGAAAAACCGACATGTGTCCAAGACTATAATCTCTACATGGGGGGGGTGGATTTCAATGACCAAATGATTCAGCCCTATTTGTCAATAAGGAGGTCCCGATTCTGGTATAAGAAGGTAGCAATGTATCTAATCCATTTGGCCATTTACAATTCCTACATAATCTACACAAAATCCACAGAAAGCCCCGCCTCCTTCCTAAAATTCATAGAAGAAGTAGTCACGTCCCTCATCTATCCACAAAGACCCCTCCCAGAATTACCTCGTTCTGATGCTGTTAGCCGACTTCATGAATGGCACTTCCCGTACAACATTCCACCATCGGAAGCAGGCCGAAGACGGCAAAAAAAATGTCGTGTGTGCAGCAGAAGAGGTTTTCGAAAAGATACCAGCTTCCATTGTCCCCGGTGTCCCTCCCAACCTGGCCTTTGCATTGGTGAATGCTTCGAACTGTATCATACATCCCCAAGTTATTAGCCCATATTTTCCCCATTTTCACTGATCATTTTCCATGCTTCCCCAAATAACCATGCCACTGCCTTCAATGTGAACTGACCCTGGCCTGCTTTTTGACTATGCCTCTGCCTACCGTTTGGACTGCTTCCACATGAACTGACCCTGGCCTGTTTTGACTATGCCTCTGCCCACCGTTTGGACTGCTTGCTCGTGAACTGACCCTGGCCTGTTTTGTGACTACTCTTCTGCCTACCGCTTGGACTGCTTGCACGTTAACTGACCCTGGCTTGTTTTATGGACTATGCTTTTGCCTACCGCTTGGACTGATCTGTTGCCCTGCTACTATAGTACACAGGGGTCTCACATATGTGAGGGGCTCCAGAATAGTTTTTCCGGATGGAGATAACAATTTTTTTTGTTTTCTCCCGGTTTTGTAATTTCCGGATTAGGGTCTGGAGTCCGGAGGCTTCATAGAGATTTGGGTGGGTCGAAGCCTCTACCCCTGTGCACAGGTCTTACCCAATTGCGGCCCTCAGCCTTCTGCTGACTTACTGCCATCATGCCTTTGCCTGCCGCATGAACGGACCACACATCTGCCTGCTACCTGGACTATGAAAATAATTCGCTGTAGCAAAAGGCAGTATGTTTATGAAGGGCTGGAGAGCGGTACAATAATGTGTGTCTGCAGGTAACAGTGTACCAGGACCAATATTATGGCTGTGCTGGCTGTCTCTGCCTGGACAATTCCTATGGACTGTGCTGTGCCGACTATAGACAATATTCCTGCCTGCTGCCTGGATAGTTATTGCTGTCGCTAAGCACATCCCTGACTGCTGCCTGGACCAGTGCTCTCTTCTGTGGACACTACTAAAAGCACAGGTAATACTTTTTTTTTATCCTTTCCGCAATAGAATTTATTTTGGATTGTAATTCTTGGTATGTACATGCTATGTGTTAGAAATATGAAGGGCCTTCAAAAATGATAGGTTGCCAGGAAATTATCTATGTAATGTATTCTCCTAGAACGCCTGATGGTGCTACTTGGATGTTGGGCCACTGTATGTGGCCAAGCTGTGTAAAAGTCTCACACATGTGGTATCCCCATACTCAGGGGGAGTAGCAGAATGTATTTTGGGGTGTCATTTTTGCTATGTGTTGGAAATATCTTATAAATGGACAACTTTGTGTAAAAAAAATGCGTTTTTATTTTTTTTCTACATTTTCCAAAAACTTCTGGAAAAAAAATAACCGTTCAAAAGACTCATTATGCCTCATAGATTATACGTTGGGGTGTTTGCTTTCCAAAATGGGGTCATTTTGTGGGCAATTCCTTTGTCCTGGTGCTCCAGGGCCTTCAAAAGTGTAATAGGTGGTTGAGAAATGAGATGTGCAATTTATGCTCGTAGATCGCCTGATGGTGCTACTTCAATGTTGGGCCTTTGTATGTGGCCAGGCTGTGTAAAAGTCCCACACATGTGGTATCGCCATACTCAGGAGGAGTAGCAGAATGTATTTTGGGGTGTCATTTTTGCTATGTATTTGCTATGTGTTGGAAATATCTTATAAATGGACAACTTTGTGTAAAAAAAATGCGTTTTTATTTTTTTTCCACATTTTCCAAAAACTTCTGGAAAAAAAATAACCGTTCAAAAGACTCATTATGCCTCATAGATTATACGTTGGGGTGTTTGCTTTCCAAAATGGGGTCATTTTGTGGGCAATTCCTTTGTCCTGGTGCTCCAGGGCCTTCAAAAGTGTAATAGGTGGTTGAGAAATGAGATGTGCAATTTATGCTCGTAGATCGCCTGATGGTGCTACTTCAATGTTGGGCCTTTGTATGTGGCCAGGCTGTGTAAAAGTCCCACACATGTGGTATCGCCATACTCAGGAGGGGTAGCAGAATGTATTTTGGGGTGTCATTTTTGCTATGTATTTGCTATGTGTTGGAAATATCTTATAAATGGACAACTTTGTGTAAAAAAAATGCGTTTTTATTTTTTTTCCACATTTTCCAAAAACTTCTGGAAAAAAAATAACCGTTCAAAAGACTCATTATGCCTCATAGATTATACGTTGGGGTGTTTGCTTTCCAAAATGGGGTCATTTTGTGGGCAATTCCTTTGTCCTGGTGCTCCAGGGCCTTCAAAAGTGTAATAGGTGGTTGAGAAATGAGATGTTCAATTTATGCTCGTAGATCGCCTGATGGTGCTACTTCAATGTTGGGCCTTTGTATGTGGCCAGGCTGTGTAAAAGTCCCACACATGTGGTATCGCCATACTCAGGAGGAGTAGCAGAATGTATTTTGGGGTGTCATTTTTGCTATGTATTTGCTATGTGTTGGAAATATCTTATAAATGGACAACTTTGTGTAAAAAAAATGCGTTTTTATTTTTTTTCCACATTTTCCAAAAACTTCTGGAAAAAAAATAACCGTTCAAAAGACTCATTATGCCTCATAGATTATACGTTGGGGTGTTTGCTTTCCAAAATGGGGTCATTTTGTGGGCAATTCCTTTGTCCTGGTGCTCCAGGGCCTTCAAAAGTGTAATAGGTGGTTGAGAAATGAGATGTGCAATTTATGCTCGTAGATCGCCTGATGGTGCGACTTCAATGTTGGGCCTTTGTATGTGGCCAGGCTGTGTAAAAGTCCCACACATGTGGTATCCCCATACTCGGTAAGAGTAGCAGAATGTATTTTGGGGTGTAATTTGTTGTATGCATATGCTCTGTGAGAGAAATAACCAGTTAATATGAAAATTTTGAAAAAAAAATAAAAAAAAAATCTTCCTTTTGCAAAGAATTGTGGGAAAAAATTACACCTTAAAAAAACTAACCATGCCACTTACTTAATACCTTGGAATGTCTACTTTCTAAAAAGGGGTAATTTGGGGGGTATTTGTACTTTTCTGACTTGTTAGTACCTCAAGAAATGAGATTCACCTGATGTACTGAAGGCCTGATCAGATGTTTTCAATTTTCAGTGATTGGCACCATAGTTTGTAGACTCTATAACTTTCACAAAGACCAAATAATATACACTAATTTGGGTTATTTTTACCAAAGATATATAGCAGTATAAATTGTGGCCAAAATTTATGAAGAAAAATTACTAATTTGCTACATTTTATGACAAAAACAAAGAAAAAGGCAATTTTCACAAAATTTACGGTCTTTTTTTATTTATAGCACAAAAAATAAAAAACCCATTAGTGATTAAATACCACCAAAAGAAAGCTCTATTTGTGTGAAAAAAAGGACACAAATTTCATTTGGGTACAGTGTTGCATGACTGAGTAATAGTCATTCAAAGTGTAAGAGCACCGAAAGCTGAAAATTGGTCTGGGCAGGAAGGGGGTTTAAGTGCCCTGTATTGAGGTGGTTAATCTGGGGTGTCAGTCACTCACTTGGTGGGGTTGAAAGGTCGCACACTTCCTCCACCCACTCCTTCCTCCAGCTCGTCGGGTGGGTGTGGTCTTGGGCTGGGGTTTGGGGTATCTTCAGCCTCAGGCTGGTGACTTGCGGGGGTCCTGGGATCCTTGGACTGTTGTCTGAGTCTTTTCTCCCCTATGATAATTCAACAAAAGGTATAGTTAAAACACAGTGATATTTTATATTTTTCGAATTAATATGAAACGTTGATTATGAGTTGTGTACAATTGCCTTTTTTTGTCCTCAAAAATTTGGAAGACAGGATGAACATTCCCTCTGAACAACAATTATAAACAATACACATTTTCATGCAAGTTTCACAGATGCAGACACCTCAATTATCTCCTATGTGTATTACCCCTCAAAAATGTAGTTATGGTCACATAGTACACTAGTGCTCGTGAGTCCAGATGTGGAACCAGCTGCTGTGTCCTGTCCTTACATTACACTGAATCATTTTTCAATAAGCATTATATTTTTCAACACATCTACACCACATCTAAACTAAAAATGTATGTCCAACCCTGTACCAACGTATTTGGCGAAAAAATAACGTCATTTTTGAAAGTATCATATGTATTTTACAAAGAACGGTCTTTACGAACGATGCTGTATAAACGAAAAAAATATGGATCAGCATGCAAGTTGAGTATCTTAATAGGGACTTCCGGCCGGATGTGATCGAGGCAGTGCGCATCTCTCCACAGCTCCACTCTCCTGCCTATCATCCACAACTTCAGAGTACATCTACCGACTCACAACTTTCGGATCTTGTAGGGGAGAGAACGCTGAGCTCGGCGATGCCTTCTTCAACGTCTAAGAAGACCAGTAAAGCACCGTCGGATCAGCGACAGACCCGCTCCATTAAGGACACGGCACCTGGCCCCGCCCCCGCCATCTTGCCTTCCTCTCCGAGAGAGCAGCGCGCCAAGACACATCCTGGTAAGATGGCTCATGCTGAGAATGCAGGGGGGACGGAGGGAGCAGGTGAACTGAACCCTGCAGTGGATACTGAGGCAATCACAAGGCCGATCCTGGATATATAAGTGCCAGCAAAGCAGAGCTCATGGGGCGCATTGATCATCTCTCATCAGAGTGCAATCTAATCAGACATGATTTGGATAAGATCCGAGGCCGACTGTCCACCATGGAGACACGTGTCTCTGACATAGAAGACACCTCTCATGATTATGGAGCACAAATTGCAGAACTCAGAGACCAGGTTAGATCCCTCCAGCATAAAGCCATAGATGCAGAAGACCACCAGAGGAGGAATAATATCAGAGTGGTGGGACTCCCTGAGAGGGCTGAGGGGGACAGGCCTTCACAGTTTGCTGAACATTTCTTTAAACAACTACTGTCCATGCCAGACATGCCACCTACATATGTGGTTGAGAGAGCGCACAGGGTCCCAGTGGGCAGCAGACCCCCAGGGGCTTTCCCCAGGCCCTTTCTGGTTCGTTTCTTGAATTTCCATGATCGTGATATGATCCTGATGCAGGCCAGAAAGACACAGGAGCTGAAACATGACAACGCACGCATAATGTTGTTCCCAGACTTTTCGGCTGCGACACAGCAAAAACGCCGATCTTTTAATGAGGTCAGAAGACGCCTGAGAGAAAAAGAAGTCAAGTACAGTATGCTATACCCCAGCAAACTCAGGATCCAGTATAAGGGGTCGGTGAAATTTTTTGAGAACCCAGAGGAGGCCTGTGACTGGATGGACAAAGAACTTTAATACACTGGATATACAATGCCACCACGCTCCTGAAGCGGATATAGGCTAAGTGAGGCCTTGTTGTGTAAACTTTTGTTTCTCTTCCTTTTTTTTATTTTTTTATTTTTTGCTGCCTTCTTTTTACATTATTTTCTTATTATAATCTATGGAACCCACGCTTATGTAATACGGGACCTCAAAGTGTCATATGCACAGTTGGATGAGGAAGCGTGGATCGGTTGCTTTTCATCCCAAAAAATAGAGTGGCGCGAGGGCTCATACTCTCCTTTAGTAACTCCCTTACAAGGAACAACTATCAATGACGCCCTCAACATATAATAATTCTGGCTATGGGGCCTACAGTCCAAGAGGAGACGCCATTCCTCGCTTTCTGGTACTGCTGATCATAACTAAAATGTTCAACACCTATGATCTATACCCCTTGTGAGGCTATATGTGGTGCTTTTGTACCCCTATCCGGGGACTTTCATTTTGTGATTTTTTTTTTTTCTTTTTCCTTATATGTGTTTTCTTTGCCTATCGGTTTCTCCTTCGTAGCTTACATGTACCGTGAGTTGGGTATACATGTAGTCTTTCTCAAAATTCCTAATGGACTCTAATTACTGCAGTTGGAGTGTGTGGAGGTGCTAAAGGATCAGTTAAAGTGCTGCCGAACTTTTGATTGCTGCGGCGGGAATTCACCGCAAGTTTTTTTTTGCTGTTGTTGTTTTGTTCAGGGAATAAGCTATATACTGGACTGGGGTGTTTTGTTTCTGGTATAAAAGCATGGGAGGGAAATTTTGTAACCACAGCTCGACATAGGGATTCATATTCTATTTTAGTTTCTCTTAAAGATGTGACAGATAATGTATGCCGGGGTGACCCCCCTATATGGATAAATTTCCGGTTGATGGTAGATAGCGGCAGATATAATGATGGTGAATATTAGAATTGTGTCTTGGAATGTTAGGGGCCTCAATCACAAACTTAAGAGGGCCTCCATATTCCAATACATTAAACAGACCCGCCCGCATATAATACTGTTAGAAGAAACGCATCTTGATGGCAGCAGAATCCTCTCCTTGCGCAAACCTTGGATTCAGAGGGCAATACATTCAATCTATTCCACGTTTGCTAGGGGAGTTTCCATGTTGATATGCAGGACTCTCCCCTGCACGATCCATCAGGTGTTCACAGATCCAAATGGTCGCTATGTGGCGATAGTCCTAGATATATGTCATAAAACTATCATGATAATAAATGTTTATGTGCCTCCTCCATTTCAGGCTAAAATATTATACGATCTCTTGACTAAAATGACACCTTATGCTCACCTCCCTGTGATGGTATTGGGGTTTTCAATGCGGTTCTTGATGCGGTATTGGATACCTCCAACCCATCTAGGGGAATTTCCAGCGATCTGAATGGATGGAAATCTGTGGCTGATCTTACGGAGTTATGGCGTTGGAAGCATCCAACTGATAGATGCTTTTCACATGTGTCACAGATCTTCAGCCAGGATTGATCTTGCCTTCGGGAACAATCTCTTACTACCATATGTGAAAGACATAGCGTATTTATCTGGTGGTCTGACTGATCACAACCCCCTTGCTGTTACTCTGGCCTTTGTCTCGGGAACACGGGGAGGAGGTTGGAGGCTCTCGCCCGGCTGGTTACAAAACGAGCAAGTTTTCGCTCAGATGACTGAGGCCATAAACACATATTGGTCCTCCAATGTTGACTCAGCGGAACCTCATGTTGTATGGGATGCCTTCAAGGCAGTGACGAGGGGGGAATTTATTTCTGCCATTAAAACAACTCGCAAGCAAGATAGGGAAGAGATGGAGATTCTGCAGCACAGGGAAAGAGAAGCTGTGGAGGCTCATGAGGGGTCCTCTACGAGGACATCGCATGACGCCTTGCTGGAAGCGAGACGCTCCATTTCCTTACATTTTACGGGGCAGGCCCGTGTAGAAATGGTTAAAGGGGCCCAGACGGTCTTTGCAGAGGAAGACAAAAACGGGAAACTGTTAGCCATGTTAGTCGCTGATTCCCATCAGATTACAAATAATCCGATCATTAAAACCCAGGGGGGAACTCTGCTTAGTGAACCAGGGCAGATTATGCAAGAGTTTGTCAAGTTCTACTCCTCTCTCTACTCTCCAATCCCCGCTTATGACCCGACAAATTTAGATTCCCTATTAGATGGCCTACCAATACCAAAACTTACTGACACGGACAGGACTACTCTAGAAGCTAAAATTACCACTAAGGAAATCGAACAGGCAATTTCTACTTTTCCCCCAAACAAGGCCCCTGGACCAGATGGGTTTCCAGCAGACTTCTATAAGGCAAACGTTGAGGTTTTGGCCCCAAGAATTAATACACTACTGGAATACTGTCATGAACATAACACCCCACCTGATTCCATGCTGGAGGCTTATATGGTTCTCATGTTAAAGCCAGGGAAAGATCCACAGGACTGTGCTTCATACCGACCTATAGCACTATTAATTACAGACCTTAAAATTTTGACTAAGGTATTGGCCATGAGGTTAACTACAGTAATCCCCTCGATCATTAACATAGATCAAACCGGTTTTATGCCAGGGAAGTCGACAGACACTAACTTAAGGAGATTATTCACTCATTTGCAAATTCAGTCAGCAGCTCCCAGTACTAGAATAGTAGTATCTATTGATTTTGAAAAGGCCTTTGACTCAGTAGATTGGGCTTTCATGTTTAAGGTCCTGGAGATTATGGGGTTTGGGCCACACTTCAGGAGGTGGGTGGCCATGCTTTATAATCATCCAAGAGTGGCAATCAGGCTGGGAACTTCCATCTCGGATTTCTTTGAAGTGGGTAGGGGAACTCGGCAGGGTTGCCCATTATCCCCCTTCCTATTTGCCATTGCCCTGGAACCTCTGGCCATTGCACTGAGATCAGCTAGTGCAATAAAATCTATTCGGGTGGGCAAAATAGATGAATCCTTGGCACTCTACGCAGGCGACATGTTGCTCTTTTTGGATGCCCCAGAGACTCCTTAAGAGCAGCTCTAGAAATTATTAATCATTTCGCAACTTTTTCAGGCTTAAAGGTGAACTGGAGTAAGTCATCGGTCTTGCCGATAGACCAGGGGGCCAGGGCAGATGCAGACACCAACTTGACGTTACAGTGGGTTTCTTCCATTAGATACCTGGGAGTACAGATCACAGCGAACATTCAGGACTACATATCTCTTAATCTGTTACCTCTAATAACAATGTTAAAGCAGAAAGTGCAAACATGGACAAAACTCCCGTTGTCACTAATAGGTCGCATCAGTTTATTGAAAATTAAGTTTCTCCCGGTGGTACTATACTTCCTGAGACATGCACCTGTCTGGGTTCCGAAATCGTATTATCGGAAGCTGGACAGTATCATCTCATCCTTCCTTTGGGCTCCCAAGCCTCCAAGAATTGGGTATAAGGTGTTGCAGGAACCGGGGATCAAGGAGGCCTGGCACTGCCAGATTGGCAAAAATACTACATAGCGGGACAAATGGTTTTTGCCCATAGGTGGTTGATTGCTGAGGATGGGGATGGAGCTACAGTATTGGAGGCGGCACATTTGGGGTCATATGACAGTCTCAGGTTTGCCCTGTTTAGGGGCTCCAGGTCAGAGTTACCTTTAACTTTGAAAATGAAAGCCACTATTAAGGCCTGGGAAACAGCAGTCAAATTAGCTTGCCCTAGTTATGGGGGAGTGTCACCATCAACTCCCATATGGATGAATCCAAGATTACCACAATTTTTTTATTTACCGGATCCCATGATCTGGGCAGTTAAAGGCATTAAGACGTTGGGAGATATTACAATCTATGGTGAACTTTTGACCTTCTCACAATTACAGTCAAGGCATGACCTACCAAACTCTTATTTATTCAGGTTTTTGCAGATTCGTCACGCATTTCAGATGCAGTTTCGGGAGATGAGGGTAGAATCCTTGCCCTCGTCTCTTGAAACGATGTTGTCAGATGTGGATCTGGTCAAGCCTCTCTCAAATACTTACAAGGAATTCTTCAAGGTAACGCCATTGGCGATCGCCAGATGCAGAGAAAAATGGGAGGGGGAAGTTCCAGATGTACAGGGGGAGGACTGGGATGATCTATGGACCCAGCCATTTAAAAATCTGGTATCCGCGAGAGACAGGCTGATTCAGTTTAAATTCCTACATAGAAGTTACTATACGCCTGCTAGACTGAATACGATTTTTCCCATGGTTTCGGCGGAATGTTGGCGATGCTCATATTCGCCTGCAGATGCTGATCACATTTTTTGGAGCTGCCCACACATTCAAAAATTCTGGACTGATATCACGACCTGTATTACTGAAGTAATATCAGTACCGATTCCAATGAATGTTAAGGTGTGTTTGCTAGGATTAGTAGACGAAGTTGTACCCTCACGGGCCATGCGAACGATGCTAAATATCTTGTTTTTTTATGGTAAGAAAGCCATTCTGTTGGCGTGGAAAAAACCTAAGGCTCCGACCTTTGCTTCATGGAAAGGCCTGGTAAATTCCATGCTACCGTACTACAAAGCTACATACGAGGCCAGAGGCTGCATGAAAAAACTTGATAGGGTGTGGCAGGCGTGGTTCAACTCCAACAGCACGGTGGGTTAGTGGAGGAGGTGATCTAAATATGGCGATACCCTTTGAATGAAAGATAGTGTCAGATGGTCCTACTCACTTACTGTCAGACTATCACATTTGAAAATCATAGACACTGAATGTTGTGCTTCATGCTACATGAAAGTAATCACATACATACCATGAAAAACATTTTTTATGGGTTTATGATATCATGTCGAGGGGTGGGGGGGGGGAGTTGGGGGAACGACTGTTAGTTAGTAGGTCTTTGTTAGATAGACATATAAGGTCATGTTGACCTTCATGGACAATGTCCTCTGGACAGGTCCACTGTTGTATGATATTAATATAAAATAATAAACAGAATTTTTCAAAAAAAAAAAAAGTATCTCAATAGGAACACACAACAAGTACTTACTTTATTTAAGCAGCTTCTTTATTCGCCAATATTGTTCTGGCTCCCTACTTTTGATGTCAGACCACCGCTTCCTCAATTGTTCTTTAGAACGTTTAGTGCCAAATTTAGCTTCTAGAGCGGTGACAACTGAGGACATTATTTTGTCCTTACGCATATTCGGTCGTGTGTACGGTCCTTTTTTGCCATCGTAGTCCTCCCTTCTCAATATGGACACCATCTCCACCATCTCTTCAAAAGCCATGTTGGTGGCCTTATATATCCTCCGGGATGTGGATGGTTGTGGCTCCGGGCTTTCCTCCACGCTACTTCCAGTTAATCTCTCCGCCATCTTTCTCTATCTACTCCCACTGCGCAACGAAGAGTGAAGGGGCGGGGACAAATCGTACTAAAGAACGTCAGGGGGTGGGCGACGCAGGCGGAGCATGACACATGCGCAGTGTATATATAGCTATTACGATGGTCTACGTATGTCCTTGTGGAAGTAGCGAGCGTCAGAAACGAAGGTAAGATTAAACATGGGGGTGTGTGTGTGTGTGTTTGGTGAATGTGTTTGGTGTGTGTGTGTTTGTATGTATATGTGTCCCCTAGATTCTTCACCAAATAATCCTGGGAGTTCTGACTGACATTACAGTTTTGATCTTGTGTCTTGTCTTTCAGCAACAATGAATCCCTTTAAAGAGGCAGATTTTTTGTCGAGATTTATCGACTTATATCAGGAAAACATAAACCTGTGGGAGGTCAAACACCCACTATATTTCAATCGAGCTGTAAGGAAGGCAACACTGGGCACCTTTTTAGAATTTGTGAAGACTCGATTCCCCCAGGCAGACCTCAAGTTTGTGGACAAGAAAATTGGTATCTTGCGAAACATGTATAAGCGGGAACACAATAAAATCCAGGAGTCGCTCAGATCCGGTGCAGCAGCCGACCAAGTTTATGTACTCAATTTGTGGTACTACCACAAAATGTGATTCCTGGATGACCAGACAGAAGCCAGGCAATCACTTTCGACCCTTCCCCCACCCTTCCCCCCACCCTTCCCCCCACTCTTCCCTCCAGCCTTCCATCCACCTCCACCCCAGCTGAGGAGTCCCAGGAAGAACTGGGCCTTTTCATCCCTGATGAAGTGGATGTGCCCAGCTTCAGCCAGGTATCCTTTTTTGTGGAATTTGTGATTGTGTAAATGTTATTAATGATGTTAACGTGTCCAATTTTTAAGTGCTTCATAAAAAATGACTTCATCACAAATATTAATATGTAGACATATCACTAGACAGTAGTGGCCAAAAATATACTTCTGCATAGGTGTGCGCAGCCTCTTGCATTAGGGTGTGCACCCCAAAGCTCAAATACATATGAATGTGTATATGTACTGATGGTGTCAGTAGGGCAGTGGACAGTGTAATGCCCCATACACACGGTCGGATTTTCCGATGGAAAATGTCCGATCGGAGCGTGTTGTCGGAAATTCCGACCGTGTGTGGACTCCATCGGACATTTTCCATCGGATTTTCCGACACACAAAGTTGGAGAGCAGGAGATAAAATTTTACGACAACAAAATCCGTTGTCGGAAATTCCGATCGTGTGTACACAAATCCGACGGACAAAGTGCCACGCATGCTCAGAATAAATAGAGAGATGAAAGCTATTGGCCACTGCCCCGTTTATAGTCCCGACGTACGTGTTTTACGTCACCGCGTTCAGAACGATCGGATTTTCCGACAACTTTGTGTGACTGTGTGTATGCAAGACAAGTTTGAGCCAACATCCGTCAGAAAAAATCCTAGGATTTTGTTGTCGGAATGTCCGAACAAAGTCCGACCGTGTGTACGGGGCATAATTTTGTTTATTTTATTTAAAAAAAAATTATTTTCTTTTGTAACATTTTTTTGGGGGATGAAATATTAGTGGTCTAAACAGGGAGGAATATGCACCACACAAGGTGATTAGGGTGTGCCCAGGCACACCTGGCACACCCTGTGCGCACACCTATGTACTTCAGATATTGTTGATCAGCTGGAATAATGGGGGTGTCAAATAGATAGCCTTTACTATTTGTTGAGAATTATATTTGCAAGTCATGAGCTGAAAATTGTGTGTGATTGCGTAACACAAAATTACAACTATGTCCCTTTTTTTGACACAGGATGACCTCAGCCAGGAGGAGGCCTTGACCAGTGGGAGAGAGGAGGAGGCCTTGCCCAGTGGGAGAGAGGAGGAGGCTGTGGCTGGGCAGAGTAGAAGCCGCACAGAGTGTCAGGTGCCTCCCCTCCTCATTCTCACCAAAAGGCCCAGGAGAATGACCCAAACTGAGGAGGAATCCCTAGCCCTCATACGTGAAGCAAGCCAAATCCTGAGTACACCACCCAATGCAGAGGAGGCGTATGGGACCTATATAGCCAGCAGATTGCTGGAATTGGAAAAGGGGCAACGCCTCCTCTGTGAGGGTTTGATTTTTCAGGCCTATCAGAAGGGCTTGAGAGGGGAGCTTACTGCTACAACGTATCTGGCAGATGAAGCCACTCCTCCTCCTCCTCCTGCCCCAAGTACACCACCAGAGGCCCAGCCTCCGAGGAAGGCTGCAGAGAAGCGTGGAGGGAAGGCTGCAGAGAAGCGTGCAGGGAAGGCTCCACGGAAGACTCGAAAGTGATTGCCTGGTTTCTGTCTGGTCTGACTGTGCTCTCTGTGCTCCCTAGTTGCAAGATATCAATTTTCTTGTCCTAAAACTTGATGTGTGTCCTGGAGGATGAAAGGCTTCACAGATTCTAAAAGTGTCTCCAGTGTTGCCTTCCTAATTTTTTGTTAACCAAAATAAATGGATTTTTTTGTTACCTTACATTATTGACTATGTGTTTTGATTCCAAAACGACATTTTGTTTGGGAATAGGCAGGTACAGGTCAAAAAGACTATGGGGTTGATTTAATAAAAGCAAATAGACTGTGCACTTTGCAGAGGGCAGTTGCCCTCTGCAAGTGCAATTGCTCCAGAGCTTAGGAAATGAGGTAAGGCTTGACTTTGCAAAGAGTACCCGATCCTGTGCAAGGAAAATTCAAAAAACAGCATTTTTGCTTGCACATGATTGGATGATGGAAGTCTTCAGAGCTTCTGCTCATTTACTAAGCTCTGGAGCAACTGCTCTTTTTCCCTTTAGTAAATCAACCCCTATGTGTGTTTTTGCCAAAAGGCTAAATAATTTCTAAAATCAAGTGAAAAGTACTAGTGAAAAGTGCACTTTAGAAATTGCACAGCAAGTGCACTTGTTGGAAGTGCAGTCGCTGTAAATCTGAGGGGAAGAGCTGAAATGAGGGGAAGCTCTGCTGATTTTATCATACAATCATGTGCAAGAAAATGTTTTTTGTTTTTTTGGGGTTCCTTGCATGTGCCCCTCGGATCCACAGCGAAGGCACTTCAAAATGCTCTTTCTGTGCAATTCCAACTCGAATTTGCAATTGTAGTGAAAAATTAATTTGCCTTTGGATAATAAACCCCCCTATGTCTAATTAACAAGGGACACCAACCTCATTAAGGTTCATTAAAACAACACAAAATATTAAGGTTATTGTGGTAACTTGAAACTACAAAAAAAAAAAATGTTTGTATAATTTAGCACACATTGTAAAATAGATAGTGTTGAAATCAATAAAAAAAAAAGATGTGTCCAAAATCTTATTTAATACTTTATTTATGGAGATCTGGCTTTTTAAAAATATATTAGTCATGGCATGAGGTAAAAAAATCATGAAGAAAGTAGTTTGTGAGAACTCTGTGTGAATATAAAGCAGAAAAACAACTTCATTCCTCTCGCATTATAAAGAAAAAAAAAGCGCTGTATTAAAAGATCACAGAAGAGGAATCTGCTAGCTTCAATACGAAGGCTAGTTTTACCAGACCGAGCGCTTCCCTCTTGTAATTGCTTCAGAGCATGCGTCAGTTTGAGTTTGTCGGACTAGCACACAGACGACCGGTTTGTCCGCTAGAAAGAAGAGTCCGTCGAATAGATTTAAAACATGTTTCAAATCTAAGTCCGTCCAACTTTGGAGCAAACAAAGTACGCTGGAGCCCACACACGATCGAATTGTCCGACGAAATCCAGTATGCCGGACCAAGTCTGCCGTAAAGTCTGCTCGTGTGTACGCGGCATTAGAGTTAATATGGGAAAAAGGTGTCTCCTCTACTGATTTATCGCCAATCCTTGTTTCCCTTAAAAACCCCAAATTTTCAAAATCCAGTTGTCATTGGGACAGAAAGTGAGGTGAAATCTTCTGAACAGGCGCACAGACAGCAAAACAAATGTTACAGGGGTGATAACCCTTCCCTATGTTTTCCAAAAAGCTTAAAATAGATTTTTTGGCTGGAGTTCCACTTACAAAATGTACCGGTTCCAAATTACAAACAGATTCTGCATAAGAAAAAACCTACAGTCTCTGTCTTGTTTTCACCGCCTGTATACTTCTGTTCAGAGTATATAGGGCCTGGGGGCCCCACGCCTTTTCTTTTTTTAATTTGGGTGCGGGGTCCCCCTTAATATCCATACAAGACCCAAAGAGCCTGGTAATGGGCTGGGGGGTGTACCCATGCCGTCTCTCTCACTGATTTTCATCCATATTGCCGGGACCCGACATTACATTAAAGCCTCAAGCAGTTTTAAATTACTTTTATTCCTTTAGAAATGTCATTTTGTGCAGGGACTGTTCTAAGCACGGGAAACACGCGCCACTTTACAGGCATACTATTGACACCCCCTAGGTACCATATTTAAAGGAATATTTCACTTTTATTTTTTCACTTTAAGCATCATTAAAATCACTGCTCCCGAAAAAACATCTGTTTTTAAAACTTTGTTTTCCATTGATACATGTCCCATGGGGCAGGACCCGGGTCCCCAAACCCTTTTTAGGACAATAACTTGCATATTAGCCTTTAAAATTCACACTTTTGATTTCTCACATTCGAGTCCCATAGACTTTAACGGTGTTCGAATGTTCACGCAAACTTTCGGTCCGTTCGCATGTTCTAGATGTGAACCGAACCGGGGGGTGTTCGGCCCATCCCTACTTATTAATATAGGAATTTTGTGCAGAATTATTGGCATGCTATGCAAGAGTTATTTATGTAACAAAACACATGCATATATACATAAATATTAACCAAATAATTACAAGAGGTTACATTTTTTATTAGATCTCATTGAGATGGTATGAGCATGCTCACCAGTAGTGTGGTATGAACCCTAGCTGTGTTTATTGTTTTATACTTTCAAACATATACCTATGTATTAAGGTTACAAAATAGAGACTAAAGTTCTGAAATGGACCCAGTGCATTTCTTGATCTTAGTCGTATACTCTATACTTACTGTATAACACATCTTAAAGGATAACTTTCTAATTCAATGGTATTGCACACACACCAATACTAACAGTAGAATAATATTGTGTGTACAGGGAGGTGGCGTGGCCAGACGCTTCAGCACAGAGCTCCCGCAAATTATCCTGATCTGATCCAGTTTCCAGCAGAGTAAAAAGTCTGGCCTTGCCCCAGGAATCACGGGAACACCCGCAGCACATCCCTGCAGAAAACAGGCAATGATAACTCTGTGAAACAAAGGAGATGGCCTGCGGCCGGAATTTCAACATGGCGGCGCTCCATCCTCCACACAGAAAGCCCGTGGGGGAGACAAAACTAAGGAGGGAGTGAGTAAACACCTTAAAGACCCCAAGGACGGGACCGGAGACCCCCCAAAAGACATGCAATATAATGCAATGAAACTGACAGGAAAATCTGACCGGCTCACCCACAGATGGGGCGGGGAGCAGCGGCCATGTTGACACAGACAGACAGTCACGCTGAACAGCTGGAAGACTCAGAGGATGCAGGGGAGGAGGGAGAGCAACTGACTCTAGCAGCCATATTAAGGGCTGTAAATAAGTGCACAGCCTTAGTTAACAACTTACAGGCCCGCTTTGGGAGCTTAAAGGAGGAGGTCAGCCTGGTCAGACAAGACCTTTAAAAGAAAGAACAACGGCCGCTGAGAGCAGAATCAGTGACATGGAAGACAAGCTGCCTGCTATGATCAGAGAATCACAAGCAACTACTTATTTAGCTAAAGCCACAGACCTGTGAGCAGAGAAATTTGAAAATCGTTTGAGGCGCAATAATGTGCGGATCGTAGGGCTACCTGAGAACGTAGAGGGCCAAGATCGCACCCAATTTGTCGAGCAGTGGCTCATTGATATTTTTGGCAAGGAGGCCTTTACACATCTTTATGCAGTGGAAAGGGCTCATACAGTCCCTACTAGGCCACTATCACCAGGCCATCCCCCGCGCCCATTGTTAGCAAGACTGCTAAATTACAGAGACAGAGAAATTATCCTGAGGCTGGCAAGGTAACGCAGAAACATCCAGTTTTTCCTTCTACCCGGACTTCTCGGCTGAGGTACAGCGCAGCAGATCACGGGTTCTCAGGTGTTAAAAAGCGCCTGCAGAGGCTGCAGGCCTCATACGCAATGCTGTACCCGGCAAAGCTCCACATCACCTCTGGGGGGCGAACCCACTTCTTTGAGAATGACTTTTCAGGTGCAGAAATGCCACCCCCACATGTGTCCCCACTCACCAAATGGCAATGACCACCAGCTTTGCAGTCTGGGGGTCACTTCAGGCTTATGCGATGGTATCCAGAGAAGCTCAGGAGTGGTGTTGTGCACATCAGATCAAAGGATTACTTGTTGGAATTTCTCAGCAGAATCACCAGGCACCAAAAAAGGATAAAAAATGGAAACTAATAGTGAAAAGTACAATTTAAAAAGGGATTTATTCCATATACAAATCAGTACTTACAAAATAGTTGATAAAAACAGGCATGTAAAGGGATTAGAGATGGATCCGGACACTGCTCACGGTGTGCGTTCCAGAAACCAGGAAGTGCGTTCCAAGAAGCAGGAAATTACGTCAGTGCCACCTGAAATACGTCGACATGTTTTGCCAACCTACAGGGCGTTATAAAACGCCCAGACACTGGACAAGTAACTAACTTCCCCACTCAGATAATGTCTACCTTAGTAGATTACTACTCCTCCCTCTACGAATCCAAACAAAACTATAAGACAGA
Organism: Lithobates septentrionalis; assembly: GCA_037952835.1. Taxonomy (NCBI): domain Eukaryota; kingdom Metazoa; phylum Chordata; class Amphibia; order Anura; family Ranidae; genus Lithobates; species Lithobates septentrionalis. The sequence continues at coordinate 1,395,779 of JBBDGP010000553.1, forward strand.
TTCCCTAAACCGGTATCTGAATACTGTACGACTCCCCCACATGTCTTCCTCCTCTAGGAAGAAATTGGATGCTCCCTTAACTTTAAAGGAATTGCATATGGTGACTGGTGCGATTCCCAATTCCAAGGCCCCAGGGGATGATGGTTTACCCACAGAGGTTTACAAGCAATATGCAGAGTGTATAACACCTAGACTGCTGAAAGTGTTTAATGAGGCTAGAAAGAAGGGGGAGCTTCCTCAGCCTATATCTAGGGCCACAATTGTGCTAATACTGAAGCCACATAAGGATCCCCTTGACCCAGGTTCATATCGCCCTATTTCCCTTTTGCAAAACGATGTAAAGATTTTGGCAAAAGTCCTGGCGTTACGTCTTAACTAAGTGATTTCATCAATTATCCATTCGATTCAATCTGGATTTATGCACCAAAAATCGACGGGCATTAATTTTAACGACTCTTCCTCAATATCCAATCACCAGCGGATAATGGCGGGGACTGGGAATTGCTGTCCCTTGATGCCCACAAGGCTTTCGATAGCATTAAATGGGACTATCTCTGGGCAGTCAAACACAAATTTGAGTTCGGGGATGGGTTTATCTCATGGGTTAAGCTGCTGTATTGTACATCGATAGCACACATCAGAGAAGGAGGCCAAATATCCCAGAGTTTTAAACTACATAGAGGTACGAGACAGGGGAGCCCCCTCTCCCCTCTGTTGTTTGCCCTGGCCATAGAGCCGCTAGCTGTTTTGGTCCACTCCAATACTTCTATACAGGGATTTAGGTATGGTATTTATGATGTATACTGATGATACGATGCTGTTCCTCGGGGATACATCCACTTCCCTACGGGAGGCAATGATGGTGATAAGGGAGTTTGGGGAATACTCTGGTCTAGTCATAAATTGGACTAAGTCCTCTATTATGTTACTGGATGTGACGCCCGACCCCTCGGTGCTGACCATACAAGACATTCTACTTTCAGGTTCTTTTAGATACCTGGGTATACAGGTAGCCCCCCACCCGCTAGACTATGTTGGACTTAACTTGACCCCTTTGCTCAACCGATGTCGAGATGGGGCTAAAGTATGGAGCAGGCTTAAGATAACCCTAGATAAACCTCATCAAAATGATTATGATGCCACAATTGCTCTATGTGCTACACAACACCCCAATCGTCATTCCCTTGAAAAAAATTTGTATTATAAACTCAATTTTTAGGTCACTGCTTTGGCAATCCAAACCAGATAGAATAAAACTGGAGCAGCTTCAGCGCCCGAAAGAAGCTGGAGGACTGGCGTTGCCCATTCGTTGGCTCTTTTATTTAGCCTCACAGTTACAACACATAGCGAGGGCAGTGCGCCCCCAGCAGGAACTGCACCTGAATTTATTAGACTCTTCTCCCAAACTACTCAGCTTTACAATGGGGTCGGGGGTGGTGGACGGTCTGGAGGCCCTACACTTCAACAAGTCTAATAGACTCTATCCTACCTATGCACTTATGCAGAAAATCTGGAATAAGGCAAGTTCAATGCAAGGGGTACAGGGATTCACTAAATACAGTCCCATCTGGAATAACAACTACTTCCCGGAACTAGCGAAACTACCCTATGGCACAAAGTGGTTACAGTTTGGTAACTCCCATCTGACCCATATTTTCCGAGAGAGAAAGCTGAGGCCATTTTTGGAACTTAGAGAGGCCTTTAGACTCCCCACCACAATGCATTTTTACTATATGCAGCTTCAGCATGCGATCAGGGTGCAGGGGGATGGGAAAAATGGTCCTTGAACTCCACCTCCATCTTCAATTACTTGTTTGAGGTCACCACCTATAATGGATTTATCTCCTGTAGCTATGCCATGCTCCTCAACCCTTTCCATGGTGACACCCCGCTTAAGGCAGTGTCGCGGTGGGAACAGGATGTTGGTGCTTTTGAGGAGGAGCAGTGGGAGGAGGCCCTACAGGCTGTTCCCCAGTGTTGCCTGAATGTGGCTCAGCACTTGTCACAGCTACATATTCTCCTAAGGGTTCACTATACGCAAGCTAGACTGGCTCATATGGGGGTGAGATCAGATGCCGATTGCCCTAGATGCAGCAGAGACCACGGAGATTTGATACATATCCTCTGGAGATGCCTGAAGCTCCACCTATATTGAACACAGGTCCTGGACACTATTACTAGGGTCTTCCAGACTAAGATCCCTGCTGACCCTAAACACTGTTTGTTAGGTATACTAGATGCACTCCCATTGGAAGACACTCCCAGACAGGCTGTGGCGAGGGCCCTTTTCCAGGCTTGGAAATTAATCCTGAGACACTGGAAATCCACAGAACCCCCTACACTGCAGGAGTGGATTGCTCAAATGGGTAATACTATCCCATTAGAAAAGCTTATCTATCAGCACAGGGGTAAGAGAGGCAAATTTGACAGATTATGGGCTCCATGGCTGGATGTTCCCAGACTAGCCCCACTAGATTTGGTGTATGACCGACTGTTCTTGTACTTGCCATTGTGTTTATTTCCCCATTTTAATGTAGGAAAAAAATGAATATTCGTTTGCTTGCAATGGAGAGTGGGTTGTCATTTTTTGTTTTCAGATTGATCTGTATAATATGTTGATGTTATATATGTTGGAATCGGCAGTTCATATGTACCTGTTTTGCTCTGAACCATGTATGTACACATACTTTCTGTGCTCAATAAAAACTTTTTGTTTGAGAAAAAACAATATATCATGTGTACAGGATGCCAGGGATGGGTTCTGGAGGGCAAATATGAGTGGCCGTTATTTTAAAATCTGACACGCTTAACCCACTTTCAGGAAAGGCCTGTGAAGGGAAGCAGTTAGCAGGTGTTGATGAGGGCTTTTGTGGAAGAAGAGACAGTGGTTGAGAGGGCTGTAGACAGTTTGGCTGCTAAGATGCTGCTGGGTTTTGTACTGTTTTCCTTGGACCTCTGGAGCAGGTGGGAACTTTGAGCCCCCGTTCAAGGAATCCGAATTTAAAATTGCACCACTTCCCATCTGTTGCCTCGCACAAGAGTGCTCCTTATCATACCCATCCCTGTCTCGGTCCCACAGTAATTCTTTCGCCCACAAGGGGACCTGAGGGCCGGAGCGGCCCAACATGCCACCCTATCTGTTGTGATGCAGAGGCACTCACCCCCCTCTGGTGACACCAGGTAGAAAACCCTTTTTAGGGTTGTACCCTCTCCGAGTTCACCCTTACTGGGGGACTTGGACTAGGACTCGGCTTGCCAGTCCTGTAGCTACAATACCAGACTTTACATATTATTGTCTTGTACTCATTTCTTGTACTAATTACTTATCATCTCACACTCTCTCTTCTCTCCTCTTCTGTCTCTCTTTCTACTTCTCCCATGTCTCCTTCCCAATCCCCTACCTACCTCTTCTTCATATTCCAGGAACCTTTGCGGAGAACACCCTGCGATCTACCCCCAGGGCTCCAACAGGTGACCAATTCCTCAAAAGACGACACCTGCTCTCCAAAGACAAAGACTCGAATCACCACCATTTATCTTTAAAGATAGCTTCACATAATACACAGGGGCTTAACTCGCCCTCTAAATGCCAGAAGGGCATTTCAAAGCTACCATGCCAGAGGCCTTGATATTATCCTACTTCAGGAGACCCATTTCCCCGCCAGCTATACCCCCTCCTTCCTTCACCGTAGCTTCCCCACTTTTTTTCTGGCAAATGCTAACTCCAAAAAAAGGGGGTGGCCATACTTCTTGCTAAACTAATTCCATTCGTTCGAACACACATGGTCAAATACACCGACGGCAGATCTATATTCATCAAAGGGCTCATTGAGGGGGTAATGTACTCCATCATATCCTACTATGCCCCTAACCAGGGCCAAGCAAGCTTCTTCGCCTCCATGCTATCAACCCTTTCTCCACATCTGGAAGGCAGAACAATTTTAGGGGGCGATTCCGACATCACATTTGACCATATGCTGGACAAATCTACTCAAGACAGACCCCATCTCAAAAAACCACCTAAACAGAGCCTCAGTATAGCCCATCTTCTGCACGACATGGGCCTAATTGACTCCTGGAGGGAACTAAATCCCACAGCCAAGGACTTCACACACTATTCTGCATCGCACAAAAAATACACTAGAATTGACCACATCTTTATCCCAAATTCGGAGATTCACACAGCGACTCACGCTTCTATACATGAAGTACCTTGGTCAGATCATTCTTTGGTGACCCTTAGAACCACTAGCTCCCTTTCGCCTCCTGGGACCCCCCAGTGGTGCCTAAGTAAATCCCTTTTGTCCAATCCAGTCCACTGTACCATGTTAGAAAAAGACATTCAGGAATTTTTCCTCCTTAACGACAGCAGAGACACGACCCCAAGCTCCCTATGGGGGGCTCACAAAGCTGTCTTAAGGGGAAAAATGATCCAACTTGCATCCAAACTTAAAAGGGAAAGGAAAGCGGATCTGGAGAAACTCGAAAAAGAGTTTAAATCTCTCAGCAAATCCCATAAGACCAACCCCACATCTGATACCCTAACCAAATTATAATCTGCCCGAGTGGCACTGAATTTAGCTCTGACGTCCAACGCCGATAAGCACCTGAGCTGGTTGAGCGGCAGGTTCTATTTGCAGGCTGATAAAATTGGCCCACACCTAGTGGCAAAACTCCCCCCCAAAATAAAAACTTTCTCTCTGCCCAAGATCAAATCCCTTTCAGGAACCTTAACCCAGAACCCCCAAAAAAATCCTAGAAACTTTTCAGGCCTTCTGCTCCAAACTCTACTCTGCACCCAGCGCGAAAAATCCAGACCTCATTAACTCTTTCCTGGAGGGCATCGCCATCCCCAAACTCTTGGACTCCCATCGCTCTATTATGGATTCGCCCTTCCAGGTGGAGGAAGTCCAAGACATCATCAAGAATCTTAAATCAGACTCTGCCCCAGGTCCAGACGGTTTCTCTGCTCATTATTATAAAACATTCTCTGAGCTCCTCTCTCCTCGTCTGGTCCGTCTCTATAACTCCCTGCATGAGGGAACCCCCCTGAAGCTGGCAGCCAACCTAGCATATATATCAGTGATTTAAAGATTATGACCAAAATTCTAGCAAATAGAATGACCTCATTTATAGATAGTTACATCCATAAGAATCAGGTGGGTTTTATTCCCGGGAGACAGGGGCCGGACCAGATCAGGAGAGCAGTAGATTTAATCTCCCTCATGCAATCCTCATGGGATGGAGATCCTTCCCAACTAGGATATGTCCTTTCCATAGATCTCCAAAAAGCCTTTGTCACGGTCACCTGGCCATACCTCTTTACCATTCTACAAAAATGGGGCTTTGGCTCGGAATTTCTCAGAACCCTGGTATCCCTTTACTCCTCCCCGAGAGCCCGAATTAAACTGCAAGGTCACCTCTCCGACCAAATCCCAATCCTAAAAGGTGCCAGACAAGGCTGTCCCCTCTCCCCCATCCTCTTCACCATTGTGATGGAAACGTTAGCTCTGGCTATGAGACAACACCCAGATATTCACGGAGTAAAATGTGGTCAACAGGTTCACAAATGCGCCCTTTTTGCTGATGACATTCTTCTGTTCATCACTTCCCCTCTCATCTCCACTCCCATCATTCTCCAACTCCTCAAAACATTTGGTTCAGTTTCGGGCCTTCATGTCAACATGTCCAAATCAATGGCCCTCAACATCTCAACTCCCCAAGACCTGGTAGATAGACTTACAATTCATTGTGGCGCTCATCTAGGTGTACCATTCACAGTGATGGACAAATTGCAAAGTAGCCAGAAAAAACTGAGTACTACCTTGTTACAACATGCATATGTTGCCTATAAATAATGCAGCAACACGTGCATACTAGGAAAGGGTGAATAAAAACCGGTGTATATGTTGTATTCACATAAAAAATATGCTGCAGTGCACACTCCTACCTTCTCATGTGGAGGAGTAACATAACATATCTAAAGTGTTTAAATGCTAGTGGTTATTCTGGATGAAAAAATGAATAAAAAATCCCATGTGTATAATATTCCTAAAACTTAATAAGTAAAATAAAGGTCACAGATATCCAATGAATATTGATAGTGAAAAAATGTTGGCATTAAATAAATAACAGTTCATGAAATAAATACAATGTGCGTTAATAATCCACAATATTAGGTGATTGAGTGAAAAACAGAGTGACAAAATATGCATATAAAAAATAAAAGTAGTAACTTACAGTTCCAGATCGAAAATGACAGCATGTCTTTTTCGATCTGGAACTGTAAGTTACTACTTTTGTTTAATAAACTCATATCGAAATACTTCACCATGGGAGCATCTCCTTCTTATTGTCATTTTTGGGGTCTATGTGAGCGGTGGTGCCCAGTATAGAAAGCCTGACCCACGCATACCCTTTGGAGGAGGTGAACAGCTTCTGGACCTTGCACTCTAAGCATTTACCATCTGCTTGACTTGGCCCATCGGGGGCCGCTAATTGAGGTGAGAGGCTGGGGGAAACACTTGTGTGCCGCACCAGTTTGTGAAGTGAATGAATTCAGCACAAAGTCACCTTACTGGCATGCTACATTTTTGTATGGATATCAAGAGTCGCACTGCATGAAGCAACATTTATTTTGGACTTGATCACTTATATATGTCACGGGTTTTTTTTGATTTCATAATTTCTTCTAATTTTGGCAGATATTTGATTAGGTGGGAGGGGTGTTTAGTTTATTCCATTTTCTAGGATCGCAATTTTATATGCATATTTTGTCGCTCTGTTTTTCACTCAATCACCTAATATTGTGGATTATTAACGCACATTGTATTTATTTCATGAACTGTTATTTATTTAATGCCAACATTTTTTCACTATCAATATTCATTGGATATCTGTGACCTTTATTTTACTTATTAAGTTTTAGGAATATTATACACATGGGATTTTTTATTCATTTTTTCATCCAGAATAACCACTAGCATTTAAACACTTTAGATATGTTATGTTACTCCTCCACATGAGAAGGTAGGAGTGTGCACTGCAGCATATTTTTTATGTGAATACAACATATACACCGGTTTTTATTCACCCTTTCCTAGTATGCACGTGTTGCTGCATTATTTATAGGCAACATATGCATGTTGTAACAAGGTAGTACTCAGTTTTTTCTGGCTACTTTGCAATTTGTCCATCACTGTGAATGGTACCAGGCCCGGACTGGGACAAAAAATAGGCCCGGGCATTTAAGACTGAGCAGCCAATTTTTCCAGGAAACGGGGGGGGGGGATTCGGTAGGCATTTGCGGGGTGGCTGGAGTCGGTCCTCCACACTGTAATGTACAGGAACACTGTGGCACTGTAATGATTACAGTGCCCCTGCAATTATCCCCCCCTTTTCTCTGTAATCACAGTGCCCCCTTTTACTCTCTGCTCACTGTGCAGATCTCCAGTTCCTCCTGCCCCCTTACATCAGAGCCTGCACAGACCCCCCTTTATGTCAAAGTCCCCTTACATCAGAGCCCCGTACATCAGAGTCTGCACAAAGCCCCCTTACATCGGAGTCCATTTACATCAGAGTCCGCACTTACCCCCCCTTACATCAGAGCCCCGTACATCAGAGTCCGCTTACATCAGAGTCTGCACAGAGCCCCCTTTCATCAGAGTCTGCTTACATCAGAGCCCCTTACATCAGAGCCCCCTTACATCAGAGTCCGCACAGAGCCCCCTTACATCAGAGTCCGCTTACATCAGAGCCCCCTTACATCAGAGTCTGCACAAAGCCCCCTTACATCGGAGTCCATTTACATCAGAGCCCCCGTACATCAGAGTCCGCACTGACCCCCCCTTACATCAGAGCCCCGTACATCAGAGTCCGCACTGACCCCCCCTTACATCAGAGCCCCGTACATCAGAGTCCGCACTGACCCCCCCTTACATCAGAGCCCCGTACATCAGAGTCCGCACTGACCCCCCTTACATCAGAGCCCCGTACATCAGAGTCCGCTTACATCAGAGTCTGCACAGAGCCCCCTTTCATCAGAGTCTGCTTACATCAGAGCCCCCGTACATCAGAGTCCGCACTGACCCCCCCTTACATCAGAGCCCCCTTACATCAGAGTCCGCACAGAGCCCCCTTACATCAGAGCCCCCTTACATCAGAGCCCCTGTACATCAGAGTCCGCACAGAGCCCCCTTACATCAGAGTCCGCTTACATCAGAGCCCCCTTACATCAGAGTCTGCTCAAAGCCCCCTTACATCGGAGTCCATTTACATCAGAGCCCCCGTACATCAGAGTCCGCTTACATCAGATCCCCCTTACATCAGAGTCCGCACAGAGCCCCCTTACATCAGAGTCTGCACAGACCCCCCCTTACATCAGAGTCCACTTACATCAGAGCCCCCGTACATCAGAGTCCGCACAGAGCCCCCTTACATCAGAGTCCGCACAGAGCCCCCTTACATCAGAGTCCGCACAGACCCCCCCTTACATCAGAGTCCACTTACATCAGAGCCCCCCGTACATCAGAGTCCGCACAGAGCCCCCTTACATCAGAGTCCGCACAGACCCCCCCTTACATCAGAGTCCGCTTACATCAGAGCCCCCTTACATCAGAGTCTGCACAGAACCCCCTTACATCAGAGTCCGCTTACATCAGAGCCCCCTTACATCAGAGTCCGCTTACATCAGAGCCCCCTTACATCAGAGTCCGCACAGAGCCCCCTTACATCAGAGTCCACTTACATCAGAGCCCCCTTACATCAGAGCCCCCTTACATCAGAGTCCACTTACATCAGAGCCCCCTTACATCAGAGTCCGCTTACATCAGAGCCCCCGTACATCAGAGTCCGCACAGAGCCCCCTTAAATTCATTTTACACAGTGGGAGGCAGGAGCGAGGGTGATCTTACTCACCCCAGGATGGAGGCTCAGGCACAGGCTGTCTGTAGCATGCATCTTCTGAGGTAAAACTTCCTTCACATGTGTGTGGGCGGGGCAGACACAGAAGTAGAGGGGCGGGAGGAGGAGAAGCAGTCCGTCTGAGCTGAGAGCACAGAGCGGAACTGTCAGCAGCGGCTCTGAGGCTGAGCTGTGTGTGAGAGACACACAGCTCAGCCAATGCAGCCGATAACCTCACTTGTAGTTCCGGCCGGAGAAGGCACAGGTATGGCCGCATAGCGATGGGGAGCGGCGGCCGCGGCCTGTGTTAGCCCTGTCCAGGCCGCCGCTTACCTCCCGCCGTGCGGCCTGGGCATCAACAGGCCAAGGAGTGGGCAGCCCACCGGGCAAATGCCCGGTCTGCCCTATGGCCAGACTGGGCCTGCACCTAGATGAGTGCCACATACTTTCACTATTAAGACGTTGTACATTAGGGTGGGTGAGGACACCCCTTATGTTGGCAGCTGCTCTTATTTTGCTACCATTGTCCATTAAGCGGTGTAACTGTGGTTTTGCGCACTTGTTCTTTTGCTATTTTAGACTTACAATTCACTTTCCCTTCTCCTGGCGCACCTCCTCTCTTCCCTATTAAGTGTATTCCTCACTTCTAAAATTGAACTCCTGCACCACCACAATTACCCCCTATACTCAAGAGATTGTCGGAAGACCTCTCGCAATGGTCCCTCTATAAAATGTCCTGGCTAGGGAGAGTAAATTCAGTCAAGATGACCCTGCTACCTAAGCTCCTGTACCTTTTCCGGTCCCTTCCTATACCCATTAAAAAGCGTCTCCTAGACAAACTACAGTCAGCAATTATACGGTTCATATGGGGGGGTAAGGGACACTGTCTCTCTAAAAAGGTACTGTATAGGAGAATTTTCCCCGGTGGGGCTTTAAAACAGCAATGAGCAAACTCAAAAAGACTAGTCTAATGAATGTAAACAATTATTTTAATAATGACAATCCATGTTCAGGGGCATAGTTAGATGGATTAAACTCGGTACATACCAAATCTGGTCCAATAACACAATTCATATTCCACAGTACAATAAAAACGCACAGATACACATCATTTCATGTCATCAACATTCCACAGTAGAAAACATGGTACATATCGTTACATTCCATCATGTTGTAGGGTATATAGGCCCCAACGCGTTTCGACCTTAATACGGTCTCTTCAGAGGGACAAATGGATCTAAAAAATATATATATAGCATATGTACATAATTAGAAGGCAGCCAACTTCCCCCCCTTGTGGAAGAGGAGCCAACCCCAAGGGGCTTGCAAGGAGCCACACTGTTTGCGCCCCCCCATGTGGGGAGAGGGAGCACGCACCTGCAACGAACACCCATAATAGCCATCATCAGTCAAGGGAAATAATAATAATAATAATATAAATATTTCTAAATGGGTATATTAGAGCTGACCAAGGATATGTTGTCTGTATACAAATATATATATGTATATATATGGCGGTGATGAGTCCTATGAAAATGAATGTATAAGTATAGATAGTAGTAGAATAGGGCATTATAGTGGTATCAAGAGAAAAAAAGTGTTGATGAACATTGATGGTGAGGTGAAGTGATATACTGCAAACACGTGGGCCGCCTTGTCTAGCGGCCTGTGCGTCAGCCCCCGGGGGGGAGCATTTGCGCCTGTGTACGACCACCCATTTGCCCAATCTTAGGTATAAAACAGACTGATGATTGAACATTAATTAATCATTATCTGCAGGCCAGGATGGATGGTGCTGCATCTACTTTTACTTTCATTCTTTCGGCATTGAGTCCTTGCCTTCACTGCACACCGGCAGTCAGGTTTGTAAATATTTAATAAGCTTTACATGTTTAAAGTATAATACAGCCTACACTAATTATAGCAAGGTAAATCACATTTCTTCAATCACATCATTCCCCATTACATCACACTGTACTATCACACATTTACATTTTTAGGTTCATTTCACTATTTTTGTTCACTCACAATGTTTCACTTTAGTTGTTATTTTTTTATCCTTTTTGTTTTTTGTTTTTCGTTTCTGTCAGTTGGCACACATCATGCATCCTTCACAATCCACTCATGCATCACATATGTCACCTATACACTTTGTAGTTCCCCAGCACATCACCCTTCAATTTGCAGTACATCACTTCACCTCACCATCAATGTTCATCATCACTTTTTTCCTCTTGATACCACTATAATGCCCTATTCTACTACTATCTATACTTATACATTCATTTTCATAGGACTCATCACCACCATATATATACATATATATATTTGTATACAGACAACATATCCTTGGTCAGCTCTAATATACCCATTTAGAAATATTTATATTATTATCATTATTTCCCTTGACTGATGATGGCTATTATGGATGTTCGTTGCAGGTGCGTGCTCCCTCTCCCCACATGGGGGGGGCGCAGACAGTGTGGCTCCTTGCAAGCCCCTTGGGGTCGGCTCCTCTTCCACAATGGGGGGGACGTTGGCCGCCTTCGGGCCCTCCGGTTCCTCCAACGGTTCCTCTTAACTTCGACCATATAGCACCCATTCCATTTTTAAACGGTAAAAACCTGCCCTCTTGATTCATTTTAATGTGATGAAGGATGTTATATATTTTTCTAATTATGTACATATGCTATATATATATATTTTTTAGATCCATTTGTCCCCCTAAAGAGACCGTATTAAGGTCGAAACGCGTGGGGTCTATATACCCTACAACATGATGGAATGTAACGATATGTACCATGTTTTCTACTGTGGAATGTTGATGACATGAAATGATGTGTATCTGTGCGTTTTTATTGTACTGTGGAATATGAATTGTGTTATTGGACCAGATTTGGTATGTACCGAGTTTAATCCATCTAACTATGCCCCTGAACATGGGTTGTCATTATTAAAATAATTGTTTACATTTATTAGACTACTCTTTTTGAGTTTGCTCATTGCTGTTTTAAAGCCCCACCGGGGAAAATTCTTCTTTTTTACATATGTAGTTTCGGGGTGCGCAGCTCACTTTGTCTCTTCCATATGTGTCTTTTTTCTAAAGGTACTGTACAGATCAAGAAAAAAAGGGGGTCTGGGACTCCCTAACTTATTGTGGTATTATCAAGCCGCCCAACTCTGCCAATTTTCAGTCATTTACTCCAAAGGCCCAAAGCCAGACTGTATAGACATAGAAAGACAGGCTACCCCCAATTACACTTTAGATTTCCTAATCTGGAGACCACAAAAAGATAGACCCCCAATCCTATCCCCCACACTGTCTCATTCAACGGCCCTATGTGACACCCTGCATAAAAGACACTCCCTGACCTCGGCATGGCACCCTCTGGCACACATTTTCCATAACCCTCAATCCCCTCCAGGTCTAAATATCAAGGCTTTTGGGTGGTGGTTCGCCAAGGGCCTCTACAGAATAGGGTAAAACTTTAACAGCAATGGCCCCATCTCAATCAAATACTGCATTTCTAAATTGGACATGCCATCCTCGGAAACATTCCGCTATAACCAGCTGTTACATTTTTTGCGCATGGTCTGGAAAAGTTCTGACACCCCACTTTCTGTAAATCAATACGAACTTTGGTGCTCCTCAGCCACGGGCGTGGGGGGGGGGGATCTCCCTTATCTATTCAGCGCTAGCTGATCCCCAGGGGAAAGCGAACTATATGTTGAAATAGGAGCGAGACCTTCAATTTGAATGGGACCTAGATACTTGGCACACAAATTTCGCTTGCTCATACAGGGGAATTTTTAATATCTCCCTTGTAGAGGCAGACCTCAAAGTTATCTCCCGTTGGTACCTGGTCCCCACCCGTCTCACCAAATTCTACCCTCAGTCCTCTCCTCACTGTTTTAGAGGATGTGGCCATGTAGGCTCCCTCCTCCACACACTTTGGGAATGTCCCAAAATCAGAGGGTACTGGAATAGAATCTTCAACCTCATCCGTAAGTCCACTGGACACGCGCTAAAACAGGATCCCACAATAGCTCTTCTCAATAGTCAAATCCCAAATGTACCTGAATTGATCCGTTACCTAATCCACTTCATCCTCCTGGGGGCCAAGATTACAATAGCCCGCTCATGGAAATCCCCCTCGGTCTCCCGCCAGACCAAACAGAAGTTCTCCTGGATAATGTCGCAGGAGAAAATCTCAAATGTGATTCTGGACACCTCAGAAAAATTCAGACTCACATGGGAGCCCTGGGCTAAGTATATAGGAATCTCTCTACTCCCCTATAACACAGAAGCCCCGGTAAATCCTCTCAAATCGTATAGACATTCACCCTCCTCTCCCCTCCACGAAGGTTCTTGCCCTCCTTATTCCTCCTACCCCTCCTTTACCTCTTCAGGTCCACTCTCTCTCCCCTTTTCTCCCTCTCGCTTTTTCTTTCTTCTACTTCTTTCTTCGGGCTCAGCTTTAGGTTGATTCAACCTACCACACGGTTTTGAATAAGCAATACTCCAGAATGATATCCTAATCAAATAGACCCTCAAACTACCCTTGCCATATAATTCTTGTTAGTGACGGACTCACCTTTGGTATTTCAGTCTCACGGGGGTTTGATAGTTTGGTCAGGAGTGTGGCTCGGCCCCCTCCCTAAGGTTTTTGGTCGTTCACCTAGTCGCCCCGCGCACAGCAGGATCCCAATTGGGGTGCGTGGGTCGGACTGGGGAGGGTCCGGAAACGGAATCCTTCAGTTCCATATTTACTTTCACCTCCAATCTACTCCTCAACATAGAGTCTGATTGGTTCTTTTTGAAGTTTAATGGTTCTCTTTATGCTTTAGCATCATTCTCTCACATGGTCTAGTCTCATTTTGTATCAGTGTTATACATTCTGTACTGACTTTATTATTGGTCTTTTGCCATTTTTGTACAACTGTTATGACCTAAGTTTGAATAAAATTTGTTGAAAATCAAAAAAAAATAAATAAAATTGCACCACTTCATTTAAAATCGGACAATTTAAAAGCCAGGTCAGTGCGACTTCAGGTTTGACTTGTCTGACATCTATGCGACTTCATGCACAGATATCTATGCAAGTCGCACTTGAAATCGCCAAAAAAAGCGCAAGAACTTCTTTTTAAATCAGTTTGGCACTGCAAAGTCCACCAGTTTGAAGAGTTCTATTGCCGACAATAGGGTGTCATGCAATTTGGTCCTGTCAAATCACAAGATAAGTCACACTGGTGTAAACACCCCCATGTTCGGTTTGCACCAGAACTTGCGAACAGGCAAAAAAAGTGGTTCGAACGCGCGAACTCCGTTGAAGTCTATGGGACACGAACATGAATAATCAAAAGTGCTAATTTTAAAGGCTTATATGCAAGTTATTGTCATAAAAAGTTTTTGGGGACCTGGGTCCTGCCCCAGGGGACATGGATCAATGCAAAAAAAAAGTTTTAAAAACGGCCGTTTTTTTAGGAGCAGTGATTTTAATAATGCTTAAAGTGAAACAATAAAAGTGTAATATCCCTTTAAATTTCGTACCTGGGGGGTGTCTATAGTATGCCTGTAAAGGGACACATGTTTCCCGTGTTTAGAACAGTCTGACAGCAAAATGACATTTCAAAGGAAAAAAAGTCATTTAAAACTACTCGCGGCTATTAATGAATTGCCAGTCTGACAATACACATAAAAGTTCATTGATAAAAACGGCATGGGAATTCCCCACAGGGGAGCACCAAACCAAAATTTAAAAAAAAAAAATATGTGGGGTTCCCCCTAAATTCCATACCAGGCCCTTCAGGTCTGGTATGGATATTAAGGGGAACCCCGGCCAAAATTTTTTAAAAAAATGGCGTGGGGTCCCCCTCAAAATCTATACCAGACCCTTCAGGTCTGGTATGGATTTTAAGGGGAACCCCGTGCCAAAATTAAAAAAAAAATGGCAAACTTCCGGTTCCGGCGCCACATGAGGAGGAGGTAGGAACCCTCAGCTCCCGCTACACTCTCCATAAAAAAGGCCTTAAAAGCCCAGCGACAGCCTCGGGGAGATCCCCCCTTACACTGCCACACAGAGGAGACACACATGGATCGCTTTGTGGACCGATCGTATGCCCGAGCGGCGTCCTCCTCACTGACACAGGCAGGAGGGACAGATACAGGCGCAGCTAAAATGGCGGCCATGATTTCTTCAGCAGAACAGCTGCAGCCGCCTCCACTGCCTACACAGCCGTCCTCATTACATCCCTCAGCCCCAGTAACAATAGCAGCTGACCCTGCTCCCCCAGAAGGCATAGCCCAGGCAGTTGTAGCGCTGCTGGGACCTACTCTTGCTGCCACAGTAGACACAGCAGTGAGCAGAGGGCTGGAGCTGCTACATGTAGAAGTACAGGCACAAGCACAGAGGATTTCACTCACAGAGGAACGGATCTCCTCCTTGGAAGATGAAGCTGCTGCTACATCTGCTGCAGTAGCACGTATGAGCATTACACACAGAGAGATCTGGGATAAACTCGACGATCTCGAAAATCGTTCGAGACGAAACAATCTAAGGATAATAGGACTTCCTGAATCAATCACTACTCAACAACTAACAAACATATGTGCAAAGATCATTCCCGAACAACTGGGCCTCCGCATACCATGCATAGTAGAAAGAGCACATCGCATTGGGCAATACACGAAACCCGCATAAAACCCCGACATGTTATTGTCAAATATTTGAACTATGCAGATAAGAATGCCATTATGCAAAAGTTTCGTCGCTCCCGCTCACTAACAGTAGATGGCGCAAAACTGCTATTGTTCGCGGATTACTCTGTTGAGGTCATGAATAAGCGCAAGGCATTTTCTCCAATATGCTCCATTCTGTACAACAATCAGCTCAGATTCTCCTTGGCCTACCCGGCAACCCTTCGAGTTCAAACACATGATGGGGAACAACTCACTTTCACCACGCCTGACGAAGCGGAAAAATTTGTCTCTACCCTGGGCACGGAAATGGAACATATCAACTCTACAGAGGACTATGCTGCAACATCGGGGACCCCTCCATCTTCATCTGCTAAGCCCCAACGTAGTCCAACCAAACCCCCATACAAGCGTCTTCATGCTACACAGAAAGAGGATCGTTCAGGACACCGCTGATAACCTACAAGGACCAGATGTTGCTCCACCTATCTGGGAGACGGGTAGTATTACTCCCCCCACATGCTCCCTTTCCTCTTTCCTTACGTTGTTTCTACAACTTTTATACCCTATATGCCTAAATGAATGGCCGCAGTTAATATTGCAACATGCTGCTATATTTAGGCACGGTTTTGTTTGCTCAATATTTGTTTGGTTAACCATAGAGATATTGCTTTGTAAAACTCGCATTGTTTACGGGTTAAGCTGTTTAACCACCACTGAGGCTTCAGTTGCAGATCCGCTCTTCTGATTCCCCTTATTTCTAGTTCTACTTTACAAAAAATAATCCTTCAAGGACGCCGCCCTCCTAGGTGAGGACTTGATACGCCCCATGTAAAACCTCAGTCCTTATGACTTGCAATTTACTCACATCTCCTCCCCCATGCCCTTTTACCCCACTCCCTCTGGCTTAACACCTGCAGCCAAGAGTGGAATGGGAGATTGATGGGAGCCATGAAAAGTAATCGAACCTCATGTGGAAAAAAGTGAAGCCCATAATACATGTTAAAGGTTTTTCCCATTTAACTTCTGCCAAGCTGTTCTTTTCTATTATCCATAGCTATGTTTACTTATCGAATGTATTCACCTGTTCAATACTTATAACCTCAGGAAACTTTGGTGACCTACAGATTGCAGATGCATTGTCTGATTGGGGGCCTTATTCCATACCCTTAACCCAATATACTCCTCAACATCAGACATGGCCTCTTCAACCGGTGAGAACCACTTAAAGTTTACTTCATGGAACGTCAAGGGACTCCGCTCTCCATGTAAGCGGATGGCTATTCTTAGACATCTGAAGCGTCTTCGGACGGATGTGGCCCTACTACAGGAAACACACCTGTCTGCAGATGATCTAACCTGCTTACGTAAATTGTGGGTGGGTACAGTATATGGATCGCCTGCACTTGGCCGCAAAGCGGGTGTGGCTATATTAATACATAAAAATTTAAAACACACATTAAGGGACGTTAGGATTGACTCATCAGGCCGCAAAATGACCCTACACATGACATTAGACAACAAACAAGTGGCTATCACTAACATCTATGCTCCTAACTCGCCAGACACCTCTTTCTTCCAAGACATGGTGCAATGGATACTCTCCGCTCCTGAAACATTACACTTAGTAGGCGGGGATTTCAATTCGGTCATGTCCACGCTAGCAGACCGCACAAGAGATTCAACCCACCGAACACATAATCCCACATCGCAAACACCCGACTCTACTCTACTGGCACAAGCTGTTACTTCCATGCAATATGTTGATACTTGGCGTCTGTACCACCCGACACTTTCTTCTCACCCCCACACAACTCCTTTTCACGTATCGACTACTTCTTTGCCTCCCCTGCACTAATCAACACCTTATGCGAATCAGAGATTTTAGATGCTAGGATATCAGATCATAGCCCTATATCTATACACATGACACAGGTCGCACCTTCATCTCCCTCGCCCATATGGTGCTTTCCATCTTACTTGATGGACAACCAAGATTTTCAATACACGCTAAACACAGCATGGAAACGACTATGTCTCCACCAATGGATCTCATATTACCGAACCCAATCTCTTCTGGGAAGCTGGCAAAGCCTTCCTAAGAGGGACGATCATTTCCTATACCACACAATTCAAAAAACACTCTAAACAACAATACCGACAAGCTAGTGAAGCGCTACGTACAGCCCATGACTGCTTAACTTTAAATCGTACACCCGACAATATCCGAACATGGAGACAAGCTAAGTGCACGTTTGATCTTTGGGCGGAACAACAGGAGGCGGCTAAGATGGCATACTCTAAATTACATTTTCACAGGTATGGCAACAAAGCTGGCAAGCTACTGGCTAAACTGTGTGCAGGAACGAGATGACCCACCCGCATCTCTACTTTGAGAAATGCGGATGGATCCCTAATTACATCTACTGAAGAAATCAGCAATATAATCACAAAATATTACACAGATTTATATGCTGCTGACCAAACTGATCCAGCCACTACGGAAGCTCTCCTGTCCAAAATACGTCTACCCAGACTTCAAACTGCACAACTAGAGGCACTTAATGCACCTATCACAACAGACGATATCCGGCGAACGATCAAAACGATGTCATCTAATAAAGCTCCAGGTCCTGACGGATACACGGATGAATTTTATAAAATGACCATCGACTTCATCCCAGACACCCTAAAACACGTATATGCAGCCATGTGGGATGGGGGACCATATCTTCCTACAGGGACACAAGCCCACATCAAACTGATAGCTAAAAAAGGAAAAGACCCCCAACTGCCAGGTTCCTATCGCCCAATATCCCTAATAAAAGTAGATGTCAAAATCCTCTCTAAAATCGTTGCGTCACGCTTAGCACATCTTCTCCCTTCATTGCTACACCCAGCCCAATCGGGATTTGTTTCGGGTCGATCAGCCACTTTAAATATACGAAAAGTACTAATGGCGTTACACTACGCTACAACACACCCAGATAAAGATGTCGCTATTATATCACTAGATGCCGAGAAAGCTTTCGACAACGTTAGTTTGTCCTGGCTGTTTCGAGTACTACAACAATTCGGCTTCACAGGTCCTATCTTGAGTTTCCTTCAACAAATGTATGCATCTCCGACAGCACGACTTGTCACTCCTGACTTCGTGTCTGCCTCGATCCCTCTGACTAAGGGAACGAGACAGGGCTGCCCACTTTCCACCTTACTTTTTAACTTAGCCATAGAACCACTATCCAGACTACTCAACGCACAAGATGGAGTCAGCGGGATCGCAATAGGAGACCAAGTTCTCAGATCCGCTTTATTCGCAGACGACATACTGTTGTTCTCCACTAACCCTCTTTCAGACTTTGACAAACTGCGAGAACTCTTTGCGGCTTTTCGACTGAGCTCGGGCTTTCGAATAAACTTCGACAAAAGCGAAATCTTACCACTACACCCACGATTATCAACTAAGTGGAAACATCTATCACCATTCACAGTGGCAACCCGATATATCACTTATCTAGGCATACACATAGGACGTGAACCCTCTTCTCTCTATGTACTTAACTACCCACCTTTAATAACTAAGATTGTGCAGGACTTGGGCGGCCCTCCCCTTCTCGCTCTTTGGGAGATGCCACTTCAAAATGGTGTCATTTGCGCGCTTGCTCTACCCAATGCAGACCATACCTTTATTATTAAAACACTCAGATGTACAGAAAATACATAAAGCATTAATTACTTTTATTTGGTCTCGCAAAAAAACACGTATTGCGCTACAAAAATTATGTCTCCCGAAGTCCGAGGGTGGGGCGGGTCTACCCAATTTCCGTTTTTATAATCTCTCTTGTTTGCTTAGGCAAGGTTTAGATTGGCTGAACGGAAAGTCGAAATATTGCAATACTTCTCTTGAAGGTGCAATGACCTCACCTCACAAGCTATCAGCTATCATCCATTCTAATCTCAACGCTCTACCACCTCACCTCAAGTCAAATGCACTTATCAGAGATACTATAATTGCCTGGAGAGAAGTACGAAAATTACTGGGGCTTCCCTCAAATATTTCAAGACATTTACCCATTCAAGGAAACCCTATGTTTCTCCCATCCACGATGCACAAAGCGTTTGACCAATGGGGTTCCAATGGCCTTATGAAAGTAGTCTCCATATACCAAGGCACCTCGGGGCACTTCAAACCTTTCCGATCACTGGCAAGCAAATTTTCCTTACCATCAAAACATATATTCTTCTACTTTCAATTAATCGATTATTTGAAGTCTTGCTATGGGCCCAAATCTGATCCCTTCCAGAAATCCTTCATAGACACAGTATTACAGCAAAATGACTATTCCATCACCAATCTCTACTCCTACCTCATCCAACATCAATCTGCAAAATACCACCTCAAACCGTTTCATAAATGGTCTGTTATCTTAGGAGATGATGAACTGTCAGAAAAAATACTTGAAGGATACAGACAAGTCCGCAAACTTACGATATCTGAAACGTGGCGGGAAACCCAATTCAAGATTATACACAGAGCATACTACCCTTTCTACTTCACCAAAGACAATCCAAGTCAAATGAAATGCCCCTGGTGCTCGGAACCACGCCCCACCTTATTGCACCATCTTTGGGACTGCACAGCCATAACTACATTTTGGAATTCTGTCTTGGACCACATTGGCAAAATCAGTAAAGCACATATCCCAAAGGATCAACTATTATGCCTATTTGGATACACGCCCCAAACATCTCCTCCAACAACCAGAGGACCTACGAATATTCCCCAATGGGCACATCTACTCCTTCTAGTAGCCCGCAGAACGATAATGAAACACTGGATTTTAACGACTCCACCTGCCCTACCCGAAGTAAAAAAAGCTATGATGTCACTTTTTTACATGGAACGGCTCGACACCATCTCACTGAACTTTCGCTCTACTTCGCGCTTCTTCATGAGGTGGCGTAAATATATAGAAGCCACGTTAACCCAGACAGCTCTACAAGACGTCATGCGCCCATTCCGATACACTGACTGGTACCTGAAAAGAGATATCTCAAACTCTCTGGGCAACCTTAAAATTAAAAATCCTACTCAGACGGACCCCCCCAGCTTCCATCCACCATAATTCTACACAAAGTCATTACAGCTCCTTGACTTCCATGTCCCCCATATCTCTGACACTGGTTACTCACACAGCCTACATTGTTACTGTTTGAAAATAATGCATCATTATAGGACATTGTTGTCTATACTATGCTTCCACTCCTGAGGTTGTAATGGCACATACACCCATCATAATGTGTAATATGCTGGTCAGCTATTATTCTTTAAGAAAAAGTAATCCGCTTGGCAGATCCCCCTTCCCCCCCCCCATTTTTATTTATTTATTTATTTATTTTTCTTTCTCTCTTTTTTATTTCTTGTATACAAGATAGTTTTGTTTTGTTACCACCTTATCTATACTGAGACATATGCATTTATTTGTATGTATATGAGCTAACCTGCTTTGATATTACTGCACTGTACCTGTTTATATGTAAACCTCAATAAAAAAAATTTCAAAAAAAAAAAATGGCGTGGGGTCCCCCTAAAAATCCATACCAGACCCTTATCTGAGCACGCAGCCTGGCAGGCCGCAGGAAAAGAGTGGGGGACGAGAGAGCGTCCCCCCCCTCCTGAACCGTACCAGGCCACATGCCCTCAACATTGGGAGGGTGCTTTGGGGTAGCCCCCAAAACACCTTGTCCCCATGTTGATGACGACAAGGGCCTCATCCCCACAACCCTTGACCGGTGGTTGTGGTGGTCTGTGGGCAGAAGGCTTATCGGAATCTGGAAGCCCCCTTTAACAAGGGGACCCCCAGATCCCGCCCCCCCCCCGTGTGAAATGGTAAGGGGGTACAAAAGTACCCCTACCATTTCACAAAAAACTGTCAAAAATGTTAAAAATGACAAGAGACAGTTTTTGACAATTCCTTTATTTAAATGCTTCTTCTTTCTTCTATCTTCTTTCTTCTTTCTTCTATCTTCCTTCGGTTTATTCCTCCATCTTCTTCTTCTTCTGGTTCTTCTGGTTCTTCCTCTGGTGTTCTTGTCCGGCATCTTCCTCCGCGGCGTCGGCGTCTTCTTCCCTTCTCCTCCTCGGGCCGCTCCGCATCCATGATGGCATGCAGGGAGGCTCCCGCTGTGTGACACTTCTCCTCTTCTGACGGTTCTTAAATAACGGGGGCCGGGCCACCCGGTAACCCCGCCCCCTCTGACGCACAGGGACTTGACGGGACTTCCCTGTGGCATTCCCCGTGATGTCAGAGGGGGCGTGGTCACCCGTTAAGTAACCCTGCCCCCTTCTGACATCACGGGGAATGCCACAGGGAAGTCCCCGTGCATCAGAGGGGGCGGGGTCACCGGGTGGCCCCGCCCCCCGTTATTTAAGAACCGTCAGAAGAGGAGAAGCGTCACACAGCGGGAGCTTCCCTCCATGCCATCATGGATGCAGAGCGGCCTGAAAAGAAGATGAAGACAAGAAGATGAAGACAAGAAGATGAAGAGAAGAATATGAAGAGAAAAAGATAAAGAGAAAAAGATAAAGAGAAAAAGATGAAGAGAGAAGCGTCACACAGCGGGAGACTCCCTCCATGCCATCATGGATGCGGAGTGGCCCGAGGAGAAGAAGGGAAGAAGACGCAGACCCTGCGGAGGAAGATGTCGGATGAGAACACCGGAGGAAGAACCAGAAAAAACAGAAGAACCAGAAGAAGAAGAAGATGGAGGAAGAAACCGAAGGAAGATAGAAGAAAGAAGATAGAAGAAAGAAGAAGCATTTAAATAAAGGAATTGTCAAAAACTGTCTCTTGTCATTTTTAACATTTTTGTACCCCTTTACCATTTCACACAGGGGGGAGGGCCAGGATCTGGGGGTCCCCTTGTTAAAGGGGGCTTCCAGATTCCGATAAGCCCCCCACCCGCAGACCCCCACAACCACCGACCAAGGGTTGTGGGGATGAGACCCTTGTCCTCATCAACATGGGGACAAGGTGTTTTGCGGGGCTACCCCAAAGCACCCTCCCAATGTTGAGGGCATGTGGCCTGGTACAGTTCAGGAGGGGGGCGCTCTCTCGTCCCCGTCTTTTCCTGCGGCCTGCCAGGTTGCATGCTCGGATAAGGGTCTGGTATGAATTTTTGGGGGGACCCCACGCCATTTTTTTTTTTAATTTTGGCGTGGGGTTCCCCTTAAAATCCATACCAGACCTGAAGGGCCTGGTATGGAATTTAGGGGGACCTCCCACATCATTTTTTTTTTAAATTTTGGTTCGGGGTTCCCCTGTGGGGAATTCCCATGCTGTTTTTATTAATGAACTTTTATGTGTATTGTCGGACCGGCAATTCATTAATAGCCGCGAGTAGTTTTGAATCACTTTTTTTCCTTTGAAATGTCATTTTGCTGTCAGACTGTTCTAAACACGGGAAACATGTGTCCCTTTACAGGCATACTATAGACACCCCCCAGGTATGAAATTTAAAGGGATATTACACTTTTATTGTTTCACTTTAAGCATTATTAAAATCACTGCTCCCGAAAAAACTGCCGTTTTTAAAACTTTTTTTTGCATTGATCCATGTCCCCTGGGGCAGGACCCTGGTCCCCAAACACTTTTTATGACAATACCATGAATATAAGCCTTTAAAATTTGCACTTTTGATTTCTCCCATAGACTTTCAAAGGGTGTTCCGCGGCATTCGAATTTGCCGCGAACACCCCAAATTGTTCGCCGAACTGGCAATCAGCCGATGTTCAAGTCAAACATGAGTTTGACTCGAACTCGAAGCTCATCGCTAATTGGGAGCAAGCTTTTACTTATCCCAACTTTTATGAGGCTGTAGCCAATCAGAATATAATATTAATGGGTGGGACTTGGAAAATATCTCACCCAGATGCAGTTAAGATTAATTAGGCAATTAAAACAAAGCTAATCACACAGATTCAATGGTTTTCCCCAGGTTAGAAATGTTCAATAAATGTTATTAGCTCCTTAGGCAAACATACCAATGTTGCTTTCTGCAGTGTTTTCATTCACATTCTGCCTACTAGCACATGCACAGTGTAGGCTACTTTCAAGACATATCTCTGGCGAAAACTGTCACAGTTGCCAGCATGTTTATGTCAGCTCTCAACCAAACTTTTAAGACCTTAAATGGTTGGGGTCATAGCTGATCACATGTTCATCAATGTGGCAGCTGCAGATGTAAATGCCGTGTACACACGAGCGAAATTTCCGACAGAAAGAGTCAGATGGGAACTTTTCATCCTATATTCCTATCGTGTGTATGCCCCATCGGACCCCATCAGACCCCATCGGACTTTTCCCGTCAAAAATTCTGACGGACTTAGATATAGAACATGTTTTAAATTTTTCCGACTGAACTAATTACTATCGGTAAAACCGCTCGTCTGTATGCTGTTCTGACGTACCAAAAAACGAAGCATGCTCTGAAGCAAGTACGAGACGGAAGTGGTCGGTCTGGTAAAACTAGCGTTCGTAATGGAGATAGCACATTCCTCACACTGCAAATTCTGTGATCTTTTAATGCAGCGCATTCTTTTGTGCTTTATAATGTTAGAAGAATGAAGTTGTTTTGCTGCTGATATTCACACAGAGTTCTCACAAACTTCTTTCTTTATTATTTCTCATGATCGCATGAATAATCTTTTATTATTTTAAAGCTAGATCTCCAGAATAATGTTTTGAAATATTTTTTATAGTCATCTTTTTTTAGAATTTTTTATTTCATCAAGATCTCCTCCTTTTTTGTTGGCTTGTTGCAAAATTAGTTTCTAGTGATCTCAATAATATATTTTTTTTGGTGTGTCAAGTTACCACAATAACATTATTATCTTGTATTTTAGGAGTCCATATAATTTTGAGCCCAATCTGGTCCAGGACACCCAAAGATCAGGACCAGCAGCAGATGACATATATGTCCCCAGGCTGTTTTACTACACCAACCTGCGTCTTCTGTCAGACCAGACTGAACCCAGGCCATCACTTTCTTCTCTTCCCTGCAGCCTTCCCTTCATGCTTCCCTGCAGCCTTCTCTGCAGCCTTCCTTGGAGGCTGTGGCTCTGGTGGTGGACTTGTGGAAGGAGGAGGAGGAGAAGGAGGAGAAGGAGGAGTGAGATCATATATGTGGCTGTTCTCTGTCAGCTGGCCCCTCAACCCTTTTTGAAGGGCCTCAACAATAATTCCCTCACAGAGGAAGCGTTGGCCCTCCTCCAATTTCAAGAATCTTGTGGCTAGATAGCAGCCATAGGCCTCTTCAGCGTCAGGTTGGCTTCTGAGGACATTTACTGACCAAGGCCTATATATCTGTCTGTCCCCAGTGCATAGTAACAATTTTAGGGGTGAGTGGTCTGATAATCCCCTCGGGCCGTATTCTATTTTATGTACTATAGGGAGCGCTTCCTTATTACCTATAGCTAAATCTATTCTGGATAGTGTACAGTGCGTCCCTGAGTAACAAGAGAACTGTCTAGCGTTTGGATTGCGGATTCTCCATAAATCACACCACCCCACTTCCTCTAGGAGCTGCTTAAGTCTCCCTGCTTTTACTCTCCCTGTCCGAGTACCCAATGAGAGTCTATCCTGCCGGCTGTCAAGAACAGTATTAAAGTCACCGATCAAGATCAATGGGATCCCAGCCTTGTTCTCCATGTATTCTAGTAAGTAGTATAGAATTTCCAACTTACTAGGTGGAGGAATATATATATTTGCTATAACCAATTCTCTCTCGCCTAATAGGCAATGTAGAAAAATATAACAGCCCAGCGTGTCAATCCGCACATTCCTGCAGGTAAACGTTACCCCTTTTTTAATCAATATGCTTACACCTCTCGAATAAGAGGAATAGACCGCGTGATATTGCGCTTGAAATTTCCTGCCCCCCAATTTTGTCTTAGTTTCATTTGTTAGGTGCGTTTCCTGCAGACAAGACAGAGCGACACCCTGGGCTTCCAATTCTGATAGAACAGCGGACCTTTTGTCGGGATCACTCAGGCCTCTAACATTCCATGAGCAAATACCGATCGTACTAACCATCAAAAAAGAGGAAAATAAAAATGATGTTTTTAGCAGATGTACAGGCAGTAGCCGTTTTGTTCAAAGTACAGCGCTTCCCACATTTTAGTACCCACCCCGGGGCACCCAGCTTCTTAATGATTGTCCTAGCTTCGCTCTGAATCCCAGGCCTACCGTCAATGTTGCGACAATGTTTTGGGGGGTCGCGGGGGGGGGGGGGAAGAGGGGAAAATCCCCTCTCTCTCCACTCCCCACGAACCCCCTCTACTCCCCTCCCCTCCATGTGCACAATGATAAACTCCAACCCCATATTTTCATTACTACCCTCCCTCCCCCCCTGACTCATTTTATTAATGTGTTTAGGTCCCAGATAGGGACTACGTGGTTTTTTATCCAGTGACTTCCCCTTTATCCCCCCATGCCTATTTCGGCTCGCCCTGAGGGCTTTTGTAGTGACCCTATCTACCCAGTGCCTCCCTTTCGTTCCTACTCCCAGCCATTCCCTCCCTACACCCTTCTCCCACTCTCCGCCCCCCCACCCACCACCCCCAACAAAATCCTCAGGGAAAACCCCGAAGCGCTGAAGCAAGTGCAAAAATAAAAAACAAACCAGTACTCTCCACATCCCAATTTGTGCACCATCCCACATTTAGGACTAGCACAACCACTACATCACGCTCCCCCCCCCCTTCTCCGGCCCTCCCTAATTAGAAATAAGCAAACAAAAAAAAATACAGTCAGCCCTCCCCCCACCCATCCATCCCCCTCCACCATCCGCTTTATAATACTACAGCATTTTAATCTGTCCTTTTTATACTCTTCGTTTGCAGCCCTTTTATCTTCTCAAGATTGAGTAGGCCCTTGATGGTCCTCCAGCCATGCTGCGACCTTGTCAGCTGCATCAAAAAAATAAACTGACCCCGAAGCTTCCACCCTCAATCGTGCTGGATATAGTAAGGCATATGGAATTTTTTGAGCCCTTAGAGCTCGTTTAACTTCCAGGAAACCTGCCCTTTTCTTTTGCAGATCCGGGGAGAAGTCGGGGTACAGGGAGATCCTACTACCGTTATGAGAGATATCCCCTATCGCTCTTGATTTTTGCATAAGCACCACTTTGTCCTTATAGCAGAGCAGTTTCAGGATCATTGGTCTAGGGCGTCCCCCCGTTGCAGTTGGTCTAGTAGGGATTCGATGCGCCCTCTCGATGGCAAAAAAGGGTGAGAATGAATCGGGCCCGAAAAAGTCTTTAAGCAGCTTTTCCATAAAAGTTTCAGGACAAGGGCCTTCACTTCCCTCCGGGAGACCCAGGACCCGAACATTGCATCTGCGCATCCTATTCTCCATTTCATCCAATTTAACTCTATACATTTCAAACTGCGTTTGTATGTTCTTAAATTCCCGCTGCATCGGGGCCACTGTATCCTCAAGTTGGCTCAGTCTCTCCTCTATAAGGACAGTCCTCTCCAAAACCTTCTGAAGCTCCTGGCTCATAGAGCGAAGTTCAACCTTGAGGCCCCCCAATTGATCGCACATATCCCGCAGGGACCCCTTACAAAGGTTTACCGCAGCCAGAACTTCTTTTAATGTGGGCTCTGGTTCAGTTATATTTGTAGGGGCAGCTGAGGCCCCGCTATTTTGAGGAAATACCTTCTCCAGGGGGGCTATTTCTGGGCTTTTTTTATTTGATGCATTTTTAATACCCGCCGATGTTGCTGCCGGAGCTGTTGACATTCTGCCCACACTCTTTCGCTCACCAGGCGGCCCTGTCTCTGTTTTCTCGTGGGGGAGCTGGTTGCCTTTAACGGAGGTATGGGCAGAGGTATGTGCAAACTTTTCCAGTTTTGCAGCAGCTGTTGCCGCTAGGGGTGTCGGCGCTGCCGAGCCCCCCCTGTCCTTAGTAGAGCGAGTTGCCTGTGCTGCTAGGTTTTCATTAGACGGTTGGGGGTCCTCTCCCTTTTTTCTGGTCATCATTGGGGTATTTAGTGAGGGTAAAAGAAAAACTGCCCCACACCCTATAAAGGGGTCGTGTCAGTCCCAAAGTCTCTGATCCCAAAGTCCCTGCTTCTTATTTCTTCTCCCCTATCCTAGGCTTAGATACCGGCCGTTTGTAGGAGGCTCAAGGCTTGGAGTATTGCAGGGTATAGGCTAGCGAGTTTGCAAACTACCAAAAATTGCTAGGAAAAGTGTCCTTTGTAAACTAAGTCCCCAGGGTGCTCATACCTGACCTGTCGGTGCTTCGAGGCCACTTTCTCCCAGGTGCGTCTGGTGAGCGTTTCAGCGTTAGCTGGGGTCCGCTTCTGTTGCTGTTGTTATAGCTGCAGCCGCAGCAAAAGCAGGATAGGAGAAATGCTGAGGCTGAAGCAGGCGCTTCTATCTCGAGATCCCAAGTCACTGGCAGCAGGCTCCGGCGGCTCCCGCAGATCTCGCGAGATTCCCGGAGGTTGCTAGGCATCCAGCCCACGCCGCCAATAAAAAAGAGAGGGGTGGGACTTTAAATGAAGTTTGCATCCCTGGAGGTGACACGATGCAAAGGAAAGTGGGCAGTACTCAGAATATTAAGGCTATGAACACACAAAACATTGTAGAATAGGTATTGAGCAATCACTGATTTATTGTACAGAGTTTACGGTAATAATGGTATTCACACAGTAAAATAGTGACATAATAAGTTCACAGTTTAAACCATAAATAAACCAGGTACATTAAAACATATACAATGTATACTAGTGATAATAATAGCATAGTATATTGATATCAAGGTTGGTTCGTACTATACATATGGTAAAAAGCAATTCACTTTCATTGAAGCGTGTCTCCTTGGTAGGAAATATAACTGTGGTTGTTGATACAGTCCGATTAGTAAAAGGAACAGGTGGTAGTGTTGAAAAATAGGAATAATAAGGCATCTATTGGCTCTACGCGTTTCTTGGCAACTACCACTCATCAGGAGCAAATATGGAAAAAATGTCTAGGTATAGAAACACATAATTAGTTTGTGTATAGTAAACAACGAAATGAGTTATGTAGGGAGAGGAGAAAGGAAGGGAGGGGTAATTGTCCCCGTTTACCACGAACACTTACAGTAATGCCAATGAGACTGGACACGGGTATGGAGGGCCGGACTCCGGCCGGACAACCAACATCAGTCCCGGGAGCTGAGGTGGATAAACCCAACCAAGGATGGATACCGGGGGGAGACAGTGTACCTGAAGGGTGGATAACCAGAATGTATAAAAAGTGAGGTGCAGGAATAGTAGACATGTGTAAGGAAAGAGAGGGGGCGGGGGAAAGAAGTAAAAATAATTATGAAGATAATGTAATAACAATTGTATAGTAAGCTGGTGGGTAAAATAAAAAAGGTGTTAATGGTGATAAGGTGAATAAATATAGGCCAAAAATGAGAAATGGGGTGTAAAGACTATAAATGTAATGGAAGGGTATGGGGAAGGTGAGGTCAGGTAAGATACCTGGAGATGACAAAATGACTTTTTTAATAATATTGGGGTAGTTTAGAGAAAAAGGAGGTCAAACAAATAGCCCCAAGGGTGGGCAAAGATCATAGCACCAGAGGGAAATGGGAATAAAGACAAAATGTATAGGAACGTAGAAAGATAGTGAGGGAGGTTGGTGGGTATACCTAAAAGCTTGGTAAAGCTGGTGAGATGAAAGGATCCCTCGTGGTGATGGAGTCCAAGCCCTGAGGGAGACTAACTGGCCCCGAGGGAGTATATATACTCCACTTGGATGGTTGGTGTCCACCAACGGCACGCTAAAACAGCCTCAAGGGGAGGAGGAGTTGGCGCCAGAAAGCAAAAGGGGCGGGACCCGCCTGGCCCCGTCTAGCGCCAATCACCTCATGAGAGGCGTCAGGTGGAGTGGTGGCGTCAGCACGCCAGCGTCACTGTAAGCGACGCAGCGTGAACGGCGTCACAGGCGTCACGTTGATGCGCAATTGGGCGTCCCCCCGATCCCTAAGCAACCCCCTAAGGAGAGGAGGGAAAGGGGCGGGCCCCAGGAGCGCATCGCAGCTCCCGGAACTGGGCACGTCCCGGCCTGGGAACAGCACAAGACACAACCAAAGCTCAGCAATCATATAACAGCACAACAAGTGGTCATAACAATAGTGGTAATTCTAAAATGTCTAAGCTGCTCTGCACCTATAGTAAACATATAACTCAATGTACATAGTAGGAACATAAGGGTTTGAATAGCTAGACATCTGATTCGATATAACAATGGAAAGTACAATTATTAGAATAATAAATAAAGATAGGGTGCAAGACTTCCATCCCTATTATGTATACACATAGGATCTAAAAAAAAAAAAAAACCTAAACCAGCTAAATGGGACTTTAAATGAGGACGCAAGGCAAATATCGCCCAGCGCCTCCATCCCCGGTAATTTGATAAATAAAAAAGAGAGGGGTGGGACTTTAAATGAAGTTTGCATCTCTGGAGGTGACACGATGCAAATGAAAGCGGGCAGTACTCAGAATATTAAGGCTATGAACACACAAAACATTGTAGAATCGGTATTGAGCAATCACTGATTTATTGTACAGAGTTTACGGTAATAATGGTATTCACACAGTAAAATAGTGACATAATAAGTTCACAGTTTAAACCATAAATAAACCAGGTACATTAAAACATATACAATGTATACCAGTGATAATAATAGCATAGTATATTGATATCAAGGTTGGTTCGTACTATACATATGGTAAAAAGCAATTCACTTTCATTGAAGCGTGTCTCCTTGGTAGGAAATATAACTGTGATTGTTGATACAGTCCGATTAGTAAAAGGAAAAGTTGGTAGTGTTGAAAAATAGGAATAATAAGGCATCTATTGGCTCTACGCGTTTCGTGGCAACTACCACTCATCAGGAGCAAATATGGAAAAAATGTCTAGGTATAGAAACACATAATTAGTTTGTGTAGAGTAAACAATGAAATGAGTTATGTAGGGAGAGGAGAAAGGAAGGGAGGGGTAATTGTCCTCGTTAACCACAAACATTTACAGTAATGCCAATGAGACTGGACACGGGTATGGAGGGCCGGACTCCGGCCGGACAACAAACATCAGTCCCGGGAGCTGAGGTGGATAAACCCAACCAAGGATGGATACCGGGGGGAGACAGTGTACCTGAGGGGTGGATAACCAGAATGTATAAAAAGTGAGGTGCAGGAATAGTAGACATGTGTAAGGAAAGAGAGGGGGCGGGGGAAAGAAGTAAAAATAATTATGAAGATAATGTAATAACAATTGTATAGTAAGCTGGTGGGTAAAATAAAAAAGGTGATAATGGTGATAAGGTGAATAAATATAGGCCAAAAATGAGAAATGGGGTGTAAAGACTATAAATGTAATGGAAGGGTATGGGGAAGGTGAGGTCAGGTAAGATACCTGGAGGTGACAAAATGACTTTTTTAATAATATTGGGATCGTGTAGAGAAAAAGGAGGTCAAACAAATAGCCCCAAGGGTGGGCAAAGATCATAGCACCAGAGGGAAATGGGAATAAAGACAAAATGTATAGGAACGTAGAAAGATAGTGAGGGAGGTTGGTGGGTATACCTAAAAGCTTGGTAAAGCTGGTGAGATGAAAGGATCCCTCGTGGTGATGGAGTCCAAGCCCTGAGGGAGACTAACTGGCCCCGAGGGAGTATATATACTCCACTTGGATGGTTGGTGTCCACCAACGGCACGCTAAAACAGCCTCAAGGGGAGGAGGAGTTGGCGACAGAAAGCAAAAGGGGCGGGACCCGCCCGGCCCCATCTAGCGCCAATCACCTCATGAGAGGCGTCAGATGGAGTGGTGGCATCAGCACGCCAGCGTCACTGTAAGCGACGCAGCGTGAATGGTGTCACAGGCGTGACGTCGATGCGCAATTGGGCGTCCCCAATCTAAAAAAAAAAACCTAAAACAGCTAAATGGGACTTTAAATGAGGACGCAAGGCAAAAATCGCCCAGCGCCTCCATCCCCGGCAATTTGATAAATAAAAAAGAGAGGGGTGGGACTTAAATGAAGTTTGCATAGCTGGAGGTGACACGATGCAAATGAAAGCGGGCAGTACTCAGAATATTAAGGCTATGAACACACAAAACATTGTAGAATCGGTATTGAGCAATCACTGATTTATTGTACAGAGTTTACGGTAATGATGGTATTCACACAGTAAAATAGTGACATAATAGGTTCACAGTTTAAACCATAAATAAACCAGGTACATTAAAACATATACAATGTATACCAGTGATAATAATAGCATAGTATATTGATATCAAGGTTGGTTCGTACTATACATATGGTAAAAAGCAATTCACTTTCATTGAAGCGTGTCTCCTTGGTAGGAAATATAACTGTGGTTGTTGATACAGTCCGATTAGTAAAAGGAACAGTTGGTAGTGTTGAAAAATAGGAATAATAAGGCATCTATTGGCTCTACGCGTTTCGTGGCAACTACCACTCATCAGGAGCAAATATGGAAAAAATGTCTAGGTATAGAAACACATAATTCGTTTGTGTAGAGTAAACAACGAAATGAGTTATGTAGGGAGAGGAGAAAGGAAGGGAGGGGTAATTGTCCCCGTTTACCACGGACATTTACAGTAATGCCAATGAGACTGGACACAGGTATGGAGGGCCGGACTCTGGCCGGACAACAAACATCAGTCCTGGGAACTGAGGTGGATAAACCCAACCAAGGATGGATACCGGGGGGAGACAGTGTACCTGAGGGGTGGATAACCAGCATTCGCGTATGCTCTGAAACGCGTTTTGGTTCTCTCCACTCCGGTGACGTCACACGCCAACGAGCGCCCTTGTCTTGGTTACGGGACTTCCATCCAGCCCAGCTGATTGCTTTCTCCTGCGGGGGACTGAGGCTATTTCTCCTGATCCTTATTGCCGTATCCACGCCATGGACGCCAGGACCGAACCTGGAGCCGTTCCCCTCTTTGGAGCTGTAATTCTCCTTACCAATCTGTAAGTGTGGATAATGTGTTTGTTGTTACCATTAAATACCTGCACTCAGAGGCGATTTCCTTTTGTTCTTTTTTATGCTTACTAGAGAACTGACTTCGCTCACCCGGAAAGCTTGCCCTCAGCGCTGGTCCTCACACAGAAACATTATAGCTGTTCTTACTTAACCCCTTCGCATGAAGTTTGTTGCTATGGACTGGCTATTGCTATGGACTACTGAGTACTATGCTTTACAGTTATAGCTTTGTTTTTATATATATATAATTCTTTTAGTCGGTTGATTGATTTTGAATTTAATTTTATCGCATAGCGCATCTTCCACATTTGTCCTGAGCGCTCGCACATATTTGCATTTATACCCACACATCACCAATAGGGATGAGCCGAACACCCCCCTGTTCGGTTCGCACCAGAACATGCGAACAGGAAAAAAGTTTGTTCGAACACGCGAACACCGTTAAAGTCTATGGGACACGAACATGAATAATCAAAAGTGCTAATTTTAAAGGCTTATAGGCAAGGTATTGTCATAAAAAGTGTTTGGGGACCTGGGTCCTGCCCCAGGGGACATGGATCAATGCAAAAAAAAAGTTTTAAAAACGGCCGTTTTTTCAGGAGCAGTGATTTTAATAATGCTTAAAGTCAAACAATAAAAGTATAATATCCCTTTAAATTTCGTACCTGGGGGGTGTCTATAGTATGCCTGTAAAGGGGCGCATGTTTCCCATGTTTAGAACAGTCTGACAGCAAAATGACATTTCGAAGGAAAAAACCCATTTAAAACTACTCGCGGCTATTGCATTGCCGACAATACACATAGAAGTTCATTGATAAAAACGGCATGGGAATTCCCCACAGGGGAACCCCGAAACAAAATAAAAATAAAAAAAATGACGTGGGGTTCCCCCTAAATTCCATACCAGACCCTTCAGATCTGGTATGGATTTTAAGAGTAACCCTGCACCAAAAAAAAAAAAAACGGCGTGGGGTCCCCCCAAAAATCCATACCAGACCCTTATCCGAGCACGCAACCTGGCAGGCCGCAGGAAAAGAGGGGGGAAGAGAGTGCGGCCCCCCCTCCTGAACCGTACCAGGCCACATGCCCTCTACATTGGGAGGGTGCTTTGGGGTAGCCCCCCAAAACACCTTGTCCTCAAGTTGATGAGGACAAGGGCCTCATCCCCACAACCCTGGCCAGTGGTTGTGGGGGTCTGCGGGCGGGGGCTTATCGGAATCTGAAGCCCCCTTTAACAAGGGGACCCCCAGATCCCGGCCCCCCCTGTGTGAAATGGTAAAGGGGTACTTACCCCTACCATTTCACTAAAAAACTGTCAAAAATGTTAAAAATGACAAGAGACAGTTTTTGACAATTCCTTTATTTAAATGCTTCTTCTTTCTTCTATCTTCCTTCATCTTCTTCTTCTGGTTCTTCTGGTTCTTCCTCCGGCGTTCTCGTCCAGCATCTCCTCCGCGGCGTCTTCTATCTTCTTCTCCTCGGGCCGCTCCGCACCCATGGCATGGGGGGAGGCTCCCGCTCTTCTCTTCTTCTCTTCTTAATTTTCTTCTCTTCTTCTCCGGGCCGCTCCGCACCCATGCTGGCATGGAGGGAGGCTCCGGCTGTGTGACGGCATCTCCTCGTCTGACGGTTCTTAAATAACGGGGGCGGGGCCACCCGGTGACCCCGCCCCCCTCTGACGCACGGTGACTTGACGGGACTTCCCTGTGATGTCACGGGGAACGCCACAGGGAAGTCCCGTCATGTCCCGTGCGTCAGAGGGGGGCGGGGTCACCAGGTGGCCCCGCTCCCCGTTATTTAAGAACCGTCAGACGAGGAGACACCGTCACACAGCGGGAGCCTCCCTCCATGCCAGCATGGATGCGGAGCGGCCCGGAGAAGAAAATGAAGAAGAGAAGAAGAGAGAAAGAGAAGAAGGAAGAAGAGAAGAAGATGAAGAAGAAGATGAAGAGAAGAGCGGGAGCATCCCCCCATGCCATGGGTGCAGAGCGGCCCGAGGAGAAGAAGATAGAAGACGCCGCGGAGGAGATGCTGGATGAGAACGCTGGAGGAAGAACCAGAAGAACCAGAAGATGAAGGAAGATAGAAGAAAGAAGAAGCATTTAAATAAAGGAAATGTCAAAAACTGTCTCTTGTCATTTTTAACATTTTTGACAG
The DNA here is from genome assembly GCA_037952835.1 of Lithobates septentrionalis. NCBI lineage: Eukaryota > Metazoa > Chordata > Amphibia > Anura > Ranidae > Lithobates > Lithobates septentrionalis. The sequence goes on from JBBDGP010000553.1 coordinate 1,430,611, forward strand.
TTTTTTTGTGAAATGGTAGGGGTAAGTACCCCCTTACCATTTCACACAGGGGGGGCGGGATCTGGGGGTCCCCTTGTTAAAGGGGGCTTCCAGATTCCGATAAGCCCCCCGCCCGCAGACCCCCACAACCACCAGCCAGGGTTGTGGGGATGAGGCCCTTGTCCTCATCAACATGGGGACAAGGTGTTTTGGGGGGCTACCCCAAAGCACCCTCCCAATGTTGAGGGCATGGGGCCTGGTACGGTTCAGGAGGGGGGGGCGCACTCTCGTCCCCCCCTCTTTTCCTGCAGCCTGCCAGGTTGCATGCTTGGGTCTGGTATGGATTTTTGGGGGGACCCCACGGCGTTTTTGTTTTTTTTTGGCGCGGGGTTCCCCTTAAAATCCATACCAGACCTGAAGGGTCTGGTATGGAATTTAAGGGGAACCCCACGTCATTTTTTTTTAAATTTTGGTTCGGGGTTCCCCTGTGGGGAATTCCCATGCCGTTTTTATCAATGAACTTCTATGTGTATTGTCGGCAATGCAATAGCTGCGGGTAGTTTTTCCTTAGAAATGTCATTTTGCTGTCAGACTGTTCTAAACACGGGAAACATGCGCCCCTTTACAGGCATACTATAGACACCCGCCAGCTACGAAATTTAAAGGGATATTACACTTTTATTGTTTGACTATAAGCATTATTAAAATCACTGCTCCTGAAAAAACGGCTGTTTTTAAAACTTTTTTTTGCATTTATCCATGTCCCCTGGGGCAGGACCCAGGTCCCCAAACTTTTTTTATGACAATAACTTGCATATAAGCCTTTAAAATTAGCACTTTTGATTTCTCCCATAGACTTTTAAAGGGTGTTCCGCGGCATTCGAATTTGCCGCGAACACCCCAAATTGTTCGCTGTTCGGCGAACTTGCGAACAGCCAATGTTCGAGTCGAACATGAGTTCGACTCGAACTCGAAGCTCATCCCTAATCACCAAGAAGGGGAAGTCAGCCAAGACAACACCCCGAGGATCTGGAGGAAGGAGAGATGGAGGAAGTGGGCGAGTTTGTCACCAAAACAGGTGAGTGTCTGACACCCCAGCTTCAAGTAATCTATGTATGCCTGCATACTTATAATACATGTTTTTAATCCAATTTTTAGGTGATGTGCTGGTTAAGGGATAAGGGATGAGGACTGTTGTGCACACGCCATTACTGCAAGCATGTGCCCAGTCATCGCTCCCTCCTCAAAATGCAATTGTTGCAGAAAAAAACGTTTATTTTCCGCCAACTGCAACGCAAGTTGCCTAGACATTGACTGTGCACCTAACCACGCCCTCTTGGTGTCCTCTGTGGGGTTATAAGTATAGTTGTCCTCTGTTTCAGTGACCATTCCCCTTACCGTTGCCTCCCAGGCTTTAGTGTCTGTTTTGATACGTGTTATCGTTTTAATGAGCTGTCCCCTCAGAAAGGCCTTCGCTGCGTCCCATACTATTCCCAATTTAGCAGTGCCAATATTATCCTGCAGGAAGAGTTTAAGCGAATTCCCTATGGGGTCTGGCTCAGGAAACAACGACAGCCAGAAAGGGTTAAGTTTCCAGATCGGTCGCCCAACCCTACCCGGCAGTGAAATAGCCATCCAAAACGAGGAGTGGTCGGAAATATGTCTATCTGCGTATCCTGAATCTGAGACTAATCGTACCATTTTATCATTGCCTAATCCCAAATCTATCCCTGACAATCCCCCATGTGAGGCCGAGTAGCAGGAGTATTTTTTGTCATCTGGGTGTTTACACCTCCACACATCCACCAGTCCCATTTCCTCAAGTACTCCGGTGTATTAACCTCATCCCGGTGCGTAGCAGCAGTGGGGATAGGTAGTTTATCTTTAAGACAATTTAAGTAATTATTATAATCCCCAACTGCCAGCAGGGGTACCTCTGGATATTGTGCCATAAATCTTGCCAAGTGCCTTAGAACCTCTGAGGAATATGGTGGCGGTACATATATACTGGCTAATATGCATGTTAAAACATGAATCCTACACAACAGAAATATATATCTACCTGTCGGATCTATACGTTTTTTAGAACAGTGAAACTGAATATCCCTCCTTACTAGTATGCTCACTCCCCTAGAGTATGTTGAGTAAGTGGCATGAAATTGATTTGCATACAAACGCGGGCTTAAACTAGGGGTTGAGTCTGCAGAGAAGTGGGTCTCCTGTAGGCAGACTATGCCAGCGTCCATTGATCTGATATGTCTAAGGACAGCCATCCTTTTTACCGGAGTGCCCAGTCCACGGACATTCCATGTCAGAATAGTTAATTTAATTGCCATATTGGTGTATCTGGAGCAGTGTCAGGATTAGAACAGCCCTCACCAGGGCCCTAGTGGAGTATACGAGCATAACATAAGGAGAACATACCGTAACATGCATAAGGTGATTGCCATGAATACAAGAAGGAATTCGTACATAGTCCAACTGTATGGATAGCATAGGCCGAGATTCTAATAGGTCAGAGTACAGACACAGAGAGCAATAAACCTTAAGATCACAGGTGGTCATACCACATAGAATAACTCGAAGAGCCAACAGGGCTCGTTGCCAAATTGGCTGTAACACTAATGCCCCGTACACACGGTCGGACTTTGTTCGGACATTCCGACAACAAAATCCTCTGATTTTTTCCGACGGATGTTGGCTCAAACTTGTTTTGCCTACACACGGTCGCACAAAGTTGTCAGAATTTCCGATCGCCAAGAACGCGGTGACGTCAAGCACGTACGATGAGACTAGAAAAGGCCAGTTCAGAACCAAGCGAGGCACCCTTTGGGCTCCTTTTGCTAATCTCGTGTTAGTAAAAGTTTGGTGAGAGACGATTCGCGCTTTTTCAGACTCGTGGCTTTCAGATCGTTTTCTGCCGTTCAGTTTGTGCTTGTGGGTTTGTATCTGCTCTTCAGTGCGTGCAGTCAGTTCGTATTGGAGTTTTCTGTGCGATCTTGTCCGCTCGTTGCTGTTTTTCAGGTCGCTCTTCACAGGCCTTGCTGTTCTTCAGTGCGTTCTGTTACTTCGTTCTGAGCAGCCGACCGTTTTCTAGCCATGTTGCGTATGAGTACTCCTCGTAGAGTTCGTGCTGTGCGGGGGCTTGGTGTTGGGGTCCTGACCTTGACACAAGTCCAGTCCATGAACAGGGTGGGGAGGAGTTCATGGACCAAGAATTGGTTGCTTCAGCGTGACCAGTTCTGTCATATGCCTTTGCTCCGTGAGATCCGTGAGAATAATCCTGATGATTTCAGGAACTTTCTCAGGATGACGGACCCCGTATTTCACCGTTTGTTGGCTTCGCTGACCCCCTATATTAGCAGGCAGGATACCTGCATGAGGCAAGCCATCACTCCGGAGCAGAGGTTGGTCGCTACCTTGCGGTATTTGGCCACAGGGAGAAGCCTGCAGGACCTCAAGTTCTCGACAGGCATCTCCCCCCAGGCTCTGGGGATCATTATCCCAGAGACCTGTTCTGCCATCATCCAGGTCCTACAGAAGGAGTATATGAAGGTAAGATTTTTATCCTTTTATATCACATTTTATTGTATTTAATGTTTGCTAATATATTGTATTTCTTCCCTCATTCCCTAATGACCATGATTGTAATATGCTGTGAATGTCCCCTTTGTCCTCATGCATGCTGGATTTTTATGTAATTATTATTTTAGGTCCTTCATACATATTTGCCCTTCAATAACCTTCCCAGCATGGTGTCTCCTGCCCTATATTCACCTCATGTAGTTACTTAACAATGTATTTTATCAGCTCCATAGTAGTGCTTTACCCCAAACACCCCCTAAAATGTTTTGAAATGTTATTTTTGATTTAAATTCAGGCAGAGGACCAGAGGCTTTTTTTTTGTGGTGTCCCCAAATTTTTTGTAACCCTCCCTCCCCCAACTGCTAAGTCAGCTGATCCCAATTCTCTATCCTCAATCATCTATCTGCTGACTTTGCCAAACCCATACACACTATACCCATCTCTTTAGTGCTCAGATTTATGGATGAATTCCCCAAAGCATGTAGTGCAAGGGCCTGCCTGTATACTTTCCAATGGTACTGTTCAAAGTTCTTGTATCCTATTATGATCTTGATAGGTAATAGCAGAATGTCCAAATGTGCTCAAATGTGTACAGTGTGTATTTATATCTTTGTATTATGACACTTCTTACCTGTCCAGTGGGCTGCCAATAGTGTAACTAAGGAGGGGCTGTTCCAAGTAATACCCTGTATTTAGGCATTCATCTCTCAATGAAGTGAAGAGGGTTACCTGTCCAAGAGTTCCCCCCCTTATAATGTTAGAAATGGCCCATGAGAGGGGGGGGAATATGATAGGTGTACCTTATACTTTGTTGTTGTTAAATTCCCCTTAATAAATGCTATCTGGAGGTTGACCCATAATGTTTGTGTCTAATCTGCTTGGCAGGTTTCTGTGAAAAAATAGTAATGTTTATTGTTTTTTCCTCAACAGTTTCCTTCCACGCCACAGGAATGGCAGACTGTGGCCTCCCACTTTGCCCAGCGGTGGGACTTTCCTAACTGCGGAGGGGCAATTGATGGGAAACACGTCCACATCGTCCCACCACCCAACTCGGGGTCGTACTATTACAATTACAAGGGGTTTAATAGTATAGTGATGTTGGCGGTGGTGTCGGCTAATTACGACTTCTTGTATGTGGACGTGGGGAAGAATGGCCGGATGTCCGATGGTGGAGTGATTGCCCAGACGGAGTTCTACAGGCGTCTCCAGAATGGCAGCTTGGACTTGCCACCTCCAGAGGACAATGTTGAAGGTCTCCCATTTGTGTTCGTTGCTGATGAAGCATTTGCGCTGGGGGACCACCTGATGCGGCCATTCCCGATGAGGACCCTCACCCCAGGACAGAGGGTTTTTAATTACCGGCTGGCCAGAGCCCGAAGAGTGGTGGAGAACACATTTGGAATCCTGGCCAGCCGGTTCCGATTATTTCTGACACCCATCCATATGGCGGAGTATAAACTGAACCATATAATACTTGCCTGCTGTGTTCTCCATAATTTTCTACGAAAACATTCAGCCAACTATGCTGGCTCAGTTGGGCCTGAGGCTGGAATCCCAAATACATCAACAATGACGGCACTTGAAAGCGGCCGTCCTGGCTTGCCCTCCCTGAATGCCCGTGATGTCCGGTTACGATACCTGGAGTTCTTTGCGGGTAGGGGGGCTATCAATATGCCAGACAATATGTGACACCTTTTTCAAATAAAAAACAACCAAAAGAAATTCTAGGTGGACATTTACTGCTTGTGTTTGTTTTAGCTGACCCTGACAGAAATGTGTTGAGTGCAGAAAATGTCGTGATTGGGTAACCTTATAAAAAACAGTGTTGGCTGGTACTTCCTAAATGCAAAAACACATTTCACTACAAGTGCACTTGCAACTGCACTGAACCTGCACTTGTAGTGCAAAGAGGATTTGCCCTTAGGAAATAACCCCCATTTGTGCATAAAACAACAATTACATCACCCCAAAAGTGTTGTAGTGTTGAGACAATAATCCACACATTCTTGAGTAAGGCACTTTTTTATACCTGCACAATCACATGCGCATTTACCAAAGGTTTTTAAAACAAACCAACATGTTTGTTGTATAACAATGTTTGCAGTAGCATTATGAAAAATCAAAATATGCATTTCAGATAAAACAGGCCTGTGTAAAACCAACAAGAAAGCCAAAAAACTTCAACTTACAAAGTTCACATTAGGTAAAACCTGAAGGCTATATCAGACATCAGTATTTAGGAACTGGGTTTGATATAGCGTTCAGATGGGAGGAAATCACCCCTGGAAAAGCCAAATTTGGAAGATGCACACCAATTTACAAATGTCCACATGTGCTATCTGCCATCATGGGGGATCAAGGGACGTGTTTGGGGGGAGCAAGCCCTTCCTCAACGCTACTTTATTATTGAGGAAGGGGTTGCCCCCCCAAAACGCGTCCATTGATCTCCCGTGATGGCAGATAGCACTTGTTGGCACACTGTGTGCATCCTCCAAATTTGGCTTTTCTAAACATTGAAAAAAGTTTGGTACGATAAAACAGGTGATTTTGTGGGGTTTAAATTCGCCCCAAAACATCAATGATGTTATTATTTTTTTTAATAACATCACTGATTTGTTGATGTATGTTTTGCAATTCGAGATTACACCCCATAATCTCCCCGATCAGTATCTGGGCACTTTCAGATGTAAAGCGTTCTGGATCCCTCACATCACGATCACCTAAAAAGAGATAAAGAACAAAAAAAAGGTCTCAAAAATCTGCCACCAGCCATCTCTTTTACCTGAGTCTGTGGTCACAGACACTCACCTGTTGTGGTGCCAATCTCCACCACGTCTTCTTCTTCCTCCTGCTCAGCTTCTTGGGTTGGTATTTCCCCTTCTTCCAGAGGTGGGGGGTCTCTGGTCTCCTCAGATGAGGGGTGTCCTCCGAGTCTTTTCTCCCCTATGTAAAACAAAAATGGTATACTTAGCACACAGATATTTGATGGCAGAACTATAGAAATAGGAAACATTGCTTGGAAGTGGGGTACAGTTGTCTATTTTAGCCGAGTTCCAAGATGTATATTTTTTATTGCCCTTTGTCAAGCTGCAATACTTTACCTGTTTGGTACAAGCTTCACAGATGGAGACCCCCCTATAGTATACACTGGAGCACCTGTGTGGCCCCCTAATAAAAATGGTGTTCTGGTGTCCCACACTAGTGCTCCAGTGTCCAGATGTGAAAACAGCTGCTCAGTGTCCTCTCCTTACACACAATCTAGTTTGCATTTCATTCTAGTAACAAACCCATCTACACAAACAAATATTTGGCATCCAAGTAGGCCCCCAAAAATGTGTGAAAATGCATATGGCCTAAACAATGGTGTTCTAGAGGCCGAAAGAAAAATGTTTGATACGAACGAATAATGTGCCCATGAACATTAAAGTTGACCTTTGGAAACGTTACAACTAATCAAAGCATATGGAGCAGAACGAACGTAATAAAGACAGAAAGAATAGGAACACAGCACGACTACTTACTTTTTTGCAGCACTCTCCGGATCTTTCGGTACTGCTCTGGCTCTCTCAACTTCAGGTCCGACCACCGCTTCCTGAGCTGATCTTTAGACCTTCGTACCCCGAAATTCCTCTCAAGACTCCTGACCACTTTCGCCATGATTTTGGCCTTTCGGATATTGGGGTTGGGGTAAGGCCCATATTTTCCGTCATAGTCGGACTTCCTCATGATGTCGACCATCTCCAACATCTCCCCAAACGACATATTTGTGGCCTTAAAACGTCTCCTTCTGGATCGGGACGTGCCTGCATCCGCCCTTTCCTCCTCCTCCTCCTCCTCATTGCTACAATTAGCCCGCACCTGCTGTATTGTCCGCCATCATGCTCTTCCCCCACTGCGCCGAACGAAAAGGGGTGGAGAATACACTAGAAAGAACGTCAGGGGCGGGCGGAGTTGCACGCATGCGCAGTGTATATAAAGCGTAACACGCGTGCGTATTACGTACGATCTGTGAGCGGAGGAAGGAGCATTGAACGCGGCGATCGTAAGAACGAAGGTAAGAGACAAACTTGGGCCTATACTGCTTCTATAGATTGAGGCCTATATTGTAACAAGATTAGGAGAGTTTGGTGTGACATTAGGCTTTGTCTTGTGTTGTGTCTTGCAGTGAACATGGATATGGTACTGAAAGATCAGGACTTCATGTCAGTATTCGTAGATATGCTAAGGGAGCTGCCCTGTCTGTGGGAGATTAAACACCCCCATTACAAGAACCAAGCAAAGAGGAAGGCAGCACTGGAGCAATTGTGTGAAATTGTGAAGCAGGTGATCCCCACGGCAGACATCACTTTTTTAAAGATTTTCATTGGTGGCCTGAGGAGCACATATCTGAGGGAGCGCAAGAAAGTCCTGGATTCACAGAGATCCGGAGCAGCAGATGACATCTATGTCCCCAGGATGTTGTACTACGACAGGCTGCACTTTCTGGCAGGCCAAACTGAACCCAGGCCATCCCTCTCAAGTCTTCCTTCCACGCTTCCTTCCCCCCCGGCTGAGGCTTCTGACACCCAACCTGGGCCTTCCAGGCCATATGTGGAGGAGCCCAGATTGAGCCAGGTATAGCATTCCTCTAAATATTTCTGCTTGTCCAATCAATGATGTTAACTAGATGTTAGTTGGGAGTACTAATTTATGATTGTGATTGATGATGCAAAAACTAAAACCATGTCCCTTTTTCATACACAGGGAAGTCTCAGCCAGGAGGTGGCCGGGCCGAGCCGGCTGGCTGATATCAAGGTCCCTCCACCCCCCCTGGAAACAGAAAGTGGCAGGAGGAGGAGTACCCTAGAGGAGGCTGCTAGCAGATTTTTTTGTAGGGCTACAGAGGTCCTGGGAGCACCCCACACCAGGCAGGAGAACATTGCTGCATTCATAGCCTATAAAATGCAGAGGATGGAGGAGGGCCAAAAAGCCATGTGTGAGGCCCTCATATCAGAGGCTCTGGCGAAAGGTATGAGGGGCCAAATTACACCTCAAACACACCTTTGTGATGGTCCTCCTCCTCCTCCTGCAGGTCCTACTCCTCCTCCAGGTCCTACTCCTCCTCCTGCCACATCTCCAACTGCACAGCCACAGCCCGGAAGGAAGTGTGAAAGGAAGACCAGACAGTGAGGACCCTGGATCCAGTCTGGTCGGCCAAAAGATGCAGCCTCTTGTGGTACCACAGCCTGGGGACACTGATGTCATCTGCTGCTATCCGAGTCTCTGTGAATCCCGGACCAGACTGCCCTCCCTTATATATGGACTCCTCAGGCCACCAATTTTGATGTTGAAGAATTGTTGTCTGCCGTGGGGGTCCCAGGCTTCGCTAATTTCTCCTGTTGATCCAGTGTTGCCTTCCTCTTTGTTTGGTTCTGATCCCTTAATAAAGGATTTTTGTTTTGAATTATACTCTCCTATGTGTTTTACTTCAAAAATGATGGTTTGTTTGTGAGGATTCAGGTACATTTCTAATATACAATGTGAAATGAACAAGGGACACCAACAACAAAAAATCTCATGGAGATTAAATAATAAAAGATAATAATGGTGTTGGGGTAACTTGACACACAAAACACACACAAAAATATTCTGGAGTAAAAATAAAAATAACATTGAACAAAGATCAGCCTTGGAAAAAATCCAAACATTAAAGCAAAAAAAAGGCTTAAAAACAAAAAAAAAAACATAAAAAATATAAAACTGTCAGATGTGACAACTAATAACAATATATTGAGGGAATCCCACTAAAAAAACACAAATAAAACTTTGTGAGAAGTGTGTGTGAATATGAGCAGCAAAACTACTTCATTCTTGTCACATTATAAAGAAGAAGAGAGTGCGCTGTATTAAACCATTTTTTACATTGCAGTGTGACGAAAGTGCTGTATCCATTGCGAACGCGAAGTTTACCAGAACGAGCTGTCCCGTGTCGGAATTTCTTCTGAGCATGCGTGGCACTTTGTGCGTCGGAACAGGCCACACACGGTCGGAATTGACGCGATCGGATTTTGTTGTCGGAAAATTTTATCTCCTGCTGTCCAACTTTGTGTGTCGGAAAATCCGATGGAAAATGTCCGATGGCGCCCACACACGGTCGGAATTTCCGACAACACCCTCCGATCGGACAATGTCCATCGGAAAATCCGACCGTGTGTACGGGGCATAACTGTTCCCACACAACAGATGTGGGGGGGGTAAGGCAGTGGAAACTCCCGGTTAACCAAGAGGTCAGTTCTTGCAGGGGTTTCACGTCCACGGCGGGTGCAGAGCACCCCTCTAGATGGGTAGTGGACAGAGCAAATGTTCACCTTTGTCCGCCTTGGCAAAAGATATGGGTGAATGAACAGTCCGCAGCAGATGAAGTATTCAAATAAAAGAAAAATAAAAATAAAAGGGGGGAAGGGGGAAAACAGAGACCCAGCCGCAAGTTCAACAGCGGTAAAGGGAGGCCAAACCGAGATAACTTGTAGCAAACATGTAGAGCATCTCTCAGGCTGGCGCGTCGCGTTGCGGCCTATTAGCTTTAAGTGCTCTGTCTTCTCGATCCAGCCACTGCGCCGCCGAAACAGGACGATCAAAAAAGTGGGTTTCCCCAAGTGCGACCACCCTGAGGCGGGCAGGATACAGCATCGCATATGGCAAATTTAATTCCCTCAATCTTCTTTTTACATCAGTGAACTTTGCGCGTTGTTTCTGCAGCTCAGCAGAAAAGTTGGGAAACAAGGATATTTTGGAGTTGTCAATAGCCAGTTTGCCACCCATGGTCCTGGCCTTAGCAAGGATGGCATCTCGATCCTTATAGTTGAGTAACTTAAAGAGGAATGCACGGGGATGATTGCCCAGAGGTAATGGGCGGGATGGGACCCTGTGCGCCCGTTCGACCGCGAAGAGCGGGGAAAAGGCTTCCTTGCCGAATGTAGTAATCAACCAGTGTTCAATGAAGGTGACCGGATCTTTACCCTCCGCTCATTCAGGAATGCCCAATGCGCGAACATTATTGCGTCGCATTCAATTTTACAAATCGTCAAGGCGGGCTGTGTGTTGGTCTGTGAGATGGCAATTGTACTTTAGATCTCTCTGCATGGGTGCTAAGTCATCTTCAATCACACTCACCCTGCTCTCTATGGCAGCCGTACGCTCTCTCAGTTTTTGCATGTCCTGTCTCACAAATGAAATCTCAGCTTTAATCAATTTCACTTCATCTGTTAATGTAGAGATGGACATATTACAAGTGGTTACTGCTGAGAGAATGTCCCGCAGAGTGGGCTCAGTGTTATCTAGAGGCAGGGAGGGTGCTTGGGAACCATTGAGTGAATTTATAACTGTACTCACTGCGGCCCAGTCCGGAGAGGATCCGTCAGCATCCTCCAGTGGAATAGTATTATCCATCTCTGGCTGGTCCCCCTCCTCTTCACTAAAGTCAGATGGGGGAGATATCAGCTCCTTGGATGTTTTATTGCCATATAAGAGTCTCTGGGCTGCCTCTTTATATTTCTCCTTCTGCGAGCGCTGTGGCAAGGCACCACCTTGGGACTGATCGGTGTGTGGGCCTCCGCTGTCTTTGCCCCGTTTTGCAATGGTTTTTGTCCGTCAGCAGGGCGATGGGGCAGAGCGCCAAGATCGTGGGTGTTTTGCGGTCCGATCCAGGCTTGTCACCGGCATGGATGAGCGATCCAAAGGATTATAGCACGGATTCTCGGCGGAGCAGAGGAGATGTGCGACCTTCTACATGCGCTGTGTAGCCACGCCCCCCATCCCATCCATTTTTACTTTTGTTGGACTAAACCATTTTTTTTTTGAAATTTTCAAAGCCAAATTTTTAAGATGCACATGGTGTGTCAACATGTGCTATCTGCCATCAGGGGATCTCAATGTACGCGTTTTGTTGGTGCAACCCCTTCCTCGTAACTCTAGTAGGTGAGAGGAAGGGGTTGCACCCCCAAAACACGTCCATTGATCCCCCATGATGGGAGATAGCGCATGTTGACATTAGGCATGGGATCAGGAGGGAAATACCCATTTTGACTCCCAATTTGTGTGCATCTTCAAAATGTGGCTTTTACAGGGGTGACATCACCCCATCTGATGAAGGGAATATCAAGACATTTTTGACACTATAATGTCTGATATTGCCTTCAGTTGTTAGACATTGAACTTTGTAAGTTCCAAGTTCCAGAGTTGTGCATGCTATGTTTTGAAACATGCCTGTTTCTAAAAAAAAAAATAATTGAGAATAAAAAATTATTGTAAAAATTTTTATAATGCACATGTGAATGTGCACAGAGTAAAAATTTTGCTAATCAACAATGTGTGGCTTCTTCTTTCAATGCTCAATACCAGTTTTGGAAGTAATTTTGTGTTTACAGTGACAATGGGGCTTATTTACTAAAGGAAAATCCACTTGGCACTAAAAGTGCACTAGGAGAACCTAGAAGACAGCCAAAAAGAAACACAAGCAATAAAGAAAATGCAAGATTGTATCAGATATTATTTTTTTATTTTTAAAAAAAATATTTTAGACATTGTCTGGCATTGCAATGGCCCCCCTACCTGTAAAATATTTGACATATTTATCCTAAACTTCACGGGTGCTTTGGGGTGCCAAGCCAGGAGGGCCAGTACCCAGGCCCATCAGAGGATTTGAAGGAAGTCCGACCCAACTGAGGCTATATAATTATAGCGATTTTTTCTTTAAAAATTGTGCAATATGCAGCAGGATAAAATGATGAGGTTGAGTTTGTATTCTGCCATGTGTATGGCTGTCAGAAACAGGCGGAACCGGCTGGCCATTATTCCGAAGGCATTCTCAATGACTCTTCTGGCTCTGGCCAGCCGGTAGTTAAAAACCCTACTCTCCGGGGTGAGGGTCCTCTGGAGGAGTGGCCTAATCAGGTGCTCGCCCAAACTGAACGCTTCATCAGCAAGAAAGATGAACTGGAGTCCTTCAACGTTGTCCGCATCAGGTGGCAAGCCCAGGCCACCACTCTGGAGCCGTTGGTAAAACTTTGTCTGGGTGAAGACTCCTCCATCCGACATCTGGCCATTCTTCCCCACGTCCACATAGAGGAACTCATATTATGCCGACACCACCGCCATTAACACTATACTATTAAACCCCTTATAGTTATAATAGTAAGTAAGAATGGGGTGGTGGTACGATGTGGACGTACTTTCCATCTATAGCCCCCCCACAGTTGGGAAAGTCCCAACGGTTGGCAAAATGGGAGGCCACAGTCTGCCATTCCTGTGGCGTTGAAGGAAACTGTGGAGTAAAAACAGAAAAATATATATTAGTACTTTTGCTCATAACATTGCAAGCAGATTAAACACAAACATTCTTGGCCAACATCAGTATAACATTTATTTTAAGGAGTATTTTAAGACAAAAATATAAGGTCCACTTATCAGATTCCTCCCCCCCCTCTGATGGCCCATTGTAAAAGTTTTAGGGGGGAAGGGTTCGAGCTGAGTTTGGGACCCCAAAAAAGCCTATGGCACTCTGCCTGAATTTAAGGACAACAATAACATTTGTACACATTTTAGGGGGTGTTTAGGGTAAGCACTACAATGGAACTGACAAAATACATTGTTAAGTGACTAGGCTATAGGTGTATATGAGCCCAGGATAGCATGCTGGGGAGGTTAGTGAAGGCAAATATGCATGTAGGCCAAAAAGGGAGCATTAAAAGATTACAGCATGCATGAGAACAAAGGGGACATTATATTGCAATCATGGTAATGGAATGAGGAAAGAAATACAAAACATTAGCAAACATTAAATACATTAAATGTGATGTTAAAGGAGAAAACTTACCCTAATATAGCCCTTCTGCAGGACCTGAATTATAGCAGAACAGGTCTTTGGGATAATGATCCCCAGAGCCTGGGGGGAGATGCCTGTCGAGAACTTGAGGTCCTAGAGGCTTCTCCCAGTCGCCAAGTACCACAACGTGGCGACTAGCCTCTGCTCCTGAGTGATGGCTTGCCTCATGCAGGTATCCTGCTTGCTAATATAAGGGATCAGCAAAGCCAACAGAAGGTGAAAAATGGGGTCCGTCATCCTGAGAAAGTTCCTGAAATCATCAGGATTAAACTCCTGGATCTCACGAAGCAAAGGCATATGAGAGAATTGGTCACACTGGAGTAACCAATTCTTGGTCCATGAACTCCTCCCCACCCTGTTCATGGACTGGGCTTTGTCCATGAAAGAATGAAGAATGAACCCCAACACCAAGCCCCCGCATAGCACAAACTCTACGAGGAGTACATACCCGCAACATGGCTTCAAAACGGTCCTCTGGTCAGAATGAACTAACAGAACGCACTGAATAGCAGCAAGGCCTGTGAAGAGCGAGCTGAAAATGAGAAACAAGCGGACAAGAACACACTGAAAAAACAGATGCGAACTGTCTACATGCTCTGAAAAGCAGATACAAACCCACAAGCACAAACTGAAGAGCAGTAACGGACTGAAAAGAACGAAAGCTGAAAAGTGCGAATCATCTCACACCAAACATCTACTAACACGAGATAAACACGAGATTAGCAGAAGGAGCCCAAAGGGTGGCGTGCTAGCTATTGCACCTCCCTTTTTCTAGTCGCGTCGTACGTGGTGTAGGCCACCTCATTCTAGACAGTCGGACTTTGGTATGACCGTGTGTAGGCAAGACCGCTTGGGCAGAATTCCGTCGGAGAAACCTTCAGAGTTTATTCCGACGGCAAAACCGCTCGTGTGTACGCAGCATAAGAGGGCACTGTCCTTGGTTGACAGGATGGTTTAGTTCTGCTTACCAGGCTTAGTTGTCAAGGGCCTATGACATAATTTAGGTGCAATGCTGTCTGTTTTGTGGATGTGTACTTTCACATGAGAATCATTTTGTGATAGATATAACAGTATTTGTAGTATATTATATCAACTATATGACCCTTATAAGATTAGGATGTTTGATTTGGTTCCAATTAGGTTGAACCCATTGGTTTTACACTGGCAGCACGGAAAGACATTCTAAATAGTGTTTTCCAGAGACAGATAAAGTTTACACTTGTTGTCTGAGTTGTTGAGAGTCACAGGAAAGAGGGAGGCTAAGGTGAAGCAATGGTATTGGGCTACTGAAGGAGAAGATCTGCAGAGACCCCAGTCCAGGTTGCTGTAAAGGTTGCCTGTTTGCAGCTGCCAGTCTGCTGCTGTGTGGGGGTGTGAAAGGGGCTGTCCATGTGATTGATCTGCAGTGAGAGCAGGGAAAATTTGTGCGAACATGCGAACACTGTTAAAGTCTATGGGACACGAACATGAAAAATCAAAAGTGCTCATTTTAAAAGCTTATATGCAAGTTATTGCCATAAAAGTGTATAGGGACCCGGGGTACTGCCCCAGGGGACATGTATCAATGCAAAAAAAGGTTTTAAAAACAGACTTTTTTTCAGCAGAAGTGATTTTAATAATGCTTAAACAATAAAAATGAAATATTCCTTTAACCACATCAATTCTGGGCACTTTCACCCCCTTCCTTCCCAGACCAATTTGCAGCTTTCAGCGTTCTCGCACTTTCAAAGACAATTGCGCGTACCCAAATGAAATTTTTAACATTTTGTTCACATAAACAGAGCTTTCTTTTGGTGGTATTTATTCAAATCTCCGTTTTTTATTTTTTGCGATATAAGCGAAAAAAGAGCGGAAATTTGAAAAAAAAAAAAAACAATATTTTCTTCTTTCTATTTTAAAAGAAATCCAATAAAATCAAATTTTGTCATAAATTTCAGCCAAAATGTATTCTGCTCTACGTTTTTGGTAAAAAAATCCCGTTAAGTGTATAATAATTGGTTTGTGTGATCACGGACAGATGTACGCAAATGATCATGTGCAGATGTGCACAGGTGATCACGGACATATGTGTGCAGATGATCATTGGGACATGTGATTTTACTGTTAAATATGTGGGGGAAAGGTGTTTTTACTATGTGGGGACATGTGTTTTGGAGATGTGTTTTGGGGACATGTGTTTTGGGGACATGTGTTAACTTTGTGTGTTTACACTGTGGGGACACTAGACTGGTGATCAGTGAGTAAAAAGCTGTAAAAAACAGCTCATACTCACTGATCACCAGCCAGCTGCCGTGATCCGCTCTCCTCTCCTCACTGACAACCTCTGTGTGAGAAGAGGAGAGCAGATTGCCTAGCAACCAGGATCGCGCCGCTGTGCGGGCACGTGCGCGCGATCCCCCTCCTTCTGAGGGATGTTCCTAAAAGCCCACTCAGAAGGAGAGAGCGCCTACCCAGCCGTTTATGTACAGTGGCCGGGTGGGAAGTAGTTAAATATCGTGCCTGGGTGGTCCCCTTAGTCTGCCTGTAAAGGTATGTTTTTTAAGGGGAACCCCGCGCCAAAATTTTAAAAGAATGGCGTGGGGGGGACTTATCAGAATCTTTTTTCTATATTTCGGGTCCATCGAGCACCGTGGTTGAAGATGAATGGATATTGCGGGACACTTTTTTTTTTAATAAAGGAATTGTCAAAAACTGTATCCTGTCAACCTTAATTTTTTAACACTTTTTTTGGTGAATGGGTAGCGGTACTATGTACCCATACCCATTTACATGGGGGGCGGGATCTGGGGGCCTTCCAGATTCTGATAAGCCCCCTGCCCGCAGACCCCCATAACCACCAGTCAAGGGTTGTGGGGATGAGGCCCTTGTCCCAATAAACATGGGGACAAGGTGCTTTGGGGGGACCCCAAAGCACCCTCCCCATGATGAGGGCAAGCAGCCTGGTATGGTTCAGGAGGGAGAGGGCGCTCGCTCGCCTCCCTTTCCTGGCCTGCCATGGCTGCTTGCTTGGATAAGGGTCTGGTATGGATTTTGGGGGGAACCCCCATGCCATTTTTTTTTACATTTTGGTATGGGGTTCCCCTTAAAATCCATACTAGACCTGAAGGGCCTGGTATGAATTTTAGGGGTAACCCCCAAGCCAATTTAAAGAAAAAAAAATTGGTGCGGGGTTCCCCTTAACCACTTCAATACACTGTGTTATATATACTACAATGCCTGCACTGATTGAATATAGAGTCTACACTGAGTATCTTGTCTACACTAAATGCAGTTATTTATTTATATATATATATATATATATATATATATATATATATATATATATATATATATATATATATATATATATATATTAAATACACTGCCACTAACTAACCTGCATAATCTAGCTCAATCTATCTCCATCCACAGTCACACACTATACACGGCTGCTATGCAACCTTATATAGTGTGGGGTGTGGACTTAGTCCCCCTGAGCAATGATTGGCCAATTATGGCTCTTGCAGCAGAGCGCGCTGTGATTGGCCAAAGCATGCAGTGCATTATGGGGCATTCCTCGGCGCTCAAATTTCCCGTGAACTCCCCATAATATTCCCTGTTTGGCGAACGGGCGAACACCCATTGTTTGAGTCGAACTTACGTTTGACTCAAAAATCGAGCTCATCCCTACTACTAGAGGCAGTGATTGCTTTTATAGGCTGTGATTGCTGTGAGGGGGGTGTCATTGTGGTGAGAAGGCTGGGATTGCTGTGTGGGGACTGCGATTGATATGGGGGGGGCGAACAACTCCAGTGAGAGGAGTTTATTATTTGTGATTATTGCATGGGGGCGGTGATTGCTATGTGGGGGCATAAGTTGCAGTGACATGGCTGTGATTGTGGTAAGAGGGCTGTGATTGTGGTGATAGGACTGTACAGTAATTGCAGTGAGGGGGCTGGGTTTTCTGTGAAGTGGCTAAAATTGCTGTGAGTGGACAGAAATAGTTTTGCTGAGGGCTTTGCAAGGCTTGCTCTATCAGATGTCCTGTATGTACTTTATATGCTCTTTGAACAACTGTTTGAGAAATTGTATGTTTGGAAGCCCAGATCATGGAGAACATTAAAAACTTGGAGAGGAGATTGAACCTCACCCATCAGGTTGGAGTAAAATGTTATAAAAACTAGTCCTGAGTTGATACATCCCAATAAATATGCCAGGTTGGACGATATTGATTATATCAGTTCAGGCGTAGCACTGCTCTAGTACAAAACTTCCTCTAGCAATCAGGGAAATTATTTCTCTAGCAAGGATTGGAACAGGTATTTAGACAAAAGGGTGGTTAATACTGTTGGTAGAGGAATTGATTATTACAAGGGTGGACAGAGTAATCTGTTGCAAAGACCATGATCACTGAACTGTCTGTTGTTTACTGGGTACTCAGGTTTGACATGTTGTGGTTTGTTTGAACTGATTGTTCGATGGGGCTGGGGAATACCTGGTTGTTATGGTACACATTGATACAAATGACAAAATTAGAGAGTGATGAAACATCCTAAAAACATTTTAGAGGCTTAGATACCAAGTTAAGGAAAAGGAACTCCAAGGTAGTATTTTCAGAAATACTTCCTGTGCCATGAGTAGAGATTGGCCGAACGACCCCCTGTTTGGTTTGCGGCAGAACTTTCGAACATTGCAAAAGTTTGGAACCCGAATAACGAACCCCATTGAAGACTATCAGACCCGAACTGGAAAAATCAAAAGTACCTATTTTGAAGCCTAATATGCAAGTAATTGGGCATACAATGGTTATGGGGGTACTGCACTGGGGGGGACATGTATCAATGAAAAAAAAGTTTGTAGAAAAATGTATTTTTAAATGAGCAGTGATTTACTGATGCTTAAAGTGAAACCATAAACTCTTCAAGCTGTCCATTTATGGAAAAAAATACACATTTATTAACATGTACTTACCAAATCAAGATCAGATTAAGTTGGGCACACAAATATTGACAGATCTTATGGAAAGAGCAGAGGGAGTGACTATGGTGGGAGGTGACTTTAATTTTGTGCTAGACCGGGATCTGGACACTACTGCTCCTCGCCTATTTCAGGCAGCTAATCAGATGAACAAATTCAAAGCCACTCTGGATAGATACCAATTGATAGATATATGGAGGGTCCTTCACCCAACAGATCGGGATTACTCTTTTCACTCAACGGTACATGGTACTTATCATAGACTGGATTTTTTTCTCATAAACCAAATGGGAATGGCAGTGGCATCCTCAGCAGAGATCGGGAGCTTTATTTGGTCTGATCATGTTCCAGTGTTTCTGAAGCTGGTCAAACCGTAGGGGGTAACAACAAAATGGTCATGGAGGTTAAATGATAATTTACTTAAAGACGAGGTGTGTACAACGGAGATTAGTCAAATAGTTGATAACTTTGTACTAGACCATATAAATGATTCTACATCACTACCCGTGCAATGGGAAACACTAAAATGCGTACTGCAGGGTTTCTTCCAAAAACATGGGGCTAGACTAAAAAGAGAAAAAGATAGTAAAATATCCCTACTCTTAAAAGATATCTCAAAACTTGAAAGAATACACAAACAAAATCTGATCCCAGAAAATGTAATAGTATTAACATATAAACGGATATAAATACAGACTTTACTAAATGAACAGATGCTGTGTCTTAGAGACAAGAGCCATCCGTTGTTTTATCAACACGGTAATAAACCAAGCCGGCTCCTAGCAAGGGCATTGTGCCAACGAACATCTATGACCTCTATAGCAAAAAAAAAAAACATCCTGCGAACTGACACACGATCCTGAAGGAATCTTAAAATCATTTCACTCATTTTACTCCAGACTATATAATATACCAAACTAACAAGCAGGAATGGATCCCGAAATCTTTCGGCAAAAAGTACACCAATATATATGGGAAACAGCAATACCATCATTATCGGCAGCAGAAGTAGAAGATCTGGATAAAGAATTTTCTGCAATAGAACTGCAAAACGCAATTGACTCATTAGTACCAGGCAAAAGCCCGGGCCCAGATGGCTTTACCCCACGGTTTTATAAGACATTTAAGGAACTGTTGATTCCTATCATGACTAGGACCTTCAACTCGATCTCTGCCTCTCGAGCCTTTGCCCCACAAGGGATGGAATTGTATATCTCGGTAATTCCAAAACCAGAGAAAGATCATACGTTGTGTGGGAATTATCGTCCGATTTCCTTAACTAACATAGATCTTCGATTATACTCTAAGCTTATTGCAAACAGACTCACACCAATTTTACCAACATATATTTACCTAGATCAAGTGGGATGTATAAAGGATCCAGAGGCAAGAGACAATACTTTGAAGACCTTAACATGGGTTGAATATGTCCAGAAGCATTCCATCCCATCCTGTCTATTAGATGTAGATGCCAAAAAGGCATTTGACATGGTGGGATGGTGTTTTTTTGAAGAAACTTTAAAGCAGTGGGGAATAGGTCCTATACTTTTGCATCAAATAATGTCCCTCTATCATAACCCAATAGCTAGAATACGGAAAAACGGAACCCTCTTGGATCCGGTGATAATATCAAATTGTCCCCCATCCCCTTTGTTATATGTACTAGTTATGGAACACTTGACTATAGCTATTCGTAAAAACCTAGATATGCAAGGGATAAAGGTCAAGGAAACAGAATACAAAATGTCAGTATACGCAGACGACTTGCTGTTGTATATAACTAATCCGATAGTGACCATACCAAACCTGATCCAGAAATTTAAGAATGCTGAGCAATTTTAAAGTCAATTATGACAAATAAGAAGCTCTGAATATTACACTATCAAATACACTATCAAACAAGACTATAGATCTTCTGCAAGAAATGTTTCTTTTAAGTGGCAAAAGGTAGCTATTAAATATCCTTGGAACATATATTCCTAGAGATTTAACTAAACTCCAAGAATTGAACTATCTACCGATAACACAAAACATAATTAAATTGCTTCAAAAGTATGACAGAACGGTTTTCTCCTGGATGGGAAGGATTAATATCATAAAAATTGACATATTGCCTAAGTTGTTATACATATTCCAGACAATCCCAAAATTCTTTCCAACTAATCTAATGGGTCAATTGCGTAGAGCTGTGGGGAGATTCATATGGGCACACAAATCGCCTCGAATTAGAAGAAATATACTGATTAGGGCAAAGAAAAGGATAGTGGACTGGTTCCATAACACAAAAAGCAAGTAATGGGTGAAACTAGAGGCGGCCGCCACTGATATGAAATTGAAATCATTACCATGGATAAATAGGAACATCCGGCCCCCCCAATAGAGAAATGACAATTTTGGTATCTTCCACGTTGAAAGGATGGGGTTTATTATTAAAAAAACGAAAATTGGTCTACCCAGATTGGGCCAATGACACCTTTATTCTGTAATCCCGAGTTTCTACCAGCAATGGAAGGTTCAGTCTTTTTAAAATGGTATAGAAATGAGGACGTAAGGGTGGTCCAGACCCTGGTGGAGAGCAAACTCCCCCCGTTGGACTCCTTGGGCCCAGAATGTAGGAATAAGTGGATGCAATATCAACAACTCCAAACATATATTCAATCTCTGACAAAAAAATCTTTGTTAGATAGACCATTAACAGAATTTGAACAATTATTACTGCAGGAGCATAAACCTGCCCATGCATTATCCATGATATATAAATATTTGTTCCCAAAAAATAACGAACAAGAGTCAACATACGCAAATAGGTGGGAAGAGGAGCTGGGTAGGACCATCTCTAGATCGGAGTGGGAAAGATCCTTTCTTTTGACACATAAATTATCCTTGTCAACTAGACAGGAAAGGAATTATAAAATCTTAGCAAGATGGTATAAATGTCCTGTAAATATGTAGATATGCATAAAATGAATAAGGAAAAGGAAGAAGTTTGTTGGAGATGTCAAAATGCAAGGGGTATAATGTCACACATATGGTATTATTGCCCGGGGGTGCTGATATTTTGGTCAAAGATCTATGACATACAGTGCCTTGCAAAAGTATTCACCCCCTTGGCATTTTTTGTGTTTTGTTGCCTCACAACCTGGAATTAACATGGATTGTTTGAGGATTTGCATCATTTAATTTACAGAACATGTCCACAACTTTGAAGATTTTTTTTTTATTGTGAAGCAAACAACAAATAGGACAAAATAACAGAAAAAGTCAATGTGCATAACTATTCACCCCCCTGAAGTAAATACTTTGTAGAGCCACCTTTTGTGGCTATCACAGCTCCAAGTCGCTTTGGATAAGTCTTTATGAGCTTGCCACATCTTACCACTGGGATTTTTGCCCATTCCTCCTTGCATAACTGCTCCAGCTCCTTCAAGTTGGATGGTTTACGCTTGTGAGCAGCAATCTTTAAGTCTGACCACAGATTTTCTATTGGATTGAGTTCTGAGCTTTGACTAGGCCATTCCAACACATTTACATGTTTCCCCTTAAATAGGGATGGTCCTGATGTTCGAGTCGAAACGTAAGTTCGACTCGAACATTGGGTGTTCGCCTGTTCGCCGAATAGCGAATAATTTGGGGTGTTCGCGGCAAATTCGAAAGCCGCGGAACACCCTTTAAAAGTCTATGGGAGAAATCAAAAGTGCTAATTTTAAAGGTTAATATGCAAGTTGTTGGCGGTATAAGCAATTGAAACATTTTGTTGACTCACTCCCGCAACCAATTAGGTCGATGGAGAACCTGCTCCCCCTGGAGAAAATATGTATGGAGAAAAAAGGGAGGGGGGGTTTCCAAGATGTATAGAGTACTGAACGAATCAGGGGGTGTGGTGATTCCGCCATATATTGAGAAGTGGGAGAAGGAATTGGATATCAAGATTAGCGAAAGGGAGGCTTGGTTGACTCTGAAAAGGGTGAATGCCACCTCGGTTAGCTGTAAGTTATCTGAGATGAATTATAAAGGTCTGGCGAGAATGTATATTACCCCCGATAGAGCACATAGAATCCAGAAGGAAAAATCGCAATTATGTTGGAGGGGTTGTAAAGAAATAGGGACAATGGCGCATATAAGGTGGCAGTGTCCGGAAATTAAAAAATACTGGGAAGAGATAAGGAGAACCATCAGTGAGATTACTAATATTGATATCCCAGACGACCCCTTGGTGTGCTTACATCATGGGAGCAAAACCCCCATGAAGATATACCTGAAATTGCTATTACCACACCTCCTTAATGCAGCCAAAAGTCTTATTCCTAGATACTGGCAGGATAAAAGGTGACCTACAATGCGTGAGTGGTTCAACAAAATTAATAAAATTTATTGTCTTGAATATTTGAGGTATAGTGAAGGGGTGGAAATGGAAATCTTCGAGAAGAAATGGAGGGACTGGGTAAAATATAAGTACTCACTCCGAGCGGCCGAGGCGTGGGGAATATAGTTTGATGCCTCATTGTACACATAGAAACTAGACGATTAATATCAGAGAAAATGTGAAGAATGAGGATCGGATTAGATAGGAGTAATGGTAATAGGGGTAGGAGCCAGGAAGGTAATAAGAGATATGAGGGCTAGGTAAGGGGGGAAGGATAGGGGATAACGGGGTTGAGGAGGGGGGTGGTATAGGAGGGTAGCAGGGGATAGATAATTCAAAGGGTTCGACTTTTATTTTTATATTATCACGAACAACTGGCTAATAAAGACTGATGATAATGCCACAATGATGTGAATACTTAAAGGGACGAGATTGAACTGTAAAGTTGAAACAACAGCCCCGGAAAATATTTCGCTAAAGTGGCAAAAAAAAATAAAATATGCAAGTTATTGTCATAAAAAGTGTTTGGGGACCTGGGTCCTGCCCCAAGGGACATGTATCAATGCAAAAAAAGTTTTAAAAATGGCTGTTTTTTCGGGAGCAGTGATTTTAATAATGCTTAAAGTGAAACAATAAAAGTGTAATATTCCTTTAAATTTCGTACCTGGGGGGTGTCTTTTGTATGCCTGTAAAGGGGCGCATGTTTCCTGTGTTTAAAACAGTCTGACATCAAAATGACATGTCTAAAGGGAAAAAAAGTCATTTAAAAGTGCTAGAGCTACTGCCGGCTATAATGAATGGTCAATATACAATACACATAAAAGTTCATTGATAAAAACAGCATGGATTTTCCCCACAGGGGAACCCCGAACCAAAATTAAAAAAAAAATGCGTGGGGTTCCCCCTAAATTCCATACCAGACCCTTCAGGTCTGGTATGGATTTTAAGGGGAACCCCGCGCTAACATTAAAAAAAAAAAGCCCCAAGCCTGCTGCGATCTGCCTCCATGGGAGGCACCCGCTGTAATGACGGGCCTCTCAGGTGACAGTTCTTTTATAAGTGAGGGCGGAGGTGTGTAGTGTCTTTTTTTTTCCATTTTCACACATTTTTTGTGAAATGGTAGGGGTACATTTGTACCCTGTTACCATTTCACACGGGGGGCCGGGATATGGGGGTCCCCTTGTTAAAGGGGGCTTCCAGATTCTGATAAGCCCCCCGCCCACAGACCCACACAACCACCGGGCAAGGGTTGTGGGGATGAGGCCCTTCTCCCCATCAACATGGGGACAAGGTGTTTTGGGGGGCCGCTACCCCAAAGCACCCTGCCAATGTTGAGGGCATGTGGCCTGGTACGGTTCAGGAGGGGGGGCACTCTCTCACCCCCCCTCTTTTCCTGCGGCCTGCCAGGTTGCGTGCTCGGATAAGGGTCTGGTATGGATTTTTGGGGGGACCCCATGCCATTTTTTTTTAAATTTTGGCACGGGGTTCCCCTTAAAATCCATACCAGACCTGAAGGGTCTGATATGGATTTTGAGGGGGACCCCTACGCCATTTTTTTTTAAAATTTTGGCGCGCAGTTTCCCTTAATATCCATACCAGACCTGAAGGGCCTGGTATGGAATTTAGGGGGACCCCCACGTATTTTTTTTTAAATTTTGGTTCGGGGTTACCCTGTGGGGAAATTCCATGCTATTTTTATCAATAAACTTTTATGTGTATTGCCGGACCGACAATTCATTATAGACGGCACTAGCTCTAGCACTTTTAAATGACTTTTTTTTCCCTTTAGAAATGTCATTTTGCTGGCAGACAGTTTTAAACACGGGAAACATGTGCCCCTTTACAGGCATACTATAGACACCCCCCAGGTACGAAATTTAACCACTTCAGCCCCGGAAGGATTTACCCCCTTCCTGACCAGAGCACTTTTTACAATTTGGCACTGCGTCGCTTTAACTGCTAATTGCGCGGTCATGCAATGCTGTACCCAAACGAAATTTGCGTCCTTTTCTTCCCACAAATAGAGCTTTCTTTTGATGGTATTTGATCACCTCTGCCGTTTTTATTTTTTGCGCTATACACGGAAAAAGACCGAAAATTTTGAAAAAAAATGATATTTTCTACTTTTTGTTCTAAAAAAAATCCAATAAACTCAATTTTAGTCATACATTTAGGCCAAAATGTATTCGGCCACATGTCTTTGGTAAAAAAAATGTCAATAAGTGTATATTTATTGGTTTGCCAAAAGTTATAGCGCCTACAAACTAGGGTACATTTTCTGGAATTTACACAGCCTTTAATTTATGACTGCCTATGTCGTTTCTTGAGGTGCTAAAATGGCAGGGCAGTACAAAACCCCCACAAATGACCCCATTTTGGAAAGTAGACACCCCAAGGAAATTGCTGAGAGGCATGTTGAGCCCATTGAATATTCATTTTTTTTGTCCCAAGTGATTGAATAATGACTAAAAAAAAAAAAAAATTACAAAAAGTTGTCACTAAATGATATATTGCTCACACAGGCCATGGGCATATGTGGAATTGCACCCCAAAATACATTTAGCTGCTTCTCCTGAGTATGGGGATACCACATGTGTGGGACTTTTTGGGAGCCTAGCCGCGTACGGGGCCGCGAAAACCAATCACTGCCTTCAGGATTTCTAAGGGCGTACATTTTTGATTTTACTCCTCACTACCTATCACAGTTTTGAAGGCCATAAAATGCCAAGATGGCATAAAACTCCCCCAAATGACCCCATTTTGGAAAGTAGACACCCCAAGCTATTTGCTGAGAGGCATGGTGAGTATTTTGCAGCTCTCATTTGTTTTTGAAAATAAAGAAAGACGAGAAAAAAAAAATTTTTTTTTCTTTTTTCCATTTTCAAAACTTTGTGACAAAAAGTGAGGTCTGCAAAATACTCACCGTACCTCTCAGCAAATAGCTTGGGGTGTTTACTTTCCAAAATGGGGTCATTTGGGGGGGGTTTTGCCACCTGGGCATTCCATGGCCTCCGAAACTGTGATAGGCAGTGAAGAGTGAAATCAAAAATTTACGGCCTTAGAAAGCCTGAAGGCGGTGATTGGTTTTCGGGGTCCCGTACCCGGCCAGGCTCCCAAAAAGTCTCACACATGTGGTATCCCCGTACTCAGGAGAAGCAACAGAATGTATTTTGGGGTGTAATTTCACATATTCCCATGGCATGTTTGAGCAATATATCATTTAGTGACAACTTTGCGCAAAAAAAAATAAAAAAAATAAAACATTTTGTCTCTTTCCCGCAACTTGTGTCACAATATAAAATATTCCATGGACTCGACATGCCTCTCAGCAAATAGCTTGGGGTGTCTACTTTCCAAAATGGGGTCATTTGGAGGGGTTTTGAACTGTCCTGGCATTTTATGCACAACATTTAGAAGCTTATGTCACACATCACCCACTCTTCTAACCACTTGAAGACAAAGCCCTTTCTGACACTTTTTGATTACATAAAAAAATAATTTTTTTTTGCAAGAAAATTACTTTGAACCCCCAAACATTATATATTTTTTTAAAGCAAATGCCCTACAGATTAAAATGGTGGGTGTTTCATTTTTTTTTTCACACAGTATTTGCGCAGCGATTTTTCAAACGCATTTTTTGGGGAAAAAACACACTTTTTTAAATTTTAATGCACTAAAACACACTATATTGCCCAAATGTTTGATGAAATAAAAAAGATGATCTTAGGCCGAGTACATGGATACCAAACATGACATGCTTTAAAATTGCGCACAAACGTGCAGTGGCGACAAACTAAATACATTTTTAAAAGCCTTTAAAAGCCTTTACAGGTTACCACTTTAGATTTACAGAGGAGGTCTACTGCTAAAATTACTGCCCTCGATCTGACGTTCACGGTGATACCTCACATGCATGGTGCAATTGCTGTTTACATTTGACGCCAGACCGACGCTTGCGTTCGCCTTAGCGCGAGAGCAGGGGGGACAGGGGTGCTTTTTTTTTTTTTTTTTTTCTTTATTATTCTTATTTTTTTTTATCTTATTTTTAAACTGTTCCTTTCATTTTTTTTTAATCATTTTTATTGTTATCTCAGGGAATGTAAATATCCCCTATCATAGCAATAGGTAGTGACAGGTACTCTTTTTTGAAAAAATTGGGGTCTATTAGACCCTAGATTTCTCCTCTGCCCTCAAAGCATCAGACCACACCAAGATCGGTGTGATAAAATGCTTTCCCAATTTCCCAATGGCGCTGTTTACATCCGGCGAAATCTAAGTCATAAAATGCTCGTAGCTTCCGGTTTCTTAGGCCATAGAGATGTTTGGAGCCACTCTGGTCTCTGATCAGCTCTATGGTCAGCTGGCTGAATCACCGGCTGCATTTTCAGGTTCCCTGTTGAGACAGGAGAGCCAGAGAAAAACACGGAAGACGGTGGGGGGGGAGGGTCATTCCCTCCCACGGCTTGTAAAAGCAGTCTAGAGGCTAATTAGCCGCTAGGATTGCTTTTACATGAAAGCCGACCGCTGGCTGAAAAGAATGATACCAAGATGATACCTAAACCTGCAGGCATCATTCTGGTATAACCACTCAAAGTTGTGAATGGCGTACCTGAAGACAAAAAAATGGTTAACAATAAAGCACAGTAAACGGTAAAGTATAAAAAATTGCATACCTGAAAAGCAAACATGATAAAACATAACAACAATAAAACATTGCAGAATAGAATACAGTAAAAAAGAGCATAACAATAGAGAGAATAGAGAGAGAGAGAGAGCAATAAAACGACAACTATTTTTTTTTATTTTATATTTTTGTATGTGTTTTTTTTTTTTACACTTTTTTTTGTAACTGTAACTTTTATAACTGTAACCGGTTCCAGGTTCGGGTCTCTCAAAATGCGATGGCATCTTGGGAGACCCTGTGAAAGTGTGCCTAGTCTGTGGAATGCTGTACCCTACGCTAATACTCAACTAGTGAATGGTAGCGTTCAAAACATTCACCAATGCAAAGACCAGGATTGTCAGGACAGGAGGGACAATAATAGCGGGTGTCATGCCTATATCCGCGCTTGCTGCAGACACAACATCTTTTTTGGGGGGGTTCATTGGGTAGGGGTACTCGGGAGGACATAAAGAAAATGCCTCTCATGCAGCCGACTGCATTTGGTTGGGGATGTGAATGGGGGAAGTACGGGCGCTGCAGAAGCGGTGGGTTCCCAATTAGGATTGGCGAATGCAGCAGGAAGGGCACTATGGGCACGACGGGCCTGTGTTTGTCTTTTTGGTGGCAGCGGGACACTACTTGTGCTTGCCACCTCACCAGCTTGAACTGCACTTATGGGACTCGCCACGTCACCAAGTGTTACTGCAGTGCTGGTTTGACTACGACCGGGGTGTACTAGGCCGCTGGTGCTTGCCAGTTCACCAAAACGCTACCAAAAAAACTGTTAGCGATCGCAGGATCAGGCCTGACTCTTTAGTTTAGTGTTTTGTAAGTGACAGTGATGGATCGATACTGCACTTGGGTGGGCTGGGCCGGGCGGAGGGGCAAAACGCAGGTGCTAGCAGGTATCTGGGCTGATCCCGCTAACACTGCCTGTTTGGGAACCCTAAACTGCTGGGGACGCCAGTATAGATCTGATCGGATCAGATATTGATCCGATCAGATACTATACCACTAAGGGAGGTGTACGGTGCGTGCGTGGGTGTTAGCGGTACTGGCGCTAACCTGACGCTGCCTGGGGCTGGTGCTTGCCAGTTCACCAAAACGCTACCAAGAAAACTGTTAGCGATCGCAGGGATCAGGCCTGACTCTGAACGCTTCAGTTATGCGTTTAGTGTTTTGTAAGTGACAGTGATCGATCGATACTGCACTTGGGTGGGCTGGGCCGGGCGGAGGGGAAAAACGCAGGTGCTAGCAGGTATCTGGGCTGATCCCGCTAACACTGCGTTTTTGGGAACCCTAAACTGCTGGGGATGCTAGTATAGATCTGATTGGATCAGATATTGATCCGTACAGATACTATACCACTAAGGGAGGCGTATGATGCGTGCGTGGGTGTTAGCGGTACTGGCGCTAATCTGACGCTGCCTGGGGCGACGCATATCACCGCCGGGCGATCAGGGGGCTAAACCTTTATTCGGTAATAAACGGCGGGTGCCCTGACACTATAAAAAATAAACGAACTAACCAGCGTCACCCGTAACGGTTATACAGTGATCAGTGGTGAAAGGGTTAACTAGGGGGCAATCAAGGGGTTAAAACATTTATTAGGTAGTATATGGGGGTCCCTGTCGCTATAAAACGCTGACGGCGAACCTAAATATTTACGTCCCTAACTAGTGTCACCAGCGACACTAATACAGCGATCAGAAAAATGATCGCTTAGTGACACTGGTGACAGGGGGTGATCAAGGGGTTAAAACTTTATTAGGGGGGGTTAGTGGGGTACCCTAGACCTAAAGGGGGGTAATACTCACTGTCCCAACACTGTAACTGTCACAAACTGACACTATGCAGTAATCAGGAAAAAAAAAAAAAAAAACCTGCTTGGTGTCAGTTTGTGACAGGGGGGGGTGATTGGGGGGGCGATCGGGGGGTGATCGGGGGGGTGATCGGGGTGTTTTGTATGCCTGGCATGTTCTAATGTGTTGTGTTGTGTTTGTGCACTTACATTCCAGTCTTCTCTCCTCGGCCCGGAACGGAAAATACCGAGCCGAGGAGAGATGACATCATTTCCTCTGCCTCTGTGTACAATACAGAGGCAGGGAAATGATCCCATTGGCTGGGAGCGATCGCGAGGGGGGGGCCACGAATGGATGGCCTCCCCCTCACCACCGATCGCCGGGGAAGATTTGCCGACCGCCGCAGGCACCGGGGGGGGTCCGATCGGACCCCCCACCCGCGGGCAGGCAGGGACGTACAGGTAAGCCCTTTTGCCTGCCCGTGCCGGACTGTCGACGTACATCTGTGTGCGGCGGTCGGCAAGTGGTTAAAGGAATATTACACTTTTATTGTTTCACTTTAAGCATTTTTAAAATCACTGCTCCCGAAAAAAAGCCATTTTTAAAACTTTTTTTGCATTGATACATGTCCCCAAACACTTTTTAACCACTTCAGCCCCGGAAGGTTTTACCCCCTTCCTGACCAGAGCACTTTTTACAATTCGGCACTGCGTCGCTTTAACTGCTAATTGCGCGGTCATGCAATGCTGTACCCAAACGAAATTTGTGTCCTTTTCTTCCCACAAATAGAGCTTTCTTTTGATGGTATTTGATCACCTCTGCCGTTTTTATTTTTTGCGCTATAAACGGAAAAAGACCGAAAATTTTGAGAAAAAATGATATTTTCTACTTTAATTTATAAAAACAATCCAATAAACTCAATTTTAGTCATACATTTAGGCCAAAATGTATTCGGCCACATGTCTTTGGTAAAAAAATGTCAATAAGCGTATATTTATTGGTTTGCGCAAAAGTTATAGCGTCTACAAACTAGGGTACATTTTCTGGAATTTACACAGCTTTTATTTTATGACTGCCTATGTCATTTCATGAGGTGCTAAAATGGCAGGGCAGTACAACCCCCCCCCCCCAAATGACCCCATTTTGGAAAGTAGACACCCCAAGGAAATTGCTGAGAGGCATGTTGAACCCATTGAATATTTTTTTTTTTTTGTCCCAAGTGATTGAATAATGACAAAAAAAAAAAAAAATTACAAAAAGTTGTCACTAAATGATATATTGCTCACACAGGCCATGGGCATATGTGGAATTGCACCCCAAAATACATTTAGCTGCTTCTCCTGAGTACGGGGATACCACATGTGTGGGACTTTTTGGGAGCCCCGAAAACCAAGCACCGCCTTCAGGATTTCAAAGGGCATAAATTTTTGATTTCACTCCTCACTACCTATCACAGTTTTGAAGGCCATAAAATGCCAAGATGGCACAAACCCCCCCCAAATGACCCCATTTTGGAAAGTAGACACCCCAAGCTGTTTGCTGAGAGGCATGTTGAGTCCATGGAATATTTCATTTTTTGACACAAGTTGCGGGAATGTGACAATTTTTTTTTTTTTTGCACAAAGTTGTCACTAAATGATATATTGCTCACACAGGCCATGGGCATATGTGGAATTGCACCCCAAAATACATTAAGCTGCTTCTCCTGAGTACGGGAATACCACATGTGTGGGACTTTTTGGGAGCCTAGCCGCGTACGGGGCCCCAAAAACCAAGCACCGCCTTCAGGATTTCTAAGGGCATAAATTTTTGATTTCACTCCTTTCTACCTATCACAGTTTTGAAGGCCATAAAATGCCAAGATGGCACAAAACCCCCCAAATGACCCCATTTTGGAAAGTAGACACCCCAAGCTATTTTCTGAGAGGCATGTTGAGTCCATGGAATATTTTATATTTTGACACAAGTTGCGGGAAAGTGACAATTTTTTTTTTTTTTTTTGCACAAAGTTGTCACTAAATGATATATTGCTCAAAAATGCCATGGGCATATGTGGAATTACACCCCAAAATACATTCTGCTGCTTCTCCTGAGTACGGGGATACCACATGTGTGGGACTTTTTGGGAGCCTAGCCGCGTACGGGGCCCCGAAAACCAAGCACCGCCTTCAGGATTTCTAAGGGCATACATTTTTGATTTCACTCCTCACTACCTATCACAGTTTTGAAGGCCATAAAATGCCAAGATGGCACAAACCCCCCCCCAAATGACCCCATTTTGGAAAGTAGACACCCCAAGCTATTTGCTGAGAGGCATGTTGAGTCCATGGAATATTTTATTTTTTGACACAAGTTGCGGGAATGTGACAATTTTTTTTTTTTTTTGCACAAAGTTGTCACTAAATGATATATTGCTCACACAGGCCATGGGCATATGTGGAATTGCACCCCAAAATACATTCTGCTGATTCTCCTGAGTACGGGGATACCACATGTGTGGGACTTTTTGGGAGCCTAGCCGCGTACGGGGCCCCGAAAACCCAGCACCGCCTTCAGGATTTCTAAGGGCGTAAAGTTGTGATTTCACTCCACACTACCTATCACATTTTTGAAGGCCATAAAATGCCCAGATGGCACAAACCCCCCCCCAAATGACCCCATTTTGGAAAGTAGACACCCCAAGCTATTTGCTGAGAGGCATGTTGAGTCCATGGAATATTTTATATTTTGACACAAGTTGCGGGAAAGTGACAATTTTTTTTTTTTTGCACAAAGTTGTCACTAAATGATATATTGCTCAAACATGCCATAGGCATATGTGGAATTACACCCCAAAATACATTCTGCTGCTTCTCCTGAGTACGGGGATACCACATGTGTGGGACTTTTTGGGAGCCTAGTCGCGTACGGGGCCCCAAAATCCAAGCACCGCCTTCAGGATTTCTAAGGGCATAAATTTTTGATTTCACTCCTTACTACCTATCACATTTTTGAAGGCCATAAAATGCCCAGATGGCACAAAACCCCCCCCAAATGACCCCATTTTGGAAAGTAGACACCCCAAGCTATTTGCTGAGAGGCATGTTGAGTCCATGGAATATTTTATATTTTGACACAAGTTGCGGGAAAGTGACAATTTTTTTTTTTTTTTGCACAAAGTTGTCACTAAATGTTATATTGCTCAAACATGCCATAGGCATATGTGGAATTACACCCCAAAATACATTCTGCTGCTTCTCCTGAGTACGGGGATACCACATGTGTGGGACTTTTTGGGAGCCTAGCCGCGTACGGGGCCCCAAAATCCAAGCACCGCCTTCAGGATTTCTAAGGGCATAAATTTTTGATTGCACTCCTTACTACCTATCACAGTTTTGAAGGCCATAAAATGCCAAGATGGCACAAACCCCCCCCCCAAATGACCCCATTTTGGAAAGTAGACACCCCAAGCTATTTGCTGAGAGGCATGGTGAGTATTTTGCAGCTCTCATGTGTTTTTGAAAATGAAGAAAGGCAAGAAAAACATATTTTTTTTTTCTTTTTTCAATTTTCAAAAGTTTGTGACAAAAAGTGAGGTCTGCAAAATACTCACTATACCTCTCAGCAAATAGCTTTGGGTGTCTATTTTGCAAAATGGGGTCATTTGGGGGGGGGGGGGTTGTGCCATCTGGGCATTCCATGGCCTCCGAAACTGTGATAGGCAGTGAAGAGTGAAATCAAAAATTTACGCCCTTAGAAAGCCTGAAGGCGGTGCTTGGTTTTCGGGGTCCCATACGCGGCTAGGCTCCCAAAAAGTCTCACACATGTGGTATCCCCGTACTCAGGAGAAGCAACAGAATGCATTTTGGGGTGTAATTTCACATATTCCCATGGCATGTTTGAGCAATATATCATTTAGTGACAACTTTGTGCAAAAAAAAAAAAAAAAAATTGTCTTTTTCCCGCAACTTGTGTCACAATATAAAATATTCCATGGACTCGACATGCCTCTCAGCAAATAGCTTGGGGTGTCTACTTTCCAAAATGGGGTCATTTGGGGGGATTTTGAACTCTCCTGGCATTTTATGCACAACATTTAGAAGCTTATGTCACACATCACCCACTCTTCTAACCACTTGAAGACAAAGCCCTTTCTGACACTTTTTGTTTACATGAAAAAAATTATTTTTTTTTGCAAGAAAATTACTTTGAACCCCCAAACATTATATATTTTTTTAAAGCAAATGCCCTACAGATTAAAATGGTGGGTGTTTCATTTTTTTTTCACACAGTATTTGCGCAGCGATTTTTCAAACGCATTTTTTGGGGAAAAAACACACTTTTTAAAATTTTAATGCACTAAAACACACTATATTGCCCAAATGTTTGATGAAATAAAAAAGATGATCTTAGGCCGAGTACATGGATACCAAACATGACATGCTTTAAAATTGCGCACAAACGTGCAGTGGCGACAAACTAAATACATTTTTAAAAGCCTTTAAAAGCCTTTACAGGTTACCACTTTAGATTTACAGAGGAGGTCTACTGCTAAAATTACTGCCCTCGATCTGACCTTCGTGGTGATACCTCACATGCATTGGGCAATTGCTGTTTACATTTGACGCCAGACCGACGCTTGCGTTTGCCTTTGCGCGAGAGCAGGGGGGGGGGAAAGGGGTGCTTTTTTTTTTTTCTTTATTAATTTTTTGATTTTTTATCTTATTTTTAAACTGTTCCTTTCATTTTTTATTTTTTTTTTTGCATTTTTATTGTTATCTCAGGGAATGTAAAAATCCCCTATGATAGCAATAGGTAGTGACAGGTACTCTTTTTTGAAAAAATTGGGGTCTATTAGACCCTAGATCTCTCCTCTGCCCTCAAAGCATCTGACCACACCAAGATCGGTGTGATAAAATGCTTTCCCAATTTCCCAATGGCGCTGTTTACATCCGGCGAAATCTAAGTCATGAAATGCTCGTAGCTTCCGGTTTCTTAGGCCATAGAGATGATTGGAGCCATTCTGGTCTCTGATCAGATCTATGGTCATCTGGCCGAATCACCGGCTGCATTCTCAGGTTCCCTGTTGGGACAGGAGAGCCAGAGAAAAACATGGAAGACGGTGGGGGGGGAATCCCTCCCACTGCTTGTAAAAGCAGTCTAGAGGCTCATTAGCCGCTAGAATTGCTTTTACATGAAAGCCGACCACTGGCTGAAAAGAATGATACCAAGATGATACCTAAACCTGCAGGCATCATTCTGGTATAACCACTCAAAGTCCAGCAACATACCAGTACGTTGCTGGTCCTTGTATTGTAAACTTTTTTTTCATGCAGCCTGTGGGCTGAACGAAAAAAAGATATTGATCGGTGGGTATGCCCACCATTAGAATACCTCCCTTCATCTGCCCACTTCTAATGATGGGCATCCATGCACCATTTATATATGCCAAAGCATGGGGGCATCCTCCCGCAAAAGGCAGGAGCAAATTGCTCCTCCACCCACTGCTGCCCCCACGCTTCGGCATATATGCTGAAGTATGTAACTGTGGTGGTGAAATCGCCTCCGACAGCGCTGGAGTCACGGCTTTATATATCGTGGGAGCAAACGCTGTTGCTGTCAAGATAAATAAATCCACGCTGCAACTGAATGGCGTACCTGCTAAGCAAATGATGGTTAACAAAAAAACAAAGTAACATTACAGTAAAAAGTAATACTTACCATACCTGCAAAGCAAATACAAAAAAAAACATAGTAAAAAATAAAACATTTAACGCAACCTGTGCCTACCTAAAATGTATATATGCCGAAGCATGGGGGCATCCTCCCGCAAAAGGCAGGAGCAAATTGCTCCTCCACCCACTGCTGCCCCCACGCTTCGGCATATATGCTGAAGTATGTAACTGTGGTGGTGAAATCACCTCCGACAGCGCTGGAGTCACGGCTTTATATATCGTGGGAGCAAACGCTGTTGCTGTCAAGATAAATAAATCCGCTCTGCAGCTGAATGGCGTACCTGAAAACAAAAAAGTGGTTAACAATAAAAAAACAAAGTATAAAAAAATTGCATACCTATAAAGCAAACATGATAAAAACATAACAATAAAACATTGCAGTATAGAATACAATAAAAAAGAGCAGAACAATAGAGAGAGAATAGAGAGAGAGAACAATAAAACGACAACTATTTTTGGTTTTTTTATTTTATATTTTTTTTGTATTTTTATTTTTTTAATTTTTTATTTTTTTAACACTTTTTTTAGTAACTTTAACTTTTAACTGTAACTGTACCAGGTTTGGGTCTCTCAAAATGCGATGGCATCTTGGGAGACCCTGTGTTAGTGTGCCTAGTCTGTGCAGTGCTGAACCCTACGCTAATACTCCACTAGTGTATGGTAGCGTTCAAAACATTCACCAATGCATAGACCAGGATTGTCAGGACAGGAGGGACAACAATACCGGGTGTCACGCCTAAATCCGCGCTTGCTGCAGACACGACATCTTTTTTGGGGGGCTCGTTGGGTAGGGGTACTCTGGAGGACATAAGGAAAATGCCTTCCATGCAGCCGGCTTACTGCATTTGGATTGGGAAGGTGAGGTGGAGCACCATCTGGAAACAGAAGGGCTCTGACGATCTCTTCCTGGAATTTAAGGAAGCTCTGAAGCTCTGTATAGTACATGAGCATTCAGCAAAGCCAATTGAAATAAATAAACAGACACTTTTTTGTACCAGCGTCTGGCCTTACGGGCAACTAGGTACGGCGCCAACAACTGGTCGTTGAGGTCCACCCCTCCCATATTAAGGTTGTATTCGTGGACACAGAGGGGTTTCTCCACAACACCAGTCGCCGTAGTAATTTGGGTCGTCGTGTCTGCATGAAGGGAGGTAAGAATGAAAACATTCTTATTGTCCCTCCACTTCATAGCGAGCAAATTATTATACTTCAAGCAGGCTCTCTCCCCCAGCCTAAGACGGGACTCTACAAGCCGCTGGGGAAAGCCCCGGCAATTAGATCGCACGGTGCCAGATGCTCCAATCTAATGATCAAACAAGTGACTAAAAAGTGGCACGCTCGTATAATAATTGTCCAGGTACAAGTGGTAC
The DNA here is from genome assembly GCA_037952835.1 of Lithobates septentrionalis. Classification (NCBI taxonomy): domain Eukaryota; kingdom Metazoa; phylum Chordata; class Amphibia; order Anura; family Ranidae; genus Lithobates; species Lithobates septentrionalis. Next base: position 1,466,905 of record JBBDGP010000553.1, read on the forward strand.
CCCTTTCCGAATAAGGGTGACACCAAGTCCCACACTATCTTGCCAGCGCTTCCTATGTAGTCAGGGCAGTTTATCGGCTCTACGTGACTATCTTTGCCCTCGTAAACCATAAATCTACATGTATAGCCTGTGGCCCTGTCACAGAGCTTATACATCTTGACCCCGTATCTGGCACTGTCAGGAAAAGCCCTCTTGCAAATATCCCAGCAAACTAAAGTTTAGAGGAATGCCTGTGCACAGAAGCGCCATCCGGCGCTTGCGCGCGCGCAATAGCGCCAGAAGCGCTAACGTGCGCATGCGCAATAGCGCCAATAGCGCGACCGTGCGTACGCGCATGCGCAATAGCACCAATAGCGGCGCCCTGTGACAGCACTTGGCGCCAAAGAGGCTATTTAAGGAGGACTGTTCCACTGCTGCCTTGCTGTCCGGCCTACAGCGTTCCTGAAGACCCCTTGTGCCCTGTTACTTGCTTATTGCTACCTGATACCTGTTGGACTGTTCCTGACTACTCTGTTTGCTGCCTGCCCTGATCCCGGCTTTTGAACTTTGACTACTCTCCCGGATTTACCTTCTGTACCTGATCTGCCCGCCTGTGTTTGACCCGGCTTGCCTGTACCCTGCTGTCTACATCCTGCTGCTGGACTACAAAACACCTCCCTGCTGTCTACATCCTGCTGGTGGACTACAAGACACCTCCCTGCTGTCTACATCCTGCTGCCAGACTACAGGACACCTCCCTGCTGTCTACATCCTGCTGGTGGACTACAAGACACCTCCCTGCTGTCTACATCCTTCTGGTGGACTACAAGACACCTCCCTGCTGTCTACATCCTGCTGCCAGACTACAGGACACCTCCCAGCTGACTACCCGATTCAGTTCTCTGCTCCAGCCTTCCAGTCAGGCACTTGTGCCCCTTCGCACTCCCGAGCCCCTGTCATCACTACGAGGGGTTCCCGAGTCGGAGGTATACGAGAGGCCGTTCCCTGCATTCCGGGCTCCACCTACCAGGTACGTGACAGGCACGCTTGCTGGGAAGGTACTGTTTGAATGACAAGCGGCCAGAAAATTTAATCAGGGACTCATCAACGCAGACAACTTGATGGGGGGTAAACAAGTCTGCAAAACACTGGTTGAAGTGGTTTACGAGGGGCCGAATTTTGTAGAGCCGATCGTATCCAGGGTCTCCACGAGGACGACAGAGTTTATTGTCGTTGAAGTGCATGAACCGCAAAATCTGCTCGTATCGTGCCCTTGTCATGGAGGCAGAGAACACGTGCATATGGTGAATTGGGTCAGTGGACCAATATGACCGCAACTCACTCTTTTTAGTTATGCCCATGTTGAGGGAAAGGCCCAGAAAGGTCTTAAATTCAGAGACCGTAATTGGTCTCCAATCTCTGGCAAGGGAGGACTGGGGATTAGCGGCAATGTGTTGACCAGCGTACAAATTGCTTTGGTCCACAATAGATCTATAGAGATCTTCGGTGAAAAACAGCGAATAAAAATCCAGTGGCGTAAAGTCAACTGTTTCCACCTGAATTCCGGGTTGGCCAGTGAAAGGGGGAAGTACGGGTGCTGCAGAAGTGGTGGGTACCCAATTCGGATTGGCGAATGCAGCAGGAAGGGCACTATGGGCACGACGGGCCTGTGTTCGTCTTCTTCTTGGTGGCAGCGGGACACTACTTGTGCTTGCCACCTCGCCAGCTTGAACTGCACTTATGGGACTCGCCACGTCACCACGTGATACTGCAGTGCTGGATGTACGACCAGGGTGTACTTGCCAGTTCACCAGAAGGAGTAGCGGCACTAGTACTTCTCTGCTCCATACGAGAGCCCTGCGGTTCTTGCACTTCAAGGACAGAAGAAGTTCGGGGTCTGGTACGCCTGACCCTAGCAGGGACCACAACTCCATCGTCAGAGCTATCTGTCATGGAGCCGCTGTCCTCTACAGGTTCATATTCTGAGCCTGAACTTGACAGATGAGTGACTTCCTCTTCACTATCTGTCATGCTCAGAAACGTGTAGGCCTCTTCACTAGTGTACCTTCGATTTGCCATTTTGGGCTCTAAATTTAGGGGTACACTAGTGAGACTCACAGGCAAAAAAGCTCCTGACTGTTAGCGACTGATTCAAAACGCTACCAAAAAACTGTTAGCGATCGCAGGGATCAGGCCTGACTCTGCAAACGCTGCAGTTATGTGTGCTTAGTGTTTTGTAAGTGTCAGTTATCGATCGATACTGCACTTGGGTGGGCTGGGCTGGGCCGAGGGGCAAAACGCAGGTGCTAGCAGGTATCTGGGCTGATCCCGCTAACACTGTGTTTATGGGAACCCTAAACTGCTGGGGACAGTGGCGGAACTACCGCCATAGCGACACACGCGGCTGCTATGGGGCCCGCAGCTGTTAGGGGCCCCCCGGACCGGTGACAGGCGGGTGGCTTTGCGGGCCCGCGGGTGAGAGCGGGCGGCTCCGCGGGTGACAGCGGGCGGCTTTGCGGGCCCGCGGGTGACAGCGGGCGGCTTTGCGGGCCCCCGGGTGAGAGTGGGCGGCTCTGCGGGTCCGCGGTGAGAGCGTGGGCGGCTCCGAGGGCTGTCAGGCGGTGAGTCAGCTGGGCGGCTCGGCTCGTGTGTGAGCAGGCTGGCCAATCAGGGAGCTGGCAGCCGGGGGTGCATAGAGATGACATCATCTCTCACCGCCCGCCGCCCTCCCTGCATCCCTGCAGTGCAGTTTTCCCCCCTCACTGTGCAGGCAGCCTCGGGAAGCAGAGAGATGACCTTATCTCTCTGCTGCCTGACTCTGGGACACAGCATGAAAGTGACACAGGCAGCAAGTGACAAGGTGAAGTGGCAAGTGACAATCCGGGACGTGGCAGCAAGTGACAATCCGTAATGTGTGGCAAGTGACCATCCGGGACGTGGCAGCAAGTGACAATCCGTAATGTGTGGCAAGTGACAATCCGGGACGTGGCAAGTGACAATCCGTAATGTGTGGCAGGTGACGTGGCAAGTGACTATCCGTAATGTGTGGCAGGTGACGTGGCAAGCGACTATCCGTAATGTGTGGCAGGTGACGTGGCAAGTGACTATCCGTAATGTGTGGCAGGTGACGTGGCAAGTGACTATCCGTAATGTGTGGCAGGTGAGGTGGCAAGTGACAATCTGTAATGTATGGCAGGTGACGTGGCAAGTGACAATCTGTAACATGTGGCAGGCGACGTGGCAAGTGACAATCCGTAATGTGTGGCAAGTGACAATCCGGGACGTGGCAAGTGACAATCCGTAATGTGTGGCAGGTGACGTGGCAAGTGACAATCCGTAATGTGTGGCAAGTGACAATCCGGGACGTGGCAAGTGACAATCCGTAATGTGTGGCAGGTGACGTGGCAAGTGACAATCCATAACATGTGGCAGGCGACGTGGCAAGTGACAATCCGTAATGTGTAGCAAGTGACAATCCAGAAAGTGGCAAGTGACAATCCGTAATGTGTGGCAGGTGACGTGGCAAGTGACAATCTAATGTGTGGCAAGTGACAATCTGGGACGTGGCAAGTGACAATCAGTAATGTGTGGCAGGTGACGTGGCAAGTGACAATCCGGGACGTGGCAAGTGACAATCCGTAATGTGTAGCAAGTGACAATCCAGAAAGTGGCAAGTGACAATCTGTAATGTGTGGCAGGTGACGTGGCAAGTGACAATCTAATGTGTGGCAAGTGACAATCTGGGACGTGGCAAGTGACAATCAGTAATGTGTGGCAGGTGACGTGGCAAGTGACAATCCGGGACGTGGCAAGTGGACAATCGGCAACATGTGGCAGGTGACATTCTGCAACGTGTGACAAGTGACAATCTACATCTGGTGGCAGGCGACGTGGCAAGTGGACAATCCGCAATGTGTGGCGGGTGATGTGACAAGTGACATTCCGTGACAAGTTGCATCTGGTGGCAGGCGACGGTGTCAAGTGACACGCTCAGGGCTCCCACTGATTCAGCATTATGGTGAGTTGAACTAGTTCATTTTATATAACAGAACAGAAATTGGTTAGAAGGCATGGAGGTCAGCAATGTGTGTCCTTTAGGGGCTGCATACAGTATACTGCATACTTTGTTGTTCATAATTAATATAAGCTGTTGCCTGGGTACTGTGCCACATGGGTGCGGTAATCTGTTGTTCAATGGCATTAGTTCTTTTTTTTTTGTGGAGGGGGTGGTTTGCAGGGGGGGCGGTTTGCAGGGGGGGGGCCCATACAACATTTTGCTATGGGGCCCTGTGATTTCTAGTTACGCCCCTGGCTGGGGAGTATAGATCTGATCGGATCAGATATCAATTTGTTCAGATACTATAGCACTAAGGGAGGTGTATGCTGCGTGCGTGGGTTTTAGCGGTACTGGCGCTAACCTGACGCTGCCTGGGGCGACGCAGACCTTATCAGATCCTAAAAACTTAACTTATATCACCGCCGGGCAATTAGGGGGTTAAACCTTTATAAGGTAATAAACGGCGGGTGCCCTAAAACTATAATAAACTATAATATACTATAATAAACTAAAATAAACTACAAAAAACAAACTAGCTAACCAGCGTCACCCGTAACACTTATACGGTGATCGCTGGTGAAAGGGTTAAAACCTTTAGCAGGTAGTATATGGGGGTCCCTGTCACTATAAAACACTGACAGCGAACCTATATACTTACCTCCCTAACTAGCGTCACCTGTGTCACTAATACAGCGATCAGAAAAACGATCGCTTAGCGACACTGGCGACGGGGGGTAATCAAGGGGTTAACTTTTATTAGGGGGCGTTAGGGGGGTACCCTGGACCTAAAGGGGGGTACCCTAGACCTAAAGGGGGCTAACCAAACTGCCCTAACACTTGTAACTGACACAAACTGACACCAATGCAAAAAAAAAAAACTGCTATTGGTGTCAGAGTGACAGGGGGTACAGGGGGGTGATCGGGGGGTGATCGGGGGGTGACTGGGGGGTGAAAAGTGTGCCTGCGTGTTCTACTGTAAGTGTAGTGTTGGTGCACTTACTTGGATGTCTTCTCTCCTCTGCGCCGGGACGAAAAGACCGGCTCGAGGAGGGATGACATCACTTCCTTTCCCTCTGTTTACATTACAGAGGGAAAGGAAGCGTTTTCATTCGCCGGAAGCGATCGGTAGGGGGTGGCCAACAATGGATGGCCTCCCCCTCACCTCTCATCGCCCGCGAACGAGAGCCGACCGCCTATGGCACCGGGGGGGGGGTCCGCCCGCGGGAGGCAGATCACGTATGGGTACGTGATTCTGCCTGCCCGTGCCATTCTGCCGCAGTATATCTGCGTTAGGCGGTCGGCAAGTGGTTAAGACAATACCATGCTGATAAGACTTTAAAATTAGCACTTTTGATTTTTCGTGTTCGTGTCCCATAGACTTTAACGGTGTTCGCGTGTTCGAACAAATTTTTTGCCTGTTCGCATGTTCTGGGTGTTCGACTCATCCCTACCCTTAAACCACTCAAGTGTTGCTTTAGCAGTGTTTTTGGGGTCATTGCCCTGCTGGAAGGTGAACCTCCGTCCTAGCCTCAAATCACACACAAAGTGGTACAGGTTTTGCACAAGAGTATCCCTGTATTTAGTACCATCCATCTTTCCCTCAACCCTGACCAGTTTTCCAGGCCCGACTACTGAAAAACATCCTCACAGCATGATGCTGCCACCACCATGTTTCACTGTGGGGATGGTGTTCTTTGGCTGATGTGATGTGTGCTATAAAAATATGTATTCATTTTAGAATAATATGTATATGTGACGTTTATCAAAAGTTAGTTTCAAATTCTTGTAAATGGCCTGACTTCTTTTAAATGACGTGTAAGTCCTTTCCTGTTAGCCTTTTCCTGTTGTTAGTTTCTATATGAGTTATTAATATTCTATTTAAACATCCTGTATGTCTGTAACTTTACCATATATTAATGAAGGGGTTGGACTTTTGTTGTGATGTCATGTTGGTTATATAAGTGAAATACGGAAGTAAAAGATTAGATCATTCTGACTGCATGTACTGACTGTGTGTCATAATTTCTTGTCGGAATGTTCTCCAGATCTGAATGGGTTTGAAGGAACACTCTAGTCAGGATGTCATACGAGGGTTCACTTGCTTTTAGAACATACATACACCCCACCAGCTTGGTGTCAGAATGTGGGGCGGTCATTATTCATGGGATGATCATCATCCAAGTTTCTAAGTCCGTTGAGTCTGATTTAATTATTATTATTTCTTTCACCGTGACTTTTAGTACTTTTAGTTTAAAAGACCATTTCCCTATATAGGATTAACAGAAGGTGTAGTGTTAAAAACATTTATGCAAATGTATGAACCTCGGTAGAAGTCCGTTCGGGTGATGGAAGTGTAAGGAACTCTGAGATAGTTCCAAAAAGAAGGGACTCTGAGTAGTCCAAGGGATTCCGAGAAGCCCAAAGTATTATAATACAGTACTGTATACACACGATCGGATTTTCCGATGGAAAATGTCCGATCGGAGCGTGTTGTCAGAAATTCCGACCGTGTGTGGGCTCCATCGGACATTTCGGACATTTTCCATCGGATTTTCCGACACACAAAGTCAGGCTATAAAATTTTCAGACAACAAAATCCGATTGCGTCAATTCCGACCGTGTGTGGCCAGTTCCGACGCACAAAGTGCCACGCATGCTCAGAAGAAATTCCGAGACGGAACAGCTCGGTCTGGTAAAATTAGCGTTCGCAATGGATACAACACTTTCGTCACGGTGCAATGTTAAAAATGGTTTAATACAGCGCACTCTCTTCTTCTTTATAATGTGAGAAGAATGAAGTAGTTTTACTGCTCATATTCACACAGACTTCTCACAAACTTCTTTCTTTATTATTTATCGGGATTCCCTAAATATATTTTGATTTGTCACATCTGAAAAAATTATTTTTGGGTTGTTTTATTTATTTATTTTTTTTAAAGGCAGAATTTTTTTTTTTTTTAGGTTTGTATTTTTTTCAAGGCTGATCTTTGTTTTCTTTTATTTTTAGTTTTACTCCAGAATATTTTTGTGTGTGTTTTTTTGTGTCAAGTTACCAGAACACCATTGATATCTTGTATTATTTAATCTCAAGGAGATTGTTTGGTGTTGGTGTCCCTTGTTAATTTCACATTGTATTTTTGTAATGTACCTGAATCCTCACAAACAAACTGTCCTTTTTGAATGAAAAAAAAACATAGGAGAGTATAATTGAAACAAAAATTCCTTTATTAAGGGCTCAGAACCAAACAAAGAGGGATGCAACGCTGGAGAAACAGCAGAAATTGGCAAAGCCTTGGACCCCCAGGGCAGACATCAATTTTTTAACATCAAAATTGGTGGCCTGAGGAGTCCTTATCTAAGGGAGTGCAGTCAGGTCCAGAAGTCTCAGAGATCCGGAAAGCAGCAGATGACATCTGTGTCCCCAGGCTGCATCTTTTGCCAGATTAGACTGGACCCAGGGTCATCACTTTCTGGTCTTCTTTCCACGCTTCCTTCCTGGCTGTGGCTCTGCTGTTGGAGATATGGCAGGAGGAGGAGTAGGACCTGGAGGAGGAGGACTAGTAGGACCTGGAGGAGGAGGAGGAGGAGGAGGAGTAGTAGGACCTGGAGGAGGAGGAGGACCATGTGTGAGGTCACAAATGTGGGTAGCAGATGTTATTTGGCCCCTCAACCCCTTATTGAGAGCTTCCAACATTAAGGACTCACACATGAGTTGTTGACCCTCCTCCATCAGCTGCATTTTACAGGCAATTATGCCAGCAAAGTCCTCCTCCACAGTGTGGGGGGCTCTCAGGGCCTCTGTAGCCTTCCAAAAGAGGCCTATGGCAGCCTCCTCCAGGGTACTCCTCTTCCTGCCACTTTCTCTTTGCAGGTGTAGGGGAGGGACCTGCATATCAGGCAGCCTGCTCGGCCCGGCCACCTCCTGGCTGAGACTTCCCTGTGTATGAAAAAGTGACATGGTTTTAGTTTTTGCATCATCAATCACAATCATAAATTAGTACTCCAAATTAACATCTAGTTAACATCATTGATTGGACAACCTGAAATATTTAGAGGAATGCTATACCTGGCTCAAGCTGGGCTCCTCCACATGTTGCTCCCTGGAAGGCCCAGGTTGGAGTGTCAGAAGCCTCAGCTGGGGGGGAAGGAAGCGTGGAAGGAAGACTGGAGAGTGATGACCTGGGTTCAGTCTGACCTGCTAAAAAATGCAACCTGTCATAGTACCACATCCTGGGGACATAGATGCCATCTGCTGCTGCGGATCTCTGGGAATCCTGGACTTTCTTGTGCTCCCTTAGATATGTACTCCTCAGGTCACCAATTAGGATCTTCAAATAGCTGATGTCTGCCGTGGGGATCACCTGCTTCACAATTTCCAGCAATTGATCCAGCGCTGCCTTCCTCTTTGTTTGGTTTATCTCCCATAGACAAGGCAGCTCCCTGACCATATCTATGAAGATTGCCATAAAGTCGGTATCTTTCAAGATATCCATTTTCACTGCAAGACACAACACAAGACAAACCCTAATGTCAGGCAAAACTCTCCTAATCTTGTTACAATATAGGCCTCAATCTAGAAGCAGTATAGGCCCAAGTTTGGCTCTTACCTTCGTTGTCACGATCGGCGCCTGCGATACTCCTTCCTCCGCTCACAGATCGTACGTACTACGCATGCGTGTTACGCTTTATACACACTGCGCATGCGTGTAACTCCGCCCGCCCCTGATGTTCTTTCTAGTCTATTCCCCGCCCCTTTTCATTCGACGCAGTGGGGGAAGAGCACGTGGTGGAGACACAGCAGGTGCGTGCTAATTAGGAGGGGGAGGAAAGCCTGGATTCAGAAACGTCTCGATCCAGAAGGAGACGATTTAAGGCCTCAAATATGTCCTTTGGGGAGATGTTGGAGATGGTCGACATCCTGAAGAGGGCCGACTACGATGGGAAGTATGGACCTTACCCCAGCCCCAATGTCCGAAATGCCAAGATCATGGCGAAAGTGGTCAAAAGTCTGCACCGGAATTTCGGGATACGTCGATCGAATGATCAGCTCAGGAAGCGGTGGTCGGACCTCAAATTCCGAGAACGCGAGCAGTACAGAAAGATCCGGAGAGTGCTGCAAAAAAGTAAGTAGTTGTGCTGTGTTCCTATTCTTTTTGTCTTTATTACGTTCGTGCTGCTCCATGTGCTTTTCTAAATAAGTGTTGTACAGTTTAAAATGGCAACTTTCATGTTCATGGGCACATTATTCGTTAGTATCAAACATTTTTCTTTCGGCCTATAAAACACCATTGTTTTGGCCATATGCATTTGCCCACATTTTTTAGGGCCTACTTGTATGAAAATAATTTGGTTGTGTAGATGGGTTTGTTACTAGAATGAAATGCAAACTAGATTCTGTGTAAGGAGAGGACACTCAGCAGCAGTTTTCACATCTGGACGCTGGAGCACTAGTCTGGGACACAAGAACAACATTTTTATTAGGTGGCCCACACAGGTGCTCCAGTGTATACTATAGGGGTGTCTCCATCTGTGAAGCTTGTACCAAACAGGTAAAGTATTGAAGCTTGACAAAGGACACTCAAAATTCTACATCTTGGAACTCTGCCAAAATAGACAATTGTACCCCACTTCTAAGCAATGTTTCATATTTATAGTTCTTCCCTCAAATATCTGTGTGCTAAGTATACCATTTTTTGTTTTACATAGGGGAGAAAAGACTCGGAGGACACCCCTCATCCGAGTAGACCAGAGACCCCCCACCTCTGGAAGAAGGTGAAATCCCCCAAACACAAGAAGAGCAGGAGGAGGAAGAAGACGTGGTGGAACTAGTCACCACAACAGGTGAGTGTCTGCGACCACAGGCTCAGGTAAGAGATGGATGCCGGCATATTTATAATACCTGTTTTTTTTTTGGTTTTTCTCTTTTTAGGTGATCGTGATGTTGTGGATCCAGGGCATTTCACCTCGGAAAGTGCACAGATCCTGATCGTGGAGACCATGGGGTGTAATGTTGCATTGGAAAACCTCAAGAAAAACATCAATGATGTAATTCAAAAAAATAAGAACATTATTGATGTTTTGGGGAGAGTTTAAAACCCCTCCAAATCCCTTTGTTTTTTTGTGTGCTACAATGTTAAAAATGATTAAGCGATTTTTAGAAAAGCCCAATTTTGAAGATGCACACAGTGTGTCAATATGTGCTATCTGCCATCACGGGAGATCAATGGACGCGTTTTGGTGGTGCAACCCCTTCCTCAATAATAAAGTAGCTGAGAGGAAGGGGTTGCTCCCCCAAAACACGTCCCTTGATCCCCCGTGATGGCAGCTAGCACATGTTGACATTCGTAAATTGGTGTGCATCTTCAAAATTTGGCTTTTCCTGGGGTGACTTCACCCCATCTGAACGCAATATCAAACACAGTTCCTAAATACTCATGTCTGATATTGCCTTCAAGTTCTACCAAATGTGAACTTTGTAAGTTCAAGATTTGTGTCTTTCTTGTTGGTTTGAAACATGCCTGTTTTAGCTTAAATGGACATTTCTATTTTTGATAATGCCACCCCAAAAATTGTTATACAACAAACATGTTGGTTTGTTTTAAAAATCTTTTCTAAAAGCACATGTGATTGTGCTGGTATTAAAAAGATTGTTAATCAAGAATGTGTGGATTATTGTCTCAACGCTACAACACATTTGTTGTGCTCTAATTGCTGCTTTCTGTGACAATGGGGGTTATTTCCTGAGGGAAAATCCACTTTGCACTACAAGTGCAGTTTCAGTGCAGTTTCAAGTGCACTTGTAGTGCAAAGTGTCTTTGCCTTTAGTAAATAACACCCAACAGTGCTTTGTAAGGTTACACAATCACGCCATTTTCTGGACTCACCACATTTCTGTCAGGGTCAGCTAAAACAAACACAAGCAGTAAATGTCACCAAAGATTTGCGTATTTTTTTTAAAAATTTGATCAAGGTTTCACAAATTGTCTGGCATACTGATGGCCCCCTTACCCGCAAAGAACTCAAGGTATCTTAACCGGACATCACGGGGATTCAGGGAGGGCAAGCCAGGACGGCCACTTTCAAGCGCCGTCAGGGTTGTTTCATTTATAATTCAGGCCTCAGGCCCAACTGAGCCAGCATAGTTGCCTGAATGTTGCCGTAAAAAGTTATGTAGAACACAGCACGCCAGGATTATATGATTCAGTTTATACTCCGCCATATAGATGGGTGTAAGAAATAGGCGGTAATTAAAAACCCTCTAGTCCGGGGTGAGGGTCCTCATCCGGAATGGCCGCATAGGGGGTCCCCCAGCGCAAAGGCTTCATCTGCAACGAAGACGAATGGGAGTCCTTCCACATTGTCTTCTGGAGGTGGCAAGTCCAAGCTGCCATTCTGGAGACGCCTGTAAAACTCCGTCTGGGCGATGACTCCACCATCGGACATCCGGCCATTCTTCCCCACGTCCACATACAGGAACTCATAATTAGCCGACACCACCGCCAACATCACAATGCTAGTGAACCCCTTATAATTATAATAGTATGACCCCGAGTTGGGTGGTGGGACGATGTGGACGTGTTTCCCATCAATTGCCCCTCCGCAGTTAGGAAAGTCCCACCGCTGGGCAAAGTGGGAGGCCACAGTCTGCCATTCCTGTGGCGTGGAAGGAAACTGTGGAGGAAAAAAAATTAAAATTTGTCTTTTTGCACATTAAAACATGGAAAGCAGATTAGACACAAACATTCTTGGCCAACATCAAGATAACATTAATTAAGGGGAATTTTACAACACCAAAGTATAAGGTACACCTATCATATTCCCCCCTCTCATGGGCCATTTCTAACATTATAGGGGGGGGACTCTTGGACAGGTAACCCTCTCCACTTCATTGAGAGATGAATGCCTAAATAATAGGTATTACTTTAAACAGCCCCTCCTTAATTACACTATTGGCAGCCCACTGGACAGGTAAGAAGTGTCATAATACAAAGATATAAATACACATTGTACACATTTGAGCACATTTGGATATTCTGCTATTACTTATCAAGATAATAATAGAATACAAAAACCTCAAACATTACCATTTGAAAGTATACAGGCAGGCCCTTGCACTACATGCTTTGGGGAATTCATCCATAAATCTGACCACTAAAGAGATGGGTATAGTGTGTATGGGTTTGGCAAAGTCAGCAGATAGATGATTGAGGATAGATAGAGAATTGGTATCAGCTGACTTAGCAGTTGGGGGAGGGAAGGTTAAAAATGATTTGGGGACACCCCAAAAAAAAGCCTCTGGCACACTGCCTGAATTTAAAACACAAATCACATTTAAAAACATTTTAGGGGGTGTTTGGGGTAAAGCACTACTATGGAGCTGATAAAATACATTGTTAAGTGACTACATGAGGTGAATATAGGACCAGGAGAGCATGCTGGGGAGGTAAGTGAAGGCAAATATGTCTGAAGGACAACAAAAATAATTACATAAAAATCCAGCATGCATGAGGACAAAGGGGACATTCACAGCATATTACAATCATGGTAATTAGGGAACGAGGAAAGAAATACAATATATTAGCAAACATTAAATACAACTAGAAAATGCATTTCCTGGGGAAAATGCGTGGGAATGCTGAAATGCTAAAACGGCCCCCAGCAAAACTGCCCCCATCATATTGCCATCAAAACTGCCCCATCATATTGCCACCATCAAAACTGCCCCATCAGAATTGCCCCATCAGAATTGCCCCATCAAAACTGCTCCATCATATTGCCACCATCAAAACTGCCCCATCAGAATTGCCCTATCAAAACAGCCCCATCATATTGCCACCATCAAAACTGCCCCATCAGAATTGTCCCATCAAAACTGCCCCATCATATTCCTCTATTATAAATCAGTACATGGTGTGTCTGTCCCCTCCCCCGGGCTCTGTAATCAGAGCTGAGATGCTCCAGCCACCTCCCCCCTGTGTATAAGAGAAGCTTTGGTAACCATGGCAACAAAACAAACACAGTACACTCTGATTAATGGCTAAAATTTCCTGAAATGACCTCTAAACAAAAAGCTTTTTCTCAAAAACTGTAAAAGATATCAAACTGAAAAGCTATAGCCAGATAGCTGAATATTTTGTGAACATTTTAAAGTTTGTTTGGCATCTGTAGGTGAAAGTATGAAGGAGCTGAAACTTTTGGGAGCGGAAGAAGATTTTAAGGATCTGAAGCATGCTCCCATTGACTTCAATGTTAAAAAAAAGTTTTAAAAAGCTTAATATTTTAAAAAGTATAAATGGTAGAAAAAAAGTTGAAAAAGAGCACACATCAGCTAAAAGAGACGAACATTTTAATAGTTGAATGGTTTTATTAGCTGAAAGTATGCAGAAGTTACGCAGAGCCAAAAAAACGTACGGAATAAAATTCAAATTAAAAACTAGAAAATGCATTTCCTGGGGAAAATGCGTGGGAATGCTGAATAGCTAAATTGCTAACATGGCCGCCATCAAAATTGCCCCATCATATTGCCATCAAAACTGCCCCATCAGAATTGCCCCATCAAAATTGTCCCCATTAAAACTGCCCCATCATATTGCCACCATAAAAACTGCCCCATCAGAATTGCTCCATCAAAATTGTCCCATCATATTGCCACCATCAGAATTGCCCCATCAAAACTGCCCCATCATATTGCCACCATCAAAACTGCCCCATCAGAATTGCCCCATCATATTACCACCATCAAAACTGCCCCATCATATTGCCACCATCAAAACTGCCCCCATCATATTGCCATCAAAACTGCCCCATTAGAATTGCCCCATCAAAATTGTCCCCATCAAAACTGCCCCATCATATTGCCACCATCAAAACTGCCCCATCAGAATTGTCCCATCAAAACTGCCCCATCATATTGCCACCATCAAAACTGCCCCCATCAAAACTGCCCCATCAGAATTGCCCCATCAAAACTGCCCCATCAGAATTGCCCCATCAAAACTGCCCCATCAGAATTGCCCTATCAAAACTGCCCCATCATATTGCCACCATCAAAACTGCCCCATCAGAATTGTCCCATCAAAACTGCCCCATTATATTGCCACCATCAAAACTGCCCCATCAGAATTGCCCCATCAAAACTGCCCCATCAGAATTGCCCCATCAAAACTGCCCCATCAGAATTGCCCCATCAAAACTGCCCCATCATATTGCCACCATCAAAACTGCCCCATCAGAATTGTCCCATCAAAACTGCCCCATCAGAATTGTCCCATCAAAACTGCCCCATCAGAATTGTCCCATCAAAACTGCCCCATCATATTCCTCTATTATAAATCAGTACATGGTGTGTCTGTCCCCTCCCCCGGGCTCTGTAATCAGAGCTGAGATACTCCAGCCACCTCCCCCCCCTGTGTATAACAGAAGCTTTGGTAACCATGGCAACAAAACAAACACAGTACACTCAATGGCTAAAATTTCCTGAAATTACCTCTAAACAAAAAACTTTTTTCTCAAAAACTGTAAAAGATATCAAACTGAAAAGCTATAGCCAGATAGCTGAATATTTTGTGAACATTTTAAAGTTTGTTTGGTATCTCTAGGTGAAAGTATGAAGGAGCTGAAACTTTTGGGAGCGGAAGAAGAATTTAAGGAATTCAAGCATGCTCCCATTGACTTCAATGTTAAAAAAAAGTGTTAAAAAGCTTAATATTTTAAAAAGTATAAATGGTAGAAAAAAAGTTGAAAAAGAGCACACATTAGCTAAAAGAGACAAACATTTTAATAGTTGAATGGTTTTAATAGCTAAAAGTATGCAGAAGTTACGCAGAGCCAAAAAACGTACGGAATAAGAATAATAAATAAAATCGAATAACAATAGTGTGACTGCTAAAGCATTCCCACTAACTAGAAAATGCATTTCCTGGGGAAAATGCGTGTGAATGCTGAATTGCTAAAACGGCCCCCAGCAAAACTGCCCCCATCATATTGCCATCAAAACTGCCCCATCATATTGCCACCATCAAAACTGCCCCATCAGAATTGCCCCATCAAAACTGCCCCATCAGAATTGCCCCATCAAAACTGCCCCATCAAAACTGCCCCATCAGAATTGCCCTATCAAAACAGCCCCATCATATTGCCACCATCAAAACTGCCCCATCAAAATTGTCCCATCAAAACTGCCCCATCAGAATTGTCCCATCAAAACTGCCCCATCAGAATTGCCCTATCAAAAATGCCCCATCATATTCCTCTATTATAAATCAGTACATGTCCCCTCCCCCGGGCTCTGTAATCAGAGCTGAGATGCTCCAGCCACCTCCCCCCCTGTGTATAACAGAAGCTTTGGTAACCATGGCAACAAAACAAACACAGTACACTCTGATTAATGGCTAAAATTTCCTGAAATGACCTCTAAACAAAAAGCTTTTTCTCAAAAACTGTAAAAGATATCAAACTGAAAAGCTATAGCCAGATAGCTGTATATTTTGTGAACATTTTAAAGTTTGTTTGGTGTCTCTAGGTGAAAGTATGAAGGAGCTGAAACTTTTGGGAGCGGAAGAAGAATTTAAGGATTTCAAGCATGCTCCCATTGACTTCAATGTTAAAAAAAAGTGTTAAAAAGCTTAATATTTTAAAAAGTATAAATGGTAGAAAAAAAGTTGAAAAAGAGCACACATCAGCTAAAAGAGACGAACATTTTAATAGTTGAATGGTTTTAATAGCTAAAAGTATGCAGAAGTTACGCAGAGCCAAAAAACGTACGGAATAATACGAATAACTAGAAAATGCATTTCCTGGGGAAAATGCGTGGGAATGCTGAATAGCTAAATTGCTAAAATGGCCGCCATCAAAACTGCCCCATCATACTGCCATCAAAACTGCCACATCAGAATTGCCCCATCAAAATTGTCCCCATTAAAACTGCCCTATCATATTCCTCTATTATAAATCAGTACATGGTGTGTCTGTCCCCTCCCCCGGGCTCTGTAATCAGAGCTGAGATGCTCCAGCCACCTCCCCCCTGTGTATAACAGAAGCTTTAGTAACCATGGCAACAAAACAAACACAGTACACTCTGATTAATGGCTAAAATTTCCTGAAATGACCTCTAAACAAAAAGCTTTTTCTCAAAAACTGTAAAAGATATCAAACTGAAAAGCTATAGCCAGATAGCTGAATATTTTGTGAACATTTTAAAGTTTGTTTGGTGTCTCTAAGTGAAAGTATGAAGGAGCTGAAACTTTTGGGAGCGGAAGAAGAATTTAAGGATTTCAAGCATGCTCCCATTGACTTCAATGTTAAAAAAAAGTGTTAAAAAGCTTAATATTTTAAAAAGTATAAATGGTAGAAAAAAAGTTGAAAAAGAGCACACATCAGCTAAAAGAGACGAACATTTTAATAGTTGAATGGTTTTAATAGCTGAAAGTATGCAGAAGTTACGCAGAGCCAAAAAACTTACGGAATAAGAATAATAAATAAAATTGAATAACAATAGTGGGACTGCTAAAGCATTCCCACTAACTAGAAAATGCATTTCCTGGGGAAAATGCGTGGGAATGCTGAATTGCTAAAACGGCCCCCAGCAAAACTGCCCCCATCATATTGCCATCAAAACTGCCCCATCATATTGCCACCATCAAAACTGCCCCATCAGAATTGCCCCATCAAAATTGTCCCATCAAAACTGCCCCATCAGAATTGTCCCATCAAAACTGCCCCATCAGAATTGTCCCATCAAAACTGCCCCATCATATTCCTCTATTATAAATCAGTACATGTCCCCTCCCCCAGGCTCTGTAATCAGAGCTGAGATGCTCCAGCCACCTCCCCCCTTGTGTATAACAGAAGCTTTGGTAACCATGGCAACAAAACAAACACAGTACACTCTGATTAATGGCTAAAATTTCCTGAAATGACCTCTAAACAAAAAGCTTTTTCTCAAAAACTGTAAAAGATATCAAACTGAAAAGCTATAGGCAGATAGATGAATATTTTGTGAACATTTTAAAGTTTGTTTGGTGTCTGTAGGTGAAAGTATGAAGGAGCTGAAACTTTTGGGAGCGGAAGAAGAATTTAAGGATTTCAAGCATGCTCCCATTGACTTCAATGTTAAAAAAAAGTGTTAAAAAGCTTAATATTTTAAAAAGTATAAATGGTAGAAAAAAAGTTGAAAAAGAGCACACATCAGCTAAAAGAGACGAACATTTTAATAGTTGAATGGTTTTAATAGCTAAAAGTATGCAGAAGTTACGCAGAGCCAAAAAACATACGGAATAATAAGAATAACTAGAAAATGCATTTCCTGGGGAAAATGCGTGGGAATGCTGAATTGCTAAAACGGCCCCCAGCAAAATTGCCCCCATCATATTGCCATCAAAACTGTCCCATCATATTGCCACCATCAAAACTGCCCCATCAGAATTGCCCCATCAAAACTGCACCATCATATTGCCACCATCAAAACTGCCCCATCAGAATTGCCCTATCAAAACAGCCCCATCATATTGCCACCATCAAAACTGTCCCATCATATTGCCACCATCAAAACTGCCCCATCATATTGCCACCATCAAAACTGCCCCATCATATTCCTCTATTATAAACCAGTACATGGTGTGTCTGTCCCCCTCCCCCGGGCTCTGTAATCAAAGCTGAGATGCTCCAGCCACCTCCCCCCCTGTGTATAACAGAAGCTTTGGTAACCATGGCAACAAAACAAACAGTACACTCTGATTAATGGCTAAAATTTCCTGAAATGACCTCTAAACAAATGGCCGTATTTTAAAAACTATACATCCTACAGCGAAGATCTTTATATTGTGAGAATCACAAGACCCAGACCTAGATTTTGATACATAGTATGTCTCTGAAATATTAAAATTGAAGGCACGGTCGCAGTTTAGAAATTGCCCTTCAAATTTGAAGGGGCTAGAGTGTAGTTTCAATGAATGTCAATGGACGGTGTGAGTTGCAAACAAATGGTCATATTGTGAAAACTATCAGGACTATGGCTTAGCCGTGGACATGTTTAGTGGCAGCAGGGATAGCTGAACGTTTTGATATAAGATTTATGTAGGTGGGCTTGAAAATGAGGGAGTGGCGGCAGTTTAGAAATCATGTTCTGATTTTTCAGCTTTTGTCCCCTCCCCTGGGCTCTAATCAGAGCTGAGATGCTCCAGCCACCTCCCCCCCTGTGTATAACAGAAGCTTTGGTAACCATGGCAACAAAACACACACAGTACACTCTTATTAATGGCTAAAATTTCTTGAAATGACCTCTAAACAAAAAGCTTTTTCTCAAAAACTGTAAAAGATATCAAACTGAAAAGCTATAGCCAGATAGCTGAATATTTTGTGAACATTTTAAAGTTTGTTTGGTGTCTCTAGGTGAAAGTATGAAGGAGCTGAAACTTTTGGGAGCGGAAGAAAAATTTAAGGATTTCAAGCATGCTCCCATTGACTTCAATGTTAAAAAAAAGTGATAAAAAGCTTAATATTTTAAAAAGTATAAATGGTAGAAAAAAAGTTGAAAAAGAGCACACCTCAGCTAAAAGAGACGAACATTTTGATAGTTGAATGGTTTTAATAGCTGAAAGTATGCAGAAGTTACGCATTACCGAAAAACGTACGGAATAAGAAGAAAAACTAGAAAATGCATTTCCTGGGGAAAATGCGTGGGAATGCTGAATTGCTAAAACGGCCCCCAGCAAAATTGCCCCCATCATATTGCCATCAAAACTGTCCCATCATATTGCCACCATCAAAACTGCCCCATCAGAATTGCCCCATCAAAACTGCACCATCATATTGCCACCATCAAAACTGCCCCATCAAAAAATATTTTTTTTTTTCAAAAATATTTTTTTTTTTCAAAAATATTTTTTTTTTTCAAAAATATTTTTTTTTTTCAAAAATATTTTTTTTTTTCAAAAATAATTTTTTTTTCAAAAATTATTTTTTTTTTCAAAAATATTTTTTTTTTCAAAAATTTTTTTTTTTTCAAAAATTTTTTTTTTCAAAAATTATTTTTTTTTTTCAAAAATATTTTTTTTTTTTCAAAAATATTTTTTTTTTTAAAAATAATTTTTTTTCAAAAATATTTTTTTTTTCAAAAATAATTTTTTTTTTTTTTTTCAAAAATATTTTTTTTTTTTCAAAAATATTTTTTTTTTTTTCAAAAATATATTTTTTTTTTCAAAAATAATTGCTGAATAGCTAAATTGCTAAAATGACCGCCATCAAAACTGCCCCATCAGAATTGCCACCATCAAAACTGCCCCATCATATTCCTCTATTATAATCAGTACATGGTGTGTCTGTCCCCTCCCCCGGGCTCTGTAATTAAAGCTGAGATGCTCCAGCCACCTCCCCCCCCCTGTGTATAACAGAAGCTTTGGTAACCATGGCAACAAAACACACACAGTACACTCTGATTAATGGCTAAAATTTCCTGAAATGACCTCTAAACAAAAAGCTTTTTCTCAAAAACTGTAAATGATATCAAACTGAAAAGCTATAGCCAGATAGCTGAATATTTTGTGAACATTTTAAAGTTTGTTTGGTGTCTCTAGGTGAAAGTATGAAGGAGCTGAAACTTTTGGGAGCGGAAGAAAAATTTAAGGATTTCAAGCATGCTCCCATTGACTTCAATGTTAAAAAAAAGTGATAAAAAGCTTAATATTTTAAAAAGTATAAATGGTAGAAAAAAAGTTGAAAAAGAGCACACCTCAGCTAAAAGAGACGAACATTTTGATAGTTGAATGGTTTTAATAGCTGAAAGTATGCAGAAGTTACGCATTACCGAAAAACGTACGGAATAAAATTAAAATTAAAAATAATAAATAAAATCGAATAACAATAGTGGGACTGCTAAAGCATTCCCACTAATAACTAGAAAATGCATTTCCTGGGGAAAATGCGTGGGAATGCTGAATTGCTAAAACGGCCCCCAGCAAAATTGCCCCCATCATATTGCCATCAAAACTGTCCCATCATATTGCCACCATCAAAACTGCCCCATCAGAATTGCCACCATCAAAACTGCCCCATCATATTGCCACCATCAAAACTGCCCCATCAGAATTACCCCATCAAAACTGCCCCATCATATTCCTCTATTATAAATCAGTACATGGTGTGTCTGTCCCCTCCCCCCTGTGTATAACAGAAGCTTTGGTAACCATGGCAACAAAACAAACACTAACAGTACACTCTGATTAATGGCTAAAATTTCCTGAAATGACCTCTAAACAAATGGCCGTATTTTAAAAACTATACATCCTACAGCAAAGATCTTTATATTGTGAGAATCACAAGACTCAGACCTAGATTTTGATACATAGTATGTCTCTGAAATATTAAAATTGAAGGCACGGTCGCAGTTTAGAAATTGCCCTTCAAATTTGAAGGGGCTAGAATGTAGTTTCAATGAATGTCAATGGACGGTGTGAGTTGCAAACAAATGGTCATATTGTGAAAACTATCAGGACTATGGCTTAGCCGTGGACATGTTTAGTGGCAGCAGGGATAGCTGAACGTTTTGATATAAGATTTGTGTAGGTGGGCTTGAAAATGAGGGAGTGGAGGCAGTTTAGAAATCATGTTCTGATTTTTCAGCTTTTGTCCCCTGCCCCCGGGCTCTGTAATCAGAGCTGAGATGCTCCAGCCACCTCCCCCCCTGTGTATAACAGAAGCTTTGGTAACCATGGCAACAAAACACACACAGTACACTCTGATTAATGGCTAAAATTTCTTGAAATGACCTCTAAACAAAAAGCTTTTTCTCAAAAACTGTAAAAGATATCAAATTGAAAAGCTATAGCCAGATAGCTGAATATTTTGTGAACATTTTAAAGTTTGTTTGGTGTCTCTAGGTGAAAGTATGAAGGAGCTGAAACTTTTGGGAGCGGAAGAAAAATTTAAGGATTTCAAGCATGCTCCCATTGACTTCAATGTTAAAAAAAAGTGATAAAAAGCTTAATATTTTAAAAAGTATAAATGGTAGAAAAAAAGTTGAAAAAGAGCACACCTCAGCTAAAAGAGACGAACATTTTGATAGTTGAATGGTTTTAATAGCTGAAAGTATGCAGAAGTTACGCATTACCAAAAAACGTACGGAATAAGAAAAATAATAAAAAAAGAATAACAATAGTGGGACTGCTAAAGCATTCCCACTAATAAAAAAACGAATAACAATAGTGGGACTGCTAAAGCATTCCCACTAACTAGAAAATGCATTTCCTGGGGAAAATGCGTGGGAATGCTGAATAGCTAAATTGCTAAAATGGCCGCCATCAAAACTGCCCCATCACACTGCCATCAAAACTGCCACATCAGAATTGCCCCATCAAAATTGTCCCCATTAAAACATCCCTATCATATTGCCACCATCAAAACTGCCCCATCAGAATTGCCCCATCAAAACTGCCCCATCATATTGCCACCATCAAAACTGCCCCGATCAAAACTGCCCCATCATATTGCCACCTTTAAAACTGCTCCATTAAAATTGTCCCCATCAAAACTGCCCCATCATATTATCACCATGAAAATTGCCCCATCAGAAATTCCCCATCAAAACTGCCCCATCATATTGCCACCATGAAAACTGCCCCATCAGAATTGCCCTATCAAAACTGCCCCATCATATTGCCACCATCAAAACTGCCCCATCACAATTGTCCCATCAAAACTGCCCCATCATATTGCCACCATCATAATTGCCCCATCATAATTGCCCCATCAAAACTGCCCCATCATATTCCTCTATTATAAATCAGTACATGGTGTGTCTGTCCCCTCCCCCAGGCTCTGTAATCAGAGCTTAGATGCTCCAGCCACCTCCCCCCTGTGTATAACAGAAGCTTTGGTAACCATGGCAACAAAACAAACACAGTACACTCTGATTAATGGCTAAAATTTCCTGAAATGACCTCTAAACAAAAAGATTTTTCTCAAAAACTGTAAAAGATATCAAACTGAAAAGATATAGCCAGATAGCTGAATATTTTGTGAACATTTTAAAGTTTGTTTGGCGTCTGTAGGTGAAAGTATGAAGGAGCTGAAACTTTTGGGAGCGGAAGAAGATTTTAAGTTTCTGAAGCATGCTCCCATTGACTTCAATGTTAAAAAAAAGTGTTAAAAAGCTTAATATTTTAAAAAGTATAAATGGTAGAAAAAAATTGAAAAAGAGCACACATCAGCTAAAAGAGACGAACATTTTAATAGTTGAATGGTTTTAATAGCTGAAAGTATGCAGAAGTTACGCAGAGCCAAAAAACGTACGGAATAAAATTATTAAAAACTAGAAAATGCATTTCCTGGGGAAAATGCGTGGGAATGTTGAATAGCTAAATTGCTAAAACGGCCGCCATCAAAACTGCCCCATCATACTGCCATCAAAACTGCCCCATCAGAATTGCCCCATCAAAATTGTCCCCATTAAAACTGCCCCATCATATTGCCACCATCAAAACTGCCCCATCAGAATTGCTCCATCAAAATTGTCCCATCATATTGCCACCATCAGAATTGCCCCATCAAAACTGCCCCATCATATTGCCACCATCAAAACTGCCCCATCAGAATTGCCCCATCATATTACCAGCATCAAAAAACTGCCCCATCATATTGCCACCATCAAAACTGCCATCATCATATTGCCATCAAAACTGCCCCATTAGAATTGCCCCATCAAAATTTTTCCCATCAAAACTGCCCCATCATATTGCCACCATCAAAACTGCCCCATCAGAATTGCCCCATCAAAACTGCCCCATCATATTGCCACCATAAAAACTGCCCCCATCAAAACTACCCCATCAGAATTGCCCCATCAAAACTGCCCCATCAGAATTGCCCTATCAAAACTGCCCCATCATATTGCCACTATCAAAACTGCCCCATCAGAATTGCCCCATCAAAACTGCCCCATCAAAATTGCCCCATCAAAACTGCCCCATCAGAATTGCCCCATCAAAACTGCCCCGTCATATTGCCACCATCAAAACTGCCCCATCAGAATTGCCCCATCAAAACTGCCCCATCATATTGCCACCATCAAAACTGCCCCCATCAAAACTGCCCCATCATATTGCCACCATCAAAACTGCCCCATCAGAATTGCCCCATCAAAACTGCCCCATCATTTTGCCACCATCAAAACTGCCCCATCAGAATTACCCCATCAAAACTGCCCCATCATATTCCTCTATTATAAATCAGTACATGGTGTGTCTGTCCCCTCCCCCGGGCTCTGTAATCAGAGCTGAGATGCTCCAGCCACCTCCCCCCCGTGTATAACAGAAGCTTTGGTAACCATGGCAACAAAACAAACACAGTACACTCTGATTAATGGCTAAAATTTCCTGAAATGACCTCTAAACAAAAAGCTTTTTCACAAAAACTGTAAAAGATATCAAACTGAAAAGCTATAGCCAGATAGCTGAATATTTTGTGAACATTTTAAAGTTTGTTTGGTGTCTCTAGGTGAAAGTATGAAGGAGCTGAAACTTTTGGGAGCGGAAGAAGAATTTAAGGATTTCAAGCATGCTCCCATTGACTTCAATGTTAAAAAAAAGTGTTAAAAAGCTTAATATTTTAAAAAGTATAAATGGTAGAAAAAAGGTTGAAAAAGAGCACACATCAGCTAAAAGAGACGAACATTTTAATAGTTGAATGGTTTTAATAGCTGAAAGTATGCAGAAGTTACACAGAGCCAAAAAACGTATGGAATAATAAGAATAACTAGAAAATGCATTTCCTGGGGAAAATGCGTGGGAATGCTGAATTGCTAAAACGGCCCCCAGCAAAATTGCCCCCATCATATTGCCATCAAAACTATCCCATCATATTGCCACCATCAAAACAGCCCCATCATATTGCCACCATCAAAACTGCCCCATCATATTGCCACCATCAAAACTGCCCCATCAGAATTACCCCATCAAAACTGCCCCATCATATTCCTCTATTATAAATCAGTACATGGTGTGTCTGTCCCCTCCCCCGGGCTCTGTAATCAGAGCTGAGATGCTCCAGCCACCTCCCCCCTGTGTATAACAGAAGCTTTGGTAACCATGGCAACAAAACAAACAGTACACTCTGATTAATGGCTAAAATTTCCTGAAATGACCTCTAAACAAATGGCCGTATTTTAAAAACTATACATCCTACAGCGAAGATCTTTATATTGTGAGAATCACAAGACCCAGACCTAGATTTTGATACATAGTATGTCTCTGAAATATTAAAATTGAAGGCACGGTCGCAGTTTAGAAATTGCCCTTCAAATTTGAAGGGGCTAGAGTGTAGTTTCAATGAATGTCAATGGACGGCGTGAGTTGCAAACAAATGGTCATATTGTGAAAACTATCAGGACTATGGCTTAGCCGTGGACATGTTTAGTGGCAGCAGGGATAGCTGAACGTTTTGATATAAGATTTATGTAGGTGGGCTTGAAAATGAGGGAGTGGCGGCAGTTTAGAAATCATGTTCTGATTTTTCAGCTTTTGTCCCCTCCCTGGGCTCTAATCAGAGCTGAGATGCTCCAGCCACCTCCCCCCCTGTGTATAACAGAAGCTTTGGTAACCATGGCAACAAAACACACACAGTACACTCTGATTAATGGCTAAAATTTCTTGAAATGACCTCTAAACAAAAAGCTTTTTCTCAAAAACTGTAAAAGATATAAAACTGAAAAGCTATAGCCAGATAGCTGAATATTTTGTGAACATTTTAAAGTTTGTTTGGTGTCTCTAGGTGAAAGTATGAAGGAGCTGAAACTTTTGGGATTGGAAGAAAAATTTAAGGATTTCAAGCATGCTCCCATTGACTTCAATGTTAAAAAAAGTGATAAAAAGCTTAATATTTTAAAAAGTATAAATGGTAGAAAAAAAGTTGAAAAAGAGCACACCTCAGCTAAAAGAGACGAACATTTTGATAGTTGAATGGTTTTAATAGCTGAAAGTATGCAGAAGTTACGCATTACCGAAAAACGTACGGAATAAGAAGAAAAATAATAAAAAAACGAATAACAATAGTGGGACTGCTAAAGCATTCCCACTAATAAATAAAAAAACAAATAACAATAGTGGGACTGCTAAAGCATTCCCACTAACTAGAAAATGCATTTCATGGGGAAAATGCGTGGGAATGCTGAATAGCTTAATTGCTAAAACGGCCGCCATCATACTGCCATCAAAACTGCCCCATCAGAATTGCCCCATCAAAATTGTCCCCATTAAAACTGCCCCATCATATTGCCACCATAAAAACTGCCCCATCAGAATTGCTCCATCAAAATTGTCCCATCATATTGCCACCATCAGAATTGCCCCATTAAAACTGCCCCATCATATTGCCACCATCAAAACTGCCCCATCAGAATTGCCCCATCATATTACCACCATCAAAACTGCCCCATCATATTGCCACCATCAAAACTGCCCCCATCATATTGCCAGCAAAACTGCCCCATTAGAATGGCCCCATCAAAAATTTCCCCATCAAAACTGCCCCATCATATTGCCACCATCAAAACTGCCCCATCAGAATTGCCCCATCAAAACTGCCCCATCATATTGCCCCCATCAAAACTGCCCCCATCAAAACTGCCCCATCAGAATTGCCCCATCAAAACTGCCCCATCAGAATTGCCACCATCAAAACTGCCCCATCAGAATTGCCCCATCAAAACTGCCCCATCAGAATTGCCCCATCAAAACTGCCCCGTCATATTGCCACCATCAAAACTGCCCCATCAGAATTACCCCATCAAAACTGCCCCATCATATTCCTCTATTATAAATCAGTACATGGTGTGTCTGTCCCCTCCCCCGGGCTCTGTAATCAGAGCTGAGATGCTCCAGCCACCTCCCCCCCTGTGTATAACAGAAGCTTTAGTAACCATGGCAACAAAACAAACACAGTACACTCTGATTAATGGCTAAAATTTCCTGAAATGACCTCTAAACAAAAAGCTTTTTCTCAAAAACTGTAAAAGATGTTAAACTGAAAAGCTATAGCCAGATAGCTGAATATTTTGTGAACATTTTAAAGTTTGTTTGGTGTCTCTAAGTGAAAGTATGTAGGAGCTGAAACTTTTGGGAGCGGAAGAAGAATTTAAGGATTTCAAGCATGCTCCCATTGACTTCAATGTTAAAAAAAAGTGTTAAAAAGCTTAATATTTTAAAAAGTATAAATGGTAGAAAAAAAGTTGAAAAATAGCACACCTCAGCTAAAAGAGACGAACGTTTTATTAGTTGAATGGTTTTAATAGCTGAAAGTATGCAGAAGTTACGCAGAACCAAAAAACGTACGGAATAATAAAAATAAACTAGAAAATGCATTTCCTGGGGAAAATGCGTGGGAATGCTGAATTGCTAAAACGGCCCCCAGCAAAATTGCCCCCATCATATTGCCATCAAAACTGTCCCATCATATTGCCACCATCAAAACTGCCCCATCAGAATTGCCTCATCAAAACTGCACCATCATATTGCCACCATCAAAACTGCCCCATCAAAAAATATTTTTTTTTTTCAAAAATATTTTTTTTTCAAAAATAATTTTTTTTTCAAAAATTATTTTTTTTTCAAAAATATTTTGTTTTTCAAAAATTTTTTTTTTTTCAAAAATTTTTTTTTTCAAAAATTATTTTTTTTTCAAAAATGATTTTTTTTTTTTCAAAAATTATTTTTTTTTTCAAAAATATATTTTTTTTCAAAAATAATTTTCTTTTTTCAAAAATAATTTTTTTTTTTTTTTCAAAAATAATTTTTTTTTTTCAAAAATAATTTTTTTTTTCAAAAAATTTTTTTTTTAAAAAATAATTTTTTTTTTCTCAAAAATATTTTTTTTTTTTTCAAAAATATATATATTTTTTCAAAAATAATTGCTGAATAGCTAAATTGCTAAAATGACCGCCATCAAAACTGCCCCATCAGAATTGCCACCATCAAAACTGCCCCATCATATTCCTCTATTATAATCAGTACATGGTGTGTCTGTCCCCTCCCCCCGGGCTCTGTAATTAAAGCTGAGATGCTCCAGCCACCTCCCCCCCCTCTGTGTATAACAGAAGCTTTGGTAACCATGGCAACAAAACACACACAGTACACTCTGATTAATGGCTAAAATTTCCTGAAATGACCTCTAAACAAAAAGCTTTTTCTCAAAAACTGTAAAAGATATCAAACTGAAAAGATATAGCCAGATAGCTGAATATTTTGTGAACATTTTAAAGTTTGTTTGGTGTCTCTAGGTGAAAGTATGAAGGAGCTGAAACTTTTGGGAGCGGAAGAAAAATTTAAGGATTTCAAGCATGCTCCCATTGACTTCAATGTTAAAAAAAAGTGATAAAAAGCTTAATATTTTAAAAAGTATAAATGGTAGAAAAAAAGTTGAAAAAGAGCACACCTCAGCTAAAAGAGACGAACATTTTGATAGCTGAATGGTTTTAATAGCTGAAAGTATGCAGAAGTTACGCATTACCAAAAAACGTACGAAATAAAATTAAAAATAAACTAGAAAATGCATTTCCTGGGGAAAATGCGTGGGAATGCTGAATTGCTAAAACGGCCCCCAGCAAAATTGCCCCCATCATATTGCCATCAAAACTGTCCCATCATATTGCCACCATCAAAACTGCCCCATCAGAATTGTCCTATCAAAACAGCCCCATCATATTGCCACCATCAAAACTACCCCATCATATTGCCACCATCAAAACTGCCCCATCAGAATTACCCCATCAAAACTGCCCCATCATATTCCTCTATTATAAATCAGTACATGGTGTGTCTGTCCCCTCCCCCGGGCTCTGTAATCAAAGCTGAGATGCTCCAGCCACCTCCCCCCCTGTGTATAACAGAAGCTTTGGTAACCATGGCAACAAAACAAACACTAACAGTACACTCTGATTAATGGCTAAAATGTCCTGAAATGACCTCTAAACAAATGGCCGTATTTTAAAAACTATACATCCTACAGCGAAGATCTTTATATTGTGAGAATCACAAGACCCAGACCTAGATTTTGATACATAGTATGTCTCTGAAATATTAAAATTGAAGGCACGGTCGCAGTTTAGAAATTGCCCTTCAAATTTGAAGGGGCTAGAGTGTAGTTTCAATGAATGTCAATGGACGGTGTGAGTTGCAAACAAATGGTCATATTGTGAAAACTATCAGGACTATGGCTTAGCCGTGGACATGTTTAGTGGCAGCAGGGATAGCTGAACGTTTTGATATAAGATTTGTGTAGGTGGGCTTGAAAATGAGGGAGTGGCGGCAGTTTAGAAATCATGTTCTGATTTTTCAGCTTTTGTCCCCTCCCCGGGCTCTGTAATCAGAGCTGAGATGCTCCAGCCACCTCCCCCCCTGTGTATAACAGAAGCTTTGGTAACCATGGCAACAAAACACACACAGTACACTCTGATTAATGGCTAAAATTTCTTGAAATGACCTCTAAACAAAAAGCTTTTTCTCAAAAACTGTAAAAGATATCAAACTGAAAAGATATAGCCAGATAGCTGAATATTTTGTGAACATTTTAAAGTTTGTT
Organism: Lithobates septentrionalis; assembly: GCA_037952835.1. Lineage (NCBI taxonomy): Eukaryota > Metazoa > Chordata > Amphibia > Anura > Ranidae > Lithobates > Lithobates septentrionalis. The sequence goes on from JBBDGP010000553.1 coordinate 1,495,505, forward strand.
TGGTGTCTCTAGGTGAAAGTATGAAGGAGCTGAAACTTTTGGGAGCGGAAGAAAAATTTAAGGATTTCAAGCATGCTTCCATTGACTTCAATGTTAAAAAAAAGTGATAAAAAGCTTAATATTTTAAAAAGTATAAATGGTAGAAAAAAAGTTGAAAAAGAGCACACCTCAGCTAAAAGAGACGAACATTTTGATAGCTGAATGGTTTTAATAGCTGAAAGTATGCAGAAGTTACGCATTACCGAAAAACGTACGGAATAAAATTAAAATTATTAAAAATAACTAGAAAATGCATTTCCTGGGGAAAATGCGTGGGAATGCTGAATTGCTAAAACGGCCCCCAGCAAAATTGCCCCCATCATATTGTCATCAAAACTGTCCCATCATATTGCCACCATCAAAACTGCCCCATCAGAATTGCCCTATCAAAACAGCCCCATCATATTGCCACCATCAAAACTACCCCATCATATTGCCACCATCAAAACTGCCCCATCAGAATTACCCCATCAAAACTGCCCCATCATATTCCTCTATTATAAATCAGTACATGGTGTGTCTGTCCCCTCCCCCGGGCTCTGTAATCAAAGCTGAGCTGCTCCAGCCACCTCCCCCCCTGTGTATAACAGAAGCTTTGGTAACCATGGCAACAAAACAAACACTAACAGTACACTCTGATTAATGGCTAAAATTTCCTGAAATGACCTCTAAACAAATGGCCGTATTTTAAAAACTATACATCCTACAGCCAAGATCTTTATATTGTGAGAATCACAAGACCCAGACCTAGATTTTGATACATAGTATGTCTCTGAAATATTAAAATTGAAGGCACGGTCGCAGTTTAGAAATTGCCCTTCAAATTTGAAGGGGCTAGAGTGTAGTTTCAATGAATGTCAATGGACGGTGTGAGTTGCAAACAAATGGTCATATTGTGAAAACTATCAGGACTATGGCTTAGCCGTGGACATGTTTAGTGGCAGCAGGGATAGCTGAACGTTTTGATATAAGATTTGTGTAGGTGGGCTTGAAAATGAGGGAGTGGCAGCAGTTTAGAAATCATGTTCTGATTTTTCAGCTTTTGTCCTCTCCCCCCGGGCTCTGTAATCAGAGCTGAGATGCTCCAGCCACCTCCCCCCTGTGTATAACAGAAGCTTTGGTAACCATGGCAACAAAACACACACAGTACACTCTGATTAATGGCTAAAATTTCTTGAAATGACCTCTAAACAAAAAGCTTTTTCTCAAAAACTGTAAAAGATATCAAACTGAAAAGATATAGCCAGATAGCTGAATATTTTGTGAACATTTTAAAGTTTGTTTGGTGTCTCTAGATGAAAGTATGAAGGAGCTGAAACTTTTGGGAGCGGAAGAAAAATTTAAGGATTTCAAGCATGCTCCCATTGACTTCAATGTTAAAAAAAGTGATAAAAAGCTTAATATTTTAAAAAGTATAAATGGTAGAAAAGAAGTTGAAAAAGAGCACACCTCAGCTAAAAGAGACGAACATTTTGATAGTTGAATGGTTTTAATAGCTGAAAGTATGCAGAAGTTACGCATTACCGAAAAACGTACGGAATAAAATTAAAATTATTAAAAATAATAAATAAAATCGAATAACAATAGTGGGACTGCTAAAGCATTCCCACTAATAAAATCGAATAACAATAGTGGGACTGCTAAAGCATTCCCACTAAACTAGAAAATGCATTTCCTGGGGAAAATGCGTGGGAATGCTGAATAGCTGAATTGCTAAAACGGCCCCCCATCAAAACTGCCCCATCATATTGCCATCAAAACTGCCCCATCATTTTGCCATCAAAACTGCCCCATCATTTTGCCATCAAAACTGCCCCATCAGAATTGCCCCATCAAAACTGTCCCATCAAAATTGCCCCATCAAAACTGCCCCATCATATTGACACCATGAAAACTGCCCCATCAGAATTGCCCCATCAAAACTGCCCCATCAGAATTGCCCCATCAAAACTGCCCCCATCATATTGCCACCTTTAAAACTGCTCCATAAAAATTGTCCCCATCAAAACTGCCCCATCATATTGCCACCATCAAAACTGCCTCATCATATTGCCACCATCAAAACTGCCCCATCAGAATTGCCCCATCAAAACTGCCCCATCAGAATTGCTTCATCAAATCTGCCCCATCATATTACCACCATCAAAACGGCCCCCATCAAAACTGCCCCATCAGAATTGCCTCATAAAAACTGCCCCTTCATATTGACACCATCAAAACTGCCCCATTAGAATTGCCCCATCAAAACTGCCCCATCGTTTTGCCACCATCAAACCTGCCCCATCATGTTGCCACCATCAAAACTGCCTCCATCATATTGCCACCATCAAAACTGCCCCATCAGAATTGCCCCATCAAAACTGCCCCATCAGAATTGCTTCATCAAATCTGCCCCATCATATTACCACCATCAAAACGGCCCCCATCAAAACTGCCCCATCAGAATTGCCTCATAAAAACTGCCCCTTCATATTGACACCATCAAAACTGCCCCATTAGAATTGCCCCATCAAAACTGCCCCATCGTTTTGCCACCATCAAACCTGCCCCATCATGTTGCCACCATCAAAACTGCCTCCATCATATTGCCATCAAAACTGCCCCATCAGAATTGCCCCATCAAAATTGTCCCCATCAAAACTGCCCCATCAGAATTTCCCCATAAAAAACTGCCCCATCAGAATTGCCCCATCAAAACTGCCCCATCATATTGCCACCATCAAAACTGCCCCATCAAAACTACCCCATCATTTTCCTCTATTATAAATCAGTACATGGTGTGTCTGTCCCCTCCCCCGGGCTCTGTAATGAGAGCTGAGATGCTCCAGCCACCTTCCCCCCCCGCGTGGGAATGCTGAATAGCTGAATTGCTTAAATGGCCCCCATCATATTGCTGCCATCAAAACTGCCCCATCAGAATTGTCCCATCAAAACTGCCCCATCAGAATTGCTCTTTCAAAACTGCCCCATCAGAATTGCTCTTTCAAAACTGCCCCATCAGAATTGCCCTATCAAAACAGCCCCGTCATATTGCCACCATCAAAACTGCCCCATCAGAATTGTCCCATCAAAACTGCCCCATCAGAATTGTCCCATCAAAACTGCCCCATCATATTCCTCTATTATAAATCAGTACATGGTGTGTCTGTTCCCTCCCCCGGGCTCTTTAATCAAAGCTGAGATGCTCCAGCCACCTCCCCCCTGTGTATAACAGAAGCTTTGGTAACCATGGCAACAAAACAAACACAGTACACTCTGATTAATGGCTAAAATTTCCTGAAATGACCTCTAAACAAAAAGCTTTTTCACAAAAACTGTAAAAGATATCAAACTGAAAAGATATAGCCAGATAGCTGAATATTTTGTGAACATTTTAAAGTTTGTTTGGCATCTGTAGGTGAAAGTATGAAGGAGCTGAAACTTTTGGGAGCGGAAGAAGAATTTAAGGATTTCAAGCATGCTCCCATTGACTTCAATGTTTAAAAAAGTGTTAAAAAGCTTTTAAAAAGTATAAATGGTAGAAAAAAGTTGAAAAAGAGCACACATCAGCTAAAAGAGACGAACATTTTAATAGTTGAATGGTTTTAATAGCTGAAAGTATGCAGAAGTTACGCAGAGCCAAAAAACGTACGGAATAAGAAGAATAAGAAGAAAAATAAATAAAAAAACGAACTAGAAAATGCATTTCCTGGGGAAAATGCGTGGGAATGCTGAATAGCTAAATTGCTAAAATGGCCGCCATCAAAACTGCCCCATCATACTGCCATCAAAACTGCCACATCAGAATTGCCCCATCAAAATTGTCCCCATTAAAACTGCCCCATCATATTGCCACCATCAAAACTGCCCCATCAGAATTGCTCCATCAAAATTGTCCCATCATATTGCCACCATCAGAATTGCCCCATCAAAACTGCCCCATCAGAATTGCCCCATCATATTACCACCATCAAAACTGCCCCATCATATTGCCACCATCAAAACTGCCCCATCAGAATTGCCCCATCAAAACTAAAAGTAATTTTTTTTTTCAAAAGTAATTTTTTTTTCAAAAATGAATTTTTTTTTCAAAAATATATTTTTTTTTTCAAAAATTATTTTTTTTTTTTTATTCAAAAATTATTTTGTTTTTCAAAAATAATTTCTTTTTTTTTTTTTTAATTTTTTTTTTTCAAAAATAATTTTTTTTTTCAAAAATATTTTTTTTTTTCAAAAAAATTTTTTTTTCAAAAATATTTTTTTTTCAAAAATATATATATTTTTTCAAAAATATATTTTTTTTTTCAAAAATATTTTTTTTTTTTCAGAAATAATTGCTGAACAGCTAAAATGCTAAAACGGCCGCCATCAAAACTTCCCCATCATACTGCCATCAAAACTGCCCCATCAGAATTGCCCCATCAAAATTGTCCCCATTAAAACTGCCCCATCATATTGCCACCATCAAAACTGCCCCATCAGAATTGCCCCATCAAAACTGCCCCATCATATTGCCCCATCAAAACTGCCCCATCATATTGCCCCCATGAAAACTGCCCCCATGAAAACTGCCCCATCATATTGCCACCATCAAAACTGCCCCATCAGAATTGCCCCATCAAAACTGCCCAGTCATATTGCCACCATCAAAACTGCCCTATCAGAATTGCCCCATCAAAACTGCCCCCATCATATTGCCACCATCAAAACTGCCCCCATCAAAACTGCCCCATCATATTGCCACCTTTAAAACTGCTCCATAAAAATTGTCCCCATCAAAACTGCCCCATCATATTGCCACCATCAAAACTGCCCCATCAGAATTACCCCATCAAAACTGCCCCATCATATTCCTCTATTATAAATCAGTACATGGTGTGTCTGTCCCCTCCCCCGGGCTCTGTAATCAGAGCTGAGATGCTCCAGCCACCTCCCCCCTGTGTATAACAGAAGCTTTGGTAACCATGGCAACAAAACAAACACAGTACATTCTGATTAATGGCTAAAATTTCCTGAAATGACCTCTAAACAAAAAGCTTTTTCTCAAAAACTGTAAAAGATATCAAACTGAAAAGATATAGCCAGATAGCTGAATATTTTGTGAACATTTTAAAGTTTGTTTGGTGTCTCTAGGTGAAAGTATGAAGGAGCTGAAACTTTTGGGAGCGGAAGAAGAATTTAAGGATTTCAAGCATGCTCCCATTGACTTCAATGTTAGAAAAAAGTGTTAAAAAGCTTAATATTTTAAAAAGTATAAATGGTAGAAAAAAAGTTGAAAAAGAGCACACATCAGCTAAAAGAGACAAACATTTTGATAGTTGAATCGTTTTAATAGCTGAAAGTATGCAGAAGTTACGCAGAACAAAAAACGTACGGAATAAGAAGAAAAAGAAAAACTAGAAAATGCATTTCCTGGGGAAAATGCGTGGGAATGCTGAATAGCTAAATTGCTAAAATGGCCGCCATCAAAACTGCCCCATCATACTGCCATCAAAACTGCCCCATCAGAATTGCCCCATCAAAATTGTCCCCATTAAAACTGCCCCATCATATTGCCATCAAAACTGCCCCATTAGAATTGCCCCATCATATTACCACCATCAAAACTGCCCCCATCATATTGCCAATAAAACTGCCCCATCATAATTGCCCCATCAAAACTGCCCCATCAGAATTGCCCTTTCAAAACTGCCCCATCATATTGCCACCATCAAAACTGCCCCATCACAATTGCCCCATCAAAACTGCCCCATCATATTGCCACCATCAAAACTGCCCCATCAGAATTGACCCATCAAAACTGCCCCATCATATTGCCACCTTTAAAACCGCTCCATAAAAATTGTCCCCATCAAAACTGCCCCGTCATATTGCCACCATCAAAACTGCCCCATCAGAATTGTCCATTCAAAACTGCCCCATCATATTGCCACCATCAAAACTGCCCCATCATATTGCCACCTACAAAACTGCCCCATCAGAATTGCCCCATCAAAACTGCCCCATCAGAATTGCCCCATCAAAACTGCCCCATCATATTGCCACCATCAAAACTGACCCATCAGAATTGCCCCATCAAAACTGCCCCATCATATTGCCACCATGAAACTGCCCCATCAGAATTGCCCTATCAAAACTACCCCATCATATTGCCACCATCAAAACTGCCCCATCATATTCCTCTATTATAAATCAGTACATGGTGTGTCTGTCCCCTCCCCCGGGCTCTGTAATCAAAGCTGAGATGCTCCAGCCACCTCCCCCCTGTGTATAACAGAAGCTTTGGTAACCATGGCAACAAAACAAACACAGTACACTCTGATTAATGGCTAAAATTTCCTGAAATGACCTCTAAACAAAAAGCTTTTTCTCAAAAACTGTAAAATATATCAAAACTGCCCCATCACAATTGCCCCATCAAAACTGCCCCATCATATTGCCACCATCAAAACTGCCCCATCAAAACTGCCCCATCAGAATTGCCCCATCAAAACTGCCCCATCATATTGCCACCATCAAAACTGCCCCATCAGAATTGACCCATCAAAACTGCCCCATCATATTGCCACCTTTAAAACTGCTCCATAAAAATTGTCCCCATCAAAACTGCCCCATCATATTGCCACCATCAAAACTGCCCCATCAGAATTGTCCATTCAAAACTGCCCCATCATATTGCCACCATCAAAACTGCCCCATCATATTGCCACCTACAAAACTGCCCCATCAGAATTGCCCCATCAAAACTGCCCCATCAGAATTGCCCCATCAAAACTGCCCCATCATATTGCCACCATCAAAACTGACCCATCAGAATTGCCCCATCAAAACTGCCCCATCATATTGCCACCATGAAACTGCCCCATCAGAATTGCCCTATCAAAACTACCCCATCATATTGCCACCATCAAAACTGCCCCATCATATTCCTCTATTATAAATCAGTACATGGTGTGTCTGTCCCCTCCCCCGGGCTCTGTAATCAAAGCTGAGATGCTCCAGCCACCTCCCCCTGTGTATAACAGAAGCTTTGGTAACCATGGCAACAAAACAAACACAGTACACTCTGATTAATGGCTAAAATTTCCTGAAATGACCTCTAAACAAAAAGCTTTTTCTCAAAAACTGTAAAATATATCAAACTGAAAAGATATAGCCAGATAGCTGAATATTTTGTGAACATTTTAAAGTTTGTTTGGTGTCTGTAGGTGAAAGTATGAAGGAGCTGAAACTTTTGGGAGCAGAAGAAGAATTTAAGGATTTCAAGCATGCTCCCATAGACTTCAATGTTAAAAAAAAAGTGATAAAAAGCTTAATATTTTAAAAAGTATAAATGGTAGAAAAAAAGTTGAAAAAGAGCACACCTCAGCTAAAAGAGACGGACATTTTGATAGTTGAATGGTTTTAATAGCTGAAAGTATGCAGAAGTTACGCAGAACCAAAAAACGTACGGAATAAAATTATTATAATTAAAATTAAAAATAAATAAAATCGAATAACAATAGTGGGACTGCTAAAGCATTCCCACTAATAAACTAGAAAAGGTACAATTTCTGGGGAAATTGTGAAAAGTGTTCTTGCCTCTGTAAAAAAAAAATATTTTTGAAAAAAAAAAAAAAATTTTTGAAAAAAAAATAAATAATTTTTGAAAACAAAAATAATAATTTTTTTCAAAAATATTTTTTTTTTTTCAAAAATGATTTTTTTTTTTTTTTTTCAAAAATTATTTTTTTTTTCAAAAAGTTTTGAACATTTCGCCATTCATTCCTATGGGACCAATTTCGCCGCAAAAAGTCATTTCGTGGACCATTCGGCGAAACATTCCACAAAGTAATAACACACCAATCAGGAACAATCCGCTCGTTTCGGTATATTACTTGTCTCTGTAGTGTAAAAACTGTGGGAGGAGTCTACAAGCATTATCAAGTCTAGCAGATGAAGTCACATGCATTTGGGGTGTCTCAGCATCTTGTGTTTACAACCACTGTTTCCTAGCAACGCTCATGCCCTGTTTATGCTTCCCAAATACTACTTCATCAAAACTGCCTCATCAGAATTACCCCATCAAAACTGCCCCATCATATTCCTCTATTATAAATCAGTACATGGTGTGTCTGTCCCCTCCCCCGGGCTCTGTAATCAGAGCTGAGATGCTCCAGCCACCTCCCCCCCTGTGTATAACAGAAGCTTTGGTAACCATGGCAACAAAACAAACACAGTACACGCTGATTAATGGCTAAAATTTCCTGAAATGACCTCTAAACAAATGGCCGTATTTTAAAAACTAGACATCCTACAGCCAAGATCTTTATATTGTGAGAATCACAAGACCCAGACCTAGATTTTGATACATATTATGTCTCTGAAATATTAAAATTGAAGACACGGTCGCAGTTTAGAAATTGCCCTTCAGATTTGAAGGGGCTAGAATGTAGTTTCAATGAATGTCAATGGACGGCGTGAGTTGCAAACAAATGGTCATATTGTGAAAACTATCAGGACTATGGCTTAGCCGTGGACATGTTTAGTGGCAGCAGGGATAGCTGAACGTTTTGATATAAGATTTGTGTAGGTGGGCTTGAAAATGAGGGAGTGGCGGCAGTTTAGAAATCATGTTCTGATTTTTCAGCTTTTGTCACCTCCCACTCTAGCTTCCCCATTCATTCCTATGGGACCAATTTCACCGCAAAAACAACGATATTTCGTGAACCATTCGGCGAAACGTTCCACAAAGTAATAGCACACCATTCGGGAACAATCCGCACGTTTCGGTATATTACTTGTCTATGTAGTGTAAAATCTGTGGGAGGAGTTAGGGTGGTAAATTTGGCTATAATAATAACTAGAAAATGCATTTCCTGGGGAAAATGCGTGGGAATGCTGAATAGCTAAATTGCTAAATTGGCCGCCATCAAAACTGCCCCATCATACTGCCATCAAAACTGCCCCATCAGAATTGCCCCATCAAAATTGTCCCCATTAAAACTGCCCCATCATATTGCCACCATCAAAACTGCCCCATCAGAATTGCCCCATCAAAACTGCCCCATCATATTGCCACCATCAAAACTGCCCCCATCAAAACTGCCCCATCATATTGCCACCTTTAAAACTGCTCCATTAAAATTGTCCCCATCAAAACTGCCCCATCATATTGCCACCATCAAAACTGCCTCATCAGAATTGCCCCAACAAAACTGCCCCATCATATTGCCACCATGAAAACTGCCCCATCAGAATTGCCCCATCAAAACTGCCCCATCAGAATTGCCCCATCAAAACTGCCCCATCATATTGCCACCATCAAAACTGACCCATCATAATTGCCACCAATAAAACTGCCCCATCATAATTGCCCCATCAAAACTGCCCCATCAGAATTGCCCTATCAAAACTGCCCCATCATATTCCTCTATTATAAATCAGTACATGGTGTGTCTGTCCCCTCCCCCGGGCTCTGTATGGAGCTGAGATGCTCCAGCCACCTCCCCCCCTGTGTATAACAGAAGCTTTGGTAACCATGGCAACAAAACAAACACAGTACACTCTGATTAATGGCTAAAATATCCTGAAATGACCTCTAAATAAAAAGCGTTTTCTCAAAAACTGTAAAAGATATCAAATTGAAAAGATATAGCCAGATAGCTGAATATTTTGTGAACATTTTAAAGTTTGTTTGGTGTCTCTAGGTGAAAGTATGAAGGAGCTGAAACTTTTTGGAGCGGAAGAAGAATTTAAGGATTTCAAGCATGCTCCTATTGACTTCGATGTTAAAAAAAGTGATAAAAAGCTTAATATTTTAAAAAGTATAAATGGTAGAAAAAAAGTTGAAAAAGAGCACACCTCAGTTAAAAAATTTTTCAAAAATAATTTTTTTTTTCAAAAATATTTTTTTTTTCAAAAATATATATATTTTTTTCAAAAATATTTTTTTTTTTTTCAAAAATAATTTTTTTTTTTCAAAAATAATTTTTTTTTTCAAAAATAATTGCTGAATAGCTAAATTGCTAAAACGGCCGCCATCAAAACTGCCCCATCATACTGCCATCAAAACTGCCCCATCAGAATTGCCCCATCAAAATTGTCCCCATTAAAACTGCCCCATCATATTGCCACCATCAAAACTGCCCCATCAGAATTGCTCCATCAAAATTGTCCCATCATATTGCCACCATCAGAATTGCCCCATCAAAACTGCCCCATCATATTGCCCCATCATATTGCCACCATCAAAACTGCCCCCATCAAAACTGCCCCATCAGAATTGCCTCATCAGAATTGCCCTATCAAAACTGCCCCATCATATTGCCACCATCAAAACTGCCCCATCAGAATTGCCCCATCAAAACTGCCCCGTCATATTGCCACCATCAAAACTGCCCCATCAGAATTGCCCCAACAAAACTGCCCCCATCATATTGCCACCATCAAAACTGCCCCCATCAAAACTGCCCCATCATATTGCCACCTTTAAAACTGCTCCATAAAAATTGTCCCCATCAAAACTGCCCCATCAGAATTGCCCCATCAAAATTGTCCCCATTAAAACTGCCCCATCATATTGCCACCATCAAAACTGCCCCATCAGAATTGCTCCATCAAAATTGTCCCATCATATTGCCACCATCAGAATTGCCCCATCAAAACTGCCCCATCATATTGCCCCATCATATTGCCACCATCAAAACTGCCCCCATCAAAACTGCCCCATCAGAATTGCCTCATCAGAATTGCCCTATCAAAACTGCCCCATCATATTGCCACCATCAAAACTGCCCCATCAGAATTGCCCCATCAAAACTGCCCCGTCATATTGCCACCATCAAAACTGCCCCATCAGAATTGCCCCAACAAAACTGCCCCCATCATATTGCCCCCATCAAAACTGCCCCCATCAAAACTGCCCCATCATATTGCCACCTTTAAAACTGCTCCATAAAAATTGTCCCCATCAAAACTGCCCCATCAGAATTGCCCCATCAAAATTGTCCCCATTAAAACTGCCCCATCATATTGCCACCATCAAAACTGCCCCATCAGAATTGCTCCATCAAAATTGTCCCATCATATTGCCACCATCAGAATTGCCCCATCAAAACTGCCCCATCATATTGCCCCATCATATTGCCACCATCAAAACTGCCCCCATCAAAACTGCCCCATCAGAATTGCCCCATCAGAATTGCCCTATAAAAACTGCCCCATCATATTGCCACCATCAAAACTGCCCCATCAGAATTGCCCCATCATATTGCCACCATCAAAACTGCCCCATCAGAATTGCCCTATCAAAACAGCCCCATCATATTGCCACCATCAAAACTGCCCCATCAGAATTACCCTATCAAAACTGCACCATCGTATTCCTCTATTATAAATCAGTACATCGTGTGTCTGATCTTGATCTTTATATTGTGAGAATCACAAGACCCAGACCTAGATTTTGATGTATAGTATGTCTCTGAAATATTAAAAATGGAGGCACAGTCGCAGTTTAGAAATTGCCCTTCAAATTTGAAGGGGCTAGAGTGTAGTTTCAATGAATGTCAATGGACGGCGTGAGTTGTAAACAAATGGTCATATTGTGAAAACTATCAGGACTATGGCTTAGCCGTGGACATGTTTAGTGGCAGCAGGGATAGCTGAACGTTTTGATATAAGATTTGTGTAGGCGGGCTTGAAAATGAGGGAGTGGCGGCAGTTTAGAAATCATGTTCTGATTTTTCAGCTTTTGTCACCTCCCACTCTAGTTTCCCCATTCATTCCTATGGGACCAATTTTGCCGCAAAAACAACGATATTTCGTGAACCATTCGGCGAAACGTTCCACAAAATAATAGCACACCATTCGGGAACAATCCGCACGTTTTGGTATATTACTTGTCTATGTAGTGTAAAAACTGTGGGAGGAGTTAGGGTGGTAAATTTGGCTATAATAATAATAAGAACTAGAAAAGGTACAATTTCTGGGGAAATTGTGAAAGTGTTCTTGCCTCTACAACTGGAGTGGGCGGAGTAACTGGGTGGAGTGGCTTGAGTAACTGTTGTGTGGTTGGAGTGGCTGGAGTAACTGTGAAAAGTGTTAAAAAGCTTAATATTTTAAAAAGTATAAATAGTAGTAAAAAAGTTGAAGTCTCATCATTAGCTGAAAGAGCTGAACATTTTTTTCAAGAATTATGATTTTTTTTTTCAAAAATTATGATTTTTTTTTTCAAAAATGATTTTTTTTTTTCAAAAATAATTTTTTTTTCAAAAATATTTTTTTTTTTCAAAAATATTTTATTTTCAAAAATGATTTTAATTTTATTTTTTTCAAAAATTATTATTTTTTTTTTTCAAAAATTATTTTTTTTTTTCAAAAATTATTTTTTTTTTTTCAAAAATTATTATTTTTTTTCAAAAATTATTATTTTTTTTCAAAAATTATTATTTTTTTTCAAAAATTATTATTTTTTTTCAAAAATTATTTTTTTTTTCAAAAATATATATTTTTTTACATGGGGCGGTCATAATGTTTTGGCTGATCATGGGGTGGTCATAATGTTTTGGCTGATCATGGGGTTGTCAGCTTTTGTCACCTCCCACTCTAGTTTTGAACATTTCGCCATTCATTCCTATGGGACCAATTTCGCCGCAAAAACGTCATTTCGTGGACCATTCGGCAAAACATTCCACAAAGTAGGAAAATCTAGGTCTGGGTCTTGTGATTCTCACAATATAAAGATCTTCGCTGTAGGATGTATAGTTTTTAAAATACGGCCATTTGTTTAGAGGTCATTTCAGGAAATTTTAGCCATTAATCAGCGTGTACTGTGTTTGTTTTGTTGCCATGGTTACCAAAGCTTCTGTTATACACAGGGGGGAGGTGGCTGGAGCATCTCAGCTCTGATTACAGAGCCCGGGGGAGGGGACAGACACACCATGTACTGATTTATAATAGAGGAATATGATGGGGCAGTTTTGATGGGGTAATTCTGATGGGGCAGTTTTGATGAAGTAGTATTTGGGAAGCATAAACAGGGCATGAGCGTTGCTAGGAAACAGTGGTTGTAAACACAAGATGCTGAGACACCCCAAATGCATGTTAAGCAGAACAAAAACTGCGCTTTAGGATGCGTGTATAGGGTCAGAAATTAAGGTTGCTGCCTCCCTTACATAAGGTACCTGGTGGGGTACTATGTAGAAGTATGAAAATAAAGAATTGGGTATACTGGCGCTACCTGAAGAAATATTAAATATCAGTCAGTATGTTTGGAAATTGGGATGACCTATAACTAGGCACCCCCTACCTGTAATTGTAATTCTAAGAGGTATACAGTATGTACAAGTCCCCTTTATTTACAATATAGGTAGTTCCACAGCCATTAAGTAGATACGTTTCCAATACTCAAATATACAAAGGTTATAATAGGCATCAAATGTCGCACAGCTTACTGGATCCTACTGTATCTGGGAAAGAGACCAGAAACTGGATTCCATATAGTGCATTTACTAAGAACCATATGCAAACACAGTGATGTATGTATATATAATATTATTCTAATCCATTACATTCCACATAATCATCATAGATTGCAATTGCATAGACCAAAAACTGCTCGATAGCCCAGGAAACAACAACAATTGGGTTTTCAACAAAGTTCCATATATTGATGTAAAGTGACTCATGCAGATTCCCACAGGTGACTTGGTGCTGCAATAATTTGTCAGGTGACTCTCGTGCTCCCCCTTTGGTTGCTTACTCACCAGCTCCCAGAACCCCAGCAGGGGTATAACGCTTGTGGTGTGATACGCAGGGTTGCTTCCTTCTGACGAATCTTTATGTTATAATCAGCTCCCCAAGCCCCCCAGCGGGGTAATTCACCTGTGTTGGGAGCAATGGCGACCCTAGGGGGGGGCCAGAGGGGGCCCTGACCCCCCAACATTATGCTGGGCCCCACCATGTGCCCCCCCAAAAATCGGATGTGCCGCATCTTACTCGGGCCACCGCTGGGGTAACACAGTCTCTATTGAGAGGGAGAACGTCCCCAGTCAGCTCCTGCGGGTGATTTCTCCCCCCTCCCTCTGCTCGCTGACACTGTATAATGCAAGCGCTCACACAACCATGGCCGCCCGATCTGCTCCTTCCCCTGCATCCTCATTGGCAGGGAGAAGAGCGAGTTGCAGGAAGGACTCCACCAGGACTCTCAGTTACTGAAAAAACAGACTGATTTCTCCCGTCCTTAGGACAGGAGAACCAGCCTGTAAATTCCAAGAAATGCCAGACCAGTGCTGTCAATAGCAGGGGCAGGACAGCAAGAGGAGGCTGGGGAACCCCACAGTGGCAGAACACCAGGGCCCGGAGGCAAGACAACCTTTGCAACCCTGATAGTTCTCCCACTGCTTTGGACCCTTATATTTTCTTGGTATGCTGGTGACATATATCTCTTGTTCTCTGCCACCCTGGGGGGACCCCAATACAGTAGGAAGGGAGCTCACTGCAGAACTTGTGAAAGGGCCATTGTGGGATCGTAGTAAAGGGGTAAAGGGCCCCAGGATAGATAAGATATATATATATATATATTTATATATATATATATATATATACAGTGGCTTGCGAAAGTATTCGGCCCCCTTGAACTTTTCAACCTTTTGCCACATTTCAGGCTTCAAACATAAAGATATAAAATTTTTATTTCTTGTGAAGAATCACCAACAAGTGGGACACAATTGTGAAGTGGAACGAAATCTTTTGGATTTTTGAAACTTTTTTAACTAATAAAAAAATGAAAAGTGGGGCGTGCAAAATTATTCGGCCCCCTTGCGTTAATACTTTGTAGAGCCACCTTTTGCTGCGATTACAGCTGCAAGTCGCTTGGGGTATGTCTCTATCAGTTTTGCACATCGAGAGACTGAAATTCTTGCCCATTCTTCCTTGCAAAACAGCTCGAGCTCAGTGAGGTTGGATGGAGAGCGTTTGTGAACAGCAGTTTTCAGCTCTTTCCACAGATTCTAGATTGGATTCAGGTCTGGACTTTGACTTGGCCATTCTAACACCTGGATACGTTTATTTGTGAACCATTCCTTTGTAGATTTTGCTGTATGTTTGGGATCATTGTCTTGTTGGAAGATAAATCTCCGTCCCAGTTTCAGGTCTTTTGCAGACTCCAACAGGTTTTCATCCAGAATGGTCCTGTATTTGGCTGCATCCATCTTCCCCTCAATTTTAACCATCTTCCCTGTCCCTGCTGAAGAAAAGCAGGCCCAAACCATGATGCTGCCACCACCATGTTTGACAGTGGGGATGGTGTGTTGAGTGTGATGAGCTGTGTTGCTTTTACGCCAAACATATCATTTTGAATTGTGGCCAAAAAGTTTGATTTTGGTTTCATTGGACCAGAGCACCTTCTTCCACATGTTTGGTGTGTCTCCCAGGTGGCTTGTGGCAAACTTTAGATGAGACTTTTTATGGATATCTTTGAGAAATGGCTTTCTTCTAACCACTCTTCCATAAAGGGCAGATTTGTGCAGTGTACGACTGATTGTTGTCCTATGGACAGACTCTCCCACCTCAGCTGTAGTTCTCTGCAGTTCATCCAGAGTGATCATGGGCCTCTTGGCTGCATCTCTGATCAGTCTTCTCCTTGTCTGAGCTGAAAGTTTAGAGGGACAGCCAGGTCTTGGTAGATTTGCAGTGGTCTGATACTCCTTCCATTTCAAAATGATCGCTTGCACAGTGCTCCTTGGGATGTTTAAAGCTTGGGAAATCTTTTTGTATCCAAATCCGGCTTTAAACTTCTCCACAACAGTATTACGGACCTGCCTGGTGTGTTCCTTGGTCTTCATGATGCTCTCTGCGCTTTCAACAGAACCCTGAGACTATCACAGAGCAGGTGCATTTATACAGAGACTTGATTACACACAGGTGGATTCTATTTATCACCATCAGTCATTTAGGACAACATTGGATCATTCAGAGATCCTCGCTGGACTTCTGGACTGAGTTTGCTGCACTGAAAGTAAAGGGGCCGAATAATTTTGCACGCACCACTTTTCAGTTTTTTAATTGCTAAAAAAGTTTAAAATATCCAATAGATATTTCGTTCCACTTCACAATTGTGTCCCACTTGTTGGTGATTCTTCAAAAAAAATTAAAATTTTATATCTTTATGTTTGAAGCCTGAAATGTGGCAAAAGGTTGAAAAGTTCAAGGGGGCCGAATACTTTCGCAAGCCACTGTATATATATATATATATATATATATATATATATATATGCATTTTATATTGCCCCCCTATTTTTGTCCCTGTCCCCCCATGTGCCCCCCCTAAATATGAAAGCTGGAGACGCCACTGGTTGGGAGATAGATCGCCTTGCTGCCAGGTGTTATGCTGGGTATCTCCTGTGCCTTTAAATCCTTGAAGGTGTTGCTTCCACTGATATGTTTAGGAAAAAAAGAGAGCTTCCATAGCGTAATACCGTATGGCCACTTTATTTAAAAATTACATCAGAACCAGCACCGTTGGTTTGTAAAAGAAAAATTTTTACAAAAATTAAAGTTAAAAATGACGAACCAAAAATTAAAATGTTAAATTAAAAAATAATAGATTAAAAAATAATAATGATAGAGTTCCAAAACAAACAAAAATTAAAATAAAAAATAAAAAGAAAAAATAGGTGAATCTACCAAGTCCAGGCACTAATTGTATATTTCTGTCCGGATGGATTAGGACAGCAAAGATTGCCAGACAAAGTACAAACTACAGTTTGTATGGGTAAAGCAGGACGCTCCAAATGAGCATATGGAGCGCAGTGAGGATATGATACTATCAGCTGCTAAGCAGCGTCCTCCTCTCTCCTATGCCGTGGAGCAGACTGACAGAGCGTGATGCCGTTGTGCGCGCTTCGTCACATGACGTCCTCAGCAACGGTGTCACACTCTTCCTTCTACTGAGTTTTATAGGAGGAGAGCGCGTTCATCTTCAACCTACCCCTCATATTCCGGGGCTCATTTTCAATATATGTCCCATGGATACAATTTAAAATATATGTAATATAGGGAAATTCTCCCATTGGTTATATAATGAAACTTGGATGTTCAATTTGCATATCCAATTGATTGTGAAGATTCATGGGCGCGCTCTCCATTAACACAGAGACAATCCATTCATTTCATTACTATTAGACAGAACTCCCCCTGCTGGTTCAAAATAGAACAGCAAGTTTGTTAATTCAGTGTACAGTATTTTTGGAGAAAGGTCTCTGAACAATGTCATATACAGAATATTTTAGCAACCGGCTTGAACATAGGTCCTAAGGGGAGGTATATCCCCAACATCTACCATATTATCAACGCATATCTCTATTATATGCGTGTTCTCACTGCGCTCCATATGCTCATTTGGAGCGTCCTGCTTTACCCATACAAACTGTAGTTTGTACTTTGTCTGGCAATCTTTGCTGTCCTAATCCATCCGGACAGAAATATACAATTAGTGCCTGGACTTGGTAGATTCACCTATTTTTTCTTTTTATTTTTTCTTTTAATTTTTGTTTGTTTTGGAACTCTATCATTATTATTTTTTAATCTATTATTTTTTAATTTAACATTTTAATTTTTGGTTCGTCATTTTTAATTTTAATTTTTGTAAAAATTTTTCTTTTACAAACCAACGGTGCTGGTTCTGATGTAATTTTTAAATAAAGTGGCCATACGGTATTACGCTATGGAAGCTCTCTTTTTTTCCTAAACATATGAGTGGAAGCAACACCTTCAAGGATTTAAAGGCACAGGAGATACCCAGCATAACACCTGGCAGCAAGGCGATCTATCTCCCAACACAGGTGAATTACCCCGCTGGGGGGCTTGGGGAGCTGATTATAACATAAAGATTCGTCAGAAGGAAGCAACCCTGCGTATCACACCACAAGCGTTATACCCCTGCTGGGGTTCTGGGAGCTGGTGAGTAAGCAACCAAAGGGGGAGCACGAGAGTCACCTGACAAATTATTGCAGCACCAAGTCACCTGTGGGAATCTGCATGAGTCACTTTACATCAATATATGGAACTTTGTTGAAAACCCAATTGTTGTTGTTTCCTGGGCTATCGAGCAGTTTTTGGTCTATGCAATTGCAATCTATGATGATTATGTGGAATGTAATGGATTAGAATAATATTATATATACATACATCACTGTGTTTGCATATGGTTCTTAGTAAATGCACTATATGGAATCCAGTTTCTGGTCTCTTTCCCAGATACAGTAGGATCCAGTAAGCTGTGCGACATTTGATGCCTATTATAACCTTTGTATATTTGAGTATTGGAAACGTATCTACTTAATGGCTGTGGAACTACCTATATTGTAAATAAGGGGGACTTGTACATACTGTATACCTCTTAGAATTACAATTACAGGTAGGGGGTGCCTAGTTATAGGTCATCCCAATTTCCAAACATACTGACTGATATTTAATATTTCTTCAGGTAGCGCCAGTATACCCAATTCTTTATTTTCATACTTCTACATAGTACCCCACCAGGTACCTTATGTAAGGGAGGCAGCAACCTTAATTTCTAACCCTATACACGCATCCTAAAGCGCAGTTTTTGTTCTGCTTAACATGCATTTGGGGTGTCTCAGCATCTTGTGTTTACAACCACTGTTTCCTAGCAACGCTCATGCCCTGTTTATGCTTCCCAAATACTACTTCATCAAAACTGCCCCATCAGAATTACCCCATCATATTCCTCTATTATAAATCAGTACATGGTGTGTCTGTCCCCTCCCCCGGGCTCTGTAATCAGAGCTGAGATGCTCCAGCCACCTCCCCCCTGTGTATAACAGAAGCTTTGGTAACCATGGCAACAAAACAAACACAGTACACGCTGATTAATGGCTAAAATTTCCTGCAATGACCTCTAAACAAATGGCCGTATTTTAAAAACTATACATCCTACAGCGAAGATCTTTATATTGTGAGAATCACAAGACCCAGACCTAGATTTTGATACATAGTATGTCTCTGAAATATTAAAATTGAAGGCACGGTCGCAGTTTAGAAATTGCCCTTCAAATTTGAAGGGGCTAGAGTGTAGTTTCAATGAATGTCAATGGACGGCGTGAGTTGCAAACAAATGGTCATATTGTGAAAACTATCAGGACTATGGCTTAGCCGTGGACATGTTTAGTGGCAGCAGGGATAGCTGAACGTTTTGATATAAGATTTGTGTAGGTGGGCTTGAAAATGAGGGAGTGGCGGCAGTTTAGAAATCATGTTCTGATTTTCCAGCTTTTGTCATCTCCCACTCTAGTTTCCCCATTCATTCCTATGGGACCAATTTCGCCGCAAAAATGACGATATTTCGTGAACCATTCGGCGAAACGTTCCACAAAGTAATAGCACACCATTCGGGAACAATCCGCATGTTTCGGTATATTACTTGTCTATGTAGTGTAAAAACTGTGGGAGGAGTTAGGGTGGTAAATTTGGCTATAATAATAATATATATGTGAGATAACAGTAAGTGGTCTTGCTATGCAAGAACACTTAATAACATTAAGTGGTCTTGCTATGCAAGAACACTTAACTAGAAAAGGTACAATTTCTGGGGAAATTGTGAAGTGTTCTTGCCTCTACAACTGGAGTGGGTGGAGCAACTGGGTGGAGTGGCTTGGGTAACTATGAAAAGTGTTAAAAAGCTTAATATTTTAAAAAGTATAAATAGTAGTAAAAAAGTTGAAGTCCCATCATTAGCTGAAAGAGCTGAACATTTTTTTCAAAAGTTTTTTTTTTCAAAAATGAATGATTTTTTTCAAAAATGATTTTTTTTTTTAAATGAAATTTTTTTTTCAAAAATGATTTTTTTTTTTCCAAAAATGAATTTTTTTTTCCAAAAATGAATTTTTTTTTTCAAAAGAATTTTTTTTTCAAAAATTATTTTTTTTTTTCAAAAATGTTTTTTTTTTCAAAAATGTTTTTTTTTTCAAAAATGTTTTTTTTTTTTCAAAAAAGATTTTTTTCAAAAATAATTTTCTCTTTTAAAAAAAATTATTTATTTATTTTTTTCAAAAATTATTTATTTTTTTCAAAAATGAATTTTATTTTTTTCAAAAATGAATTTTTTAAATGAATTTTTTTTTTTCAAAAATGAATTTTTTTTTTCAAAAATGAATTTTATTTTCAAAAAAGATTTGTTTTTTTTCAATTTTTTTTTTTATGGGGCGGTCATAATGTTTTTTCTGATCATGGGGTGGTCATAATGTTTTGGCTGATCATGTGGTTGTCAGCTTTTGTCACCTCCCACTCTAGTTTTGAACATTTCGCCATTCATTCCTATGAGACCAATTTCGTCGCAAAAACGATGATATTTCGTGAACCATTTGGCGAAATGTTCCAGAAAGTAATAGCACACAAATTAAATGACATTGATTCCGGATTCACACTGGTATATTTCAGCTTTTCACAAATTTCCACAAGGTAATAGCACACCAATTAAATGACATTGAATATTTCGCCATTCATTCCTATGGGACCAATATTGCCGCAAAAACGGCGATATTTCGTGAACCATTCGGCGAAAAAAGTTCCTCAAAGTAATAGCACACCAATCGGGAACAATCCGCACGTTTCGGTATATTACTTGTCTCTGTAGTGTAAAAACTGTGGGAGGAGTCTACAAGCATTATCAAGTCTAGCAGATGAAGTCACATGCATTTGGGGTGTCTCAGCATCTTGTGTTTACAACCACTGTTTCCTAGCAACGCTTATGCCCTGTTTATGCTTCACAAATACTGCTTAATACACAATACATAAGACCATGATAGATGTAGTAACTATGCAGTAATTCAAATGGCCGTATTTTAAAAACTATAAATCCTACAGCGAAGATCTTTATATTGTGAGAATCACAAGACCCAGACCTAGATTTTGATACATAGTATGTCTCTGAAATATTAAAATTGAAGGCACGGTCGCAGTTTAGAAATTGCCCTTCAAATTTGAAGGGGCTAGAGTGTAGTTTCAAT
The DNA here is from genome assembly GCA_037952835.1 of Lithobates septentrionalis. Taxonomy (NCBI): domain Eukaryota; kingdom Metazoa; phylum Chordata; class Amphibia; order Anura; family Ranidae; genus Lithobates; species Lithobates septentrionalis. Next base: position 1,516,531 of record JBBDGP010000553.1, read on the forward strand.
GAATGTCAATGGACGGCGTGAGTTGCAAACAAATGGTCATATTGTGAAAACTATCAGGACTATGGCTTAGCCGTGGACATGTTTAGTGGCAGCAGGGATAGCTGAACGTTTTGATATAAGATTTGTGTAGGTGGGCTTGAAAATGAGGGAGTGGCAGCAGTTTAGAAATCATGTTCTGATTTTCCAGCTTTTGTCATCTCCCACTCTAGTTTCCCCATTCATTCCTATGGGACCAATTTCGCCGCAAAAATGACGATATTTCGTGAACCATTTGGCGAAACGTTCCACAAAGTAATAGCACACCATTCGGGAACAATCCGCTCGTTTCGGTATATTACTTGTCTGTGTAGTGTAAAAACTGTGGGAGGAGTTAGGGTGGTAAATTTGGCTATAATAATAATAATAATATATATGTGAGATAACAATAAGTGGTCTTGCTATGCAAGAACACTTAACTAGAAAAGGTACAATTTCTGGGGAAATTGTGAAAGTGTTCTTGCCTCTACAACTGGAGTGGGCGGAGTAACTGGGTGGGGTGGAGTGGCTTGAGTAACTGTGAAAAGTGTTAAAAAGCTTAATATTTTAAAAAGTATAAATAGTAGTAAAAAAGTTCCATCATTCGCTGAAAGAGCTGAACATTTTTTTCAAAAGTAATTTTTTTTTTCAAAAATGAATTTTTTTTAATCAAAAATGATTTTTTTTTCTTCAAAAATGATTTTTTTTTTTCAAAAGTAATTTTTTTTTCAAAGGTAATTTTTTTTTTCAAAAATGAATTTTTTTATTTCAAAAATAATTTTTTTTTCGAAATTATTATTTTTTTTAAAGTAATTTTTTTTTCAAAAATAATTTTTTTTTTTCAAAAATAGTTTTTTTTTCAAATATATTTTTTTTTCAAAAATAATTTTTTTTTTAAAAGTAATTTTTTTTTCAAAAATATTTTTTTTTTCAAAAATAATTTTTTTTTTTTCAAAAATGATTTTTTTTTTTCAAAATTTATTTTTTTACTTTTTTCAAAAATTATTTTTTTTTTTCAAAAATATTTTTTTTTTTACATGGGGCGGTCATAATGTTTTGGCTGATCATGGGGTGGTCATAATGTTTTGGCTGATCATGGGGTTGTCAGCTTTTGTCACTTCCCACTCTAGTTTTGAACATTTCGCCATTCATTCCTATGGGACCAATTTCGCTGCAAAAACGTCATTTCGTGGACCATTCGGCAAAACATTCCACAAAGTAATAACACACCAATCGGGAACAATCCGCTCGTTTCGGTATATTATTTGTCTCTGTAGTGTGAAAACTGTGGGAGGAGTCTACAAGCATTATCAAGTCTAGCAGTTCATCTGCTAGACATGCATTTGGAGTGTCTCAGCATCTTGTGTTTACAACCACTGTTTCCTAGCAACGCTCATGCCCTGTTTATGCTTCCCAAATACTGCTTCATCAAAACTGCCCCATCAGAATTACCCCATCAAAACTGCCCCATCATATTCCTCTATTATAAATCAGTGCATGGTGTGTCTGTCCCCTCCCCCGGGCTCTGTAATCAGCTGAGATGCTCCAGCCACCTTCCCCCCTGTGTATAACAGAAGCTTTGGTAACCATGGCAACAAAACAAACACTAACAGTACACTCTGATTAATGGCTAAAATTTCCTGAAATGACCTCTAAACAAATGGCCGTATTTTAAAAACTATACATCCTACAGCGAAGATCTTTATATTGTGAGAATCACAAGACCCAGACCTAGATTTTGATGTATAGTATGTCTCTGAAATATTAAAAATGAAGGCACAGTCGCAGTTTAGAAATTGCCCTTCAAATTTGGAGGGGGCTAGAGTGTAGTTTCAATGAATGTCAATGGACGGCGTGAGTTGCAAACAAATGGTCATATTGTGAAAACTATCAGGACTATGGCTTAGCCGTGGACATGTTTAGTGGCAGCAGGGATAGCTGAACGTTTTGATATAAGATTTGTGTAGGTGGGCTTGAAAATGAGGGAGTGGAGGCAGTTTAGAAATCACGTTCTGATTTTTCAGCTTTTGTCACCTCCCACTCTAGCTTCCCCATTCATTCCTATGGGACCAATTTTGCCGCAAAAACAACGATATTTCGTGAACCATTCGGCGAAATGTTCCACAAAATAATAGCACACCATTCGGGAACAATCCGCACGTTTCGGTATATTACTTGTCTATGTAGTGTAAAAACTGTGGGAGGAGTTAGGGTGGTAAATTTGGCTATAATAATAAGAATAATAAGAACTAGAAAAGGTACAATTTCTGGGGAAATTGTGAAAGTGTTCTTGCCTCTACAACTGGAGTGGGCGGAGTAACTGGGTGGGATGGAGTGGCTTGAGTAAGTGTGAAAAGTGTTAAAAAGCTTAATATTTTAAAAAGTATAAATAGTAGTAAAAAAGTTCCATCATTCGCTGAAAGAGCTGAACATTTTTTTCAAAAGTAATTTTTTTTTTCAAAAATGAATTTTTTTTATTCAAAAATGTTTTTTTTTTATTCAAAAATGATTTTTTTTTCTTCAAAAATGAATTTTTTTTTCAAAAGTAATTTTTTTTTTGCAAAGGTAATTTTTTTTTCAAAAACGAATTTTTTTATTTCAAAAATAATTTTTTTTTCGAAATTATTATTTTTTTTAAAGTAATTTTTTTTTTCAAAAATAATTTTTTTTTTCAAAAATATTTTTTTTTTCAAATATATTTTTTTTTCAAAAATAATTTTTTTTTTAAAAGTATTTTTTTTTTCAAAAATATTTTTTTTTTCAAAAATAATTTTTTTTTTTCAAAAATAATTTTTTTTTCAAAAATATTTTTTTTTTTTTCAAAAATGATTTTTTTTTTTTTCAAAAATTATTTTTTTATTTTTTTCAAAAATTATTTTTTTTTTTAAAAATATTTTTTTTTACATGGGGCGGTCATAATGTTTTGGCTGATCATGGGGTGGTCATAATGATTTGGCTGATCATGGGGTTGTCAGCTTTTGTCACCTCCCACTCTAGTTTTGAACATTTCGCCATTCATTCCTATGGGACCAATTTCGCCGCAAAAACGTCATTTCGTGGACCATTCGGCGAAACATTCCACAAAGTAATAACACACCAATCGGGAACAATCCGCTCGTTTCGGTATATTACTTGTCTCTGTAGTGTAAAAACTGTGGGAGGAGTCTACAAGCATTATCAAGTCTAGCAGATGAAGTCACATGCATTTGGGGTGTCTCAGCATCTTGTGTTTACAACCACTGTTTCCTAGCAACGCTCATGCCCTGTTTATGCTTCCCAAATACTACTTCATCAAAACTGCCCCATCAGAATTACCCCATCAAAACTGCCCCATCATATTCCTCTATTATAAATCAGTACATGGTGTGTCTGTCCCCTCCCCCGGGCTCTGTAATCAGCTGAAATGCTCCAGCCACCTTCCCCCCTGTGTATAACAGAAGCTTTGGTAACCATGGCAACAAAACAAACACTAACAGTACACTCTGATTAATGGCTAAAATTTCCTGAAATGACCTCTAAACAAATGGCCGTATTTTAAAAACTATACATCCTACAGCGAAGATCTTTATATTGTGAGAATCACAAGACCCAGACCTAGATTTTGATACATAGTATGTCTCTGAAATATTAAAATTGAAGGCACGGTCGCAGTTTAGAAATTGCCCTTCAAATTTGAAGGGGCTAGAGTGTCGTTTCAATGAATGTCAATGGACGGCGTGAGTTGCAAACAAATGGTCATATTGTGAAAACTATCAGGACTATGGCTTAGCCGTGGACATGTTTAGTGGCAGCAGGGATAGCTGATCGTTTTGATATAAGATTTGTGTAGGTGGGCTTGAAAATGAGGGAGTGGCGGCAGTTTAGAAATCATGTTCTGATTTTCCAGCTTTTGTCATCTCCCACTCTAGTTTCCCCATTCATTCCTATGGGACCAATTTCGCCGCAAAAATGACGATATTTTGTGAACCATTCGGCGAAACATTCCACAAAGTAATAGCACACCATTCGGGAACAATCCGCACGTTTCGGTATATTACTTGTCTATGTAGTGTAAAAACTGTGGGAGGAGTTAGGGTGGTAAATTTGGCTATAATAATAATAATAATATATATGTGAGATAACAATAAGTGGTCTTGCCATGCAAGAACACTTAACTAGAAAAGGTACAATTTCTGGGGAAATTGTGAAAAGTGTTCTTGCCTCTACAACTGGAGTGGGCGGAGTAACTGGGTGGAGTGGCTTGAGTAACTGTTGTGTGGTTGGAGTGGCTGGAGTAACTGTGAAAAGTGTTAAAAAGCTTAATATTTTAAAAAGTATAAATAGTAGTAAAAAAGTTGAAGTCTCATCATTAGCTGAAAGAGCTGAACATTTTTTTCAAAAATTATGATTTTTTTTTCAAAAAAGATTTTTTTTTTTTTTTTCAAAAATATTTTTTTTTTCAAAAATATTTCTTTTTCAAAAATTATTTTATTTTTATTTTTTTCAAAAATGATTTTTATTTTTTTCAAAAATGATTTTTTTTTTTTCAAAAATTTTTTTTTTTTTCAAAAATTATTATTTTTTTTTTCAAAAATTATTATTTTTTTTCAAAAATATATTTTTTTTTACATGGGGCGGTCATAATGTTTTGGCTGATCATGGGGTGGTCATAATGTTTTGGCTGATCATGGGGTTGTCAGCTTTTGTCACCTCCCACTCTAGTTTTGAACATTTCGCCATTCATTCCTATGGGACCAACTTCGCCGCAAAAACGTCATTTCGTGGACCATTCGGCGAAACATTCCACAAAGTAATAACACACCAATCGGGAACAATCCGCTCGTTTCGGTATATTACTTGTCTCTGTAGTGTAAAAACTGTGGGAGGAGTCTACAAGCATTATCAAGTCTAGCAGATGAAGTCACATGCATTTGGGGTGTCTCAGCATCTTGTGTTTACAACCACTGTTTCCTAGCAACGCTCATGCCCTGTTTATGCTTCCCAAATACTACTTCATCAAAACTGCCCCATCATAATTGCCCTATCAAAACTGCCCCATCATATTCCTCTATTATAAATCAGTACATGGTGTGTCTGTCCCCTCTGTAATCAGAGCTGAGATGCTCCAGCCACCTCCCCCCTGTGTATAACAGAAGCTTTGGTAACCATGGCAACAAAACAAACACTAACAGTACACTCTGATTAATGGCTTAAAATTTCCTGAAATGACCTCTAAACAAATGGCCGTATTTTAAAAACTATACATCCTACATTATCAAGTCTAGCAGATGAAGTCACATGCATTTGGGGTGTCTCAGCATCTTGTGTTTACAACCACTGTTTCCTAGCAACGCTTATGCCCTGTTTATGCTTCACAAATACTGCTTAATACACAATACATAAGACCATGATAGATGTAGTAACTATGCAGTAATTCAAATGGCCGTATTTTAAAAACTATAAATCCTACAGCGAAGATCTTTATATTGTGAGAATCACAAGACCCAGACCTAGATTTTGATACATAGTATGTCTCTGAAATATTAAAATTGAAGGCACGGTCACAGTTTAGAAATTGCCCTTCAAATTTGAAGGGGCTAGAGTGTAGTTTCAATGAATGTCAATGGACGGCGTGAGTTGCAAACAAATGGTCATATTGTGAAAACTATCAGGACTATGGCTTAGCCGTGGACATGTTTAGTGGCAGCAGGGATAGCTGAACGTTTTGATATAAGATTTGTGTAGGTGGGCTTGAAAATGAGGGAGTGGCGGCAGTTTAGAAATCATGTTCTGATTTTCCAGCTTTTGTCATCTCCCACTCTAGTTTCCCCATTCATTCCTATGGGACCAATTTCGCCGCAAAAATGACGATATTTCGTGAACCATTTGGCGAAACGTTCCACAAAGTAATAGCACACCATTCGGGAACAATCCGCTCGTTTCGGTATATTACTTGTCTATGTAGTGTAAAAACTGTGGGAGGAGTTAGGGTGGTAAATTTGGCTATAATAATAATAATAATATATATGTGAGATAACAATAAGTGGTCTTGCTATGCAAGAACACTTAACTAGAAAAGGTACAATTTCTGGGGAAATTGTGAAAGTGTTCTTGCCTCTACAACTGGAGTGGGCGGAGTAACTGGGTGGGGTGGAGTGGCTTGAGTAACTGTGAAAAGTGTTAAAAAGCTTAATATTTTAAAAAGTATAAATAGTAGTAAAAAAGTTCCATCATTCGCTGAAAGAGCTGAACATTTTTTTCAAAAGTAATTTTTTTTTTCAAAAATGAATTTTTTTTAATCAAAAATGAATTTTTTTTAATCAAAAATGATTTTTTTTTCTTCAAAAATGATTTTTTTTTTCAAAAGTAATTTTTTTTTTCAAAGGTAATTTCTTTTTTCAAAAATGAATTTTTTTATTTCAAAAATAATTTTTTTTTCGAAATTATTATTTTTTTTAAAGTAATTTTTTTTTCAAAAATAATTTTTTTTTTTCAAAAATATTTTTTTTTTTCAAATATATTTTTTTTTCAAAAATAATTTTTTTTTTAAAAGTAATTTTTTTTTCAAAAATTTTTTTTTTTTTCAAAAATAATTTTTTTTTTTTCAAAAATATTTTTTTTTTTTCAAAAATGATTTTTTTTTTTCAAAAATTATTTTTTTACTTTTTTCAAAAATTATTTTTTTTTTTCAAAAATATTTTTTTTTTTACATGGGGCGGTCATAATGTTTTGGCTGATCATGGGGTGGTCATAATGTTTTGGCTGATTATGGGGTTGTCAGCTTTTGTCACTTCCCACTCTAGTTTTGAACATTTCGCCATTCATTCCTATGGGACCAATTTCGCCGCAAAAACGTCATTTCGTGGACCATTCGGCAAAACATTCCACAAAGTAATAACACACCAATTGGGAACAATCCGCTCGTTTCGGTATATTACTTGTCTCTGTAGTGTGAAAACTGTGGGAGGAGTCTACAAGCATTATCAAGTCTAGCAGTTCATCTGCTAGACATGCATTTGGAGTGTCTCAGCATCTTGTGTTTACAACCACTGTTTCCTAGCAACGCTCATGCCCTGTTTATGCTTCCCAAATACTGCTTCATCAAAACTGCCCCATCAGAATTACCCCATCAAAACTGCCCCATCATATTCCTCTATTATAAATCAGTACATGGTGTGTCTGTCCCCTCTGTAATCAGAGCTGAGATGCTCCAGCCACCTCCCCCCTGTGTATAACAGAAGCTTTGGTAACCATGGCAACAAAACAAACACTAACAGTACACTCTGATTAATGGCTTAAAATTTCCTGAAATGACCTCTAAACAAATGGCCGTATTTTAAAAACTATACATCCTACATTATCAAGTCTAGCAGATGAAGTCACATGCATTTGGGGTGTCTCAGCATCTTGTGTTTACAACCACTGTTTCCTAGCAACGCTCATGCCCTGTTTATGCTTCACAAATACTGCTTAATACACAATACATAAGACCATGATAGATGTAGTAACTATGCAGTAATTCAAATGGCCGTATTTTAAAAACTATAAATCCTACAGTGAAGATCTTTATATTGTGAGAATCACAAGACCCAGACCTAGATTTTGATACATAGTATGTCTCTGAAATATTAAAATTGAAGGCACGGTCGCAGTTTAGAAATTGCCCTTCAAATTTGAAGGGGCTAGAGTGTAGTTTCAATGAATGTCAATGGACGGCGTGAGTTGCAAACAAATGGTCATATTGTGAAAACTATCAGGACTATGGCTTAGCCGTGGACATGTTTAGTGGCAGCAGGGATAGCTGAACGTTTTGATATAAGATTTGTGTAGGTGGGCTTGAAAATGAGGGAGTGGCGGCAGTTTAGAAATCATGTTCTGATTTTCCAGCTTTTGTCATCTCCCACTCTAGTTTCCCCATTCATTCCTATGGGACCAATTTCGCCGCAAAAATGACGATATTTCGTGAACCATTCGGCGAAACGTTCCACAAAGTAATAGCACACCATTCGGGAACAATCCGCATGTTTCGGTATATTACTTGTCTATGTAGTGTAAAAACTGTGGGAGGAGTTAGGGTGGTAAATTTGGCTATAATAATAATATATATGTGAGATAACAGTAAGTGGTCTTGCTATGCAAGAACACTTAATAACATTAAGTGGTCTTGCTATGCAAGAACACTTAACTAGAAAAGGTACAATTTCTGGGGAAATTGTGAAGTGTTCTTGCCTCTACAACTGGAGTGGGTGGAGTAACTGGGTGGAGTGGCTTGAGTAACTATGAAAAGTGTTAAAAAGCTTAATATTTTAAAAAGTATAAATAGTAGTAAAAAAGTTGAAGTCCCATCATTAGCTGAAAGAGCTGAACATTTTTTTCAAAAGTTTTTTTTTCAAAAATGAATGATTTTTTTTCAAAAATGATTTTTTTTTAAATGAAATTTTTTTTTCAAAAATGATTTTTTTTTTCCAAAAATGAATTTTTTTTTTCAAAAATGATTTTTTTTTTCAAAAGAATTTTTTTTTCAAAAATTATTTTTTTTTTTCAAAAATGTTTTTTTTTTCAAAAATGATTTTTTTTTTCAAAAAAGATTTTTTTTCAAAAATAATTTTCTCTTTTAAAAAAAAATATTTATTTATTTTTTTCAAAAATGAAATTTTTTTTTTCAAAAATTAATTTTTTTTTTCAAAAATGAATTTTATTTTTTTCAAAAATTAATTTTTTAAATGAAATTTTTTTTTCAAAAATGAATTTTTTTTTTCAAAAATGAATTTTTTTTTTCAAAAATGAACTTTTTTTCAAAAATGATTTTTTTTCACAAATGATTTTATTTTATTTTTTCAAAAATGATTTTTTTTTTTTTCAAAAATGAATTTTTTTTCAAAAAAGATGTTTTTTTTCAATTTTTTTTTTTATGGGGCGGTCATAATGTTTTTTCTGATCATGGGGTGGTCATAATGTTTTGGCTGATCATGGGGTTGTCAGCTTTTGTCACCTCCCACTCTAGTTTTGAACATTTCGCCATTCATTCCTATGAGACCAATTTCGTCGCAAAAACGACGATATTTCGTGAACCATTTGGCGAAATGTTCCAGAAAGTAATAGCACACAAATTAAATGACATTGATTCCGGATTCACACTGGTATATTTCAGCTTTTCACAAAGTTCCACAAGGTAATAGCACACCAATTAAATGACATTGAATATTTCGCCATTCATTCCTATGGGACCAATATTGCCGCAAAAACGGCGATATTTCGTGAACCATTCGGCGAAAAAAGTTCCTCAAAGTAATAGCACACCAATCGGGAACAATCCGCACGTTTCGGTATATTACTTGTCTCTGTAGTGTAAAAACTGTGGGAGGAGTCTACAAGCATTATCAAGTCTAGCAGATGAAGTCACATGCATTTGGGGTGTCTCAGCATCTTGTGTTTACAACCACTGTTTCCTAGCAACGCTCATGCCCTGTTTATGCTTCACAAATACTGCTTAATACACAATACATAAGACCATGATAGATGTAGTAACTATGCAGTAATTCAAATGGCCGTATTTTAAAAACTATAAATCCTACAGCGAAGATCTTTATATTGTGAGAATCACAAGACCCAGACCTAGATTTTGATGTATAGTATGTCTCTGAAATATTAAAAATGGAGGCACGGTCGCAGTTTAGAAATTGCCCTTCAAATTTGAAGGGGCTAGAGTGTAGTTTCAATGAATGTCAATGGACGGCGTGAGTTGCAAACAAATGGTCATATTGTGAAAACTATCAGGACTATGGCTTAGCCGTGGACATGTTTAGTGGCAGCAGGGATAGCGGAACGTTTTGATATAAGATTTGTGTAGGTGGTCTTGAAAATGAAGGAGTGGTGGCAGTTTAGAAATCATGTTCTGATTTTTCAGCTTTTGTCACCTCCCACTCTAGCTTCCCCATTCATTCCTATGGGACAAATTTTGCCGCAAAAACGACGATATTTCGTGAACTATTTGGCGAAACGTTCCACAAAATAATAGCACACCATTCGGGAACAATCCGCACGTTTTGGTATATTACTTGTCTATGTAGTGTAAAAACTGTGGGAGGAGTTAGGGTGGTAAATTTGGCTATAATAATAATAAGAACTAGAAAAGGTACAATTTCTGGGGAAATTGTGAAAGTGTTCTTGCCTCTACAACTGGAGTGGGCGGAGTAACTGGGTGGGGTGGAGTGGCTTGAGTAACTGTGAAAAGTGTTAAAAAGCTTAATATTTTAAAAAGTATAAATAGTAGTAAAAAAGTTCCATCATTAGCTGAGAGAGCTGAACATTTTTTTCAAAAGTAATTTTTTTTTTCAAAAAATGAATTTTTTTTAATCAAAAATGAATTTTTTTTAATCAAAAATGATTTTTTTTTCTTCAAAAATGATTTTTTTTTTTCAAAAGTAATTTTTTTTTTCAAAGGTAATTTTTTTTTTCAAAAATGATTTTTTTTTTCGAAATTATTATTTTTTTAAAGTAATTTTTTTTTCAAAAATAATTTTTTTTTTCAAAAATATTTTTTTTTTCAAATATATTTTTTTTTCAAAAATAATTTTTTTTTAAAAAAATTTTTTTTTCAAAAATATTTTTTTTTTTCAAAAATAATTTTTTTTTTTTCAAAAATATTTTTTTTTTCAAAAATGATTTTTTTTTTCAAAAATTATTTTTTTACTTTTTAAAATTTTTTTTTTTTTTTTTCAAAAATATTTTTTTTTTTACTTGGGGCGGTCATAATGTTTTGGCTGATCATGGGGTGGTCATAATGTTTTGGCTGATCATGGGTTTGTCAGCTTTTGTCACTTCCCACTCTAGTTTTGAACATTTCGCCATTCATTCCTATGGGACCAATTTCGCCGTAAAAACGTAATTTCGTGGACCATTCGGCAAAACATTCCACAAGGTAATAACACACCAATTGGGAACAATCCGCTCGTTTCGGTATATTATTTGTCTCTGTAGTGTGAAAACTGTGGGAGGAGTCTACAAGCATTATCAAGTCTAGCAGATGAAGTCACATGCATTTGGAGTGTCTCAGCATCTTGTGTTTACAACCACTGTTTCCTAGCAACGCTCATGCCCTGTTTATGCTTCCCAAATACTACTTCATCAAAACTGCCCCATCAGAATTACCCCATCAAAACTGCCCCATCATATTCCTCTATTATAAATCAGTACATGGTGTGTCTGTCCCCTCCCCCGGGCTCTGTAATCAGCTGAGATGCTCCAGCCACCTTCCCCCCTGTGTATAACAGAAGCTTTGGTAACCATGGCAACAAAACAAACACTAACAGTGCACTCTGATTAATGGCTAAAATTTCCTGAAATGACCTCTAAACAAATGGCCGTATTTTAAAAACTATACATCCTACAGCGAAGATCTTTATATTGTGAGAATCACAAGACCCAGACCTAGATTTTGATGTATAGTATGTCTCTGAAATATTAAAAATGAAGGCACAGTCGCAGTTTAGAAATTGCCCTTCAAATTTGGAGGGGGCTAGAGTGTAGTTTCAATGAATGTCAATGGACGGCGTGAGTTGCAAACAAATGGTCATATTGTGAAAACTATCAGGACTATGACTTAGCCGTGGACATGTTTAGTGGCAGCAGGGATAGCTGAACGTTTTGATATAAGATTTGTGTAGGTGGGCTTGAAAATGAGGGAGTGGCGGCAGTTTAGAAATCATGTTCTGATTTTCCAGCTTTTGTCATCTCCCACTCTAGTTTCCCCATTCATTCCTATGGGACCAATTTTGCCGCAAAAACGACGATATTTCGTGAACCATTCGGCGAAACGTTCCACAAAGTAATAGCACACCATTCGGGAACAATCCGCACGTTTCGGTATATTACTTGTCTATGTAGTGTAAAAACTGTGGGAGGAGTTAGGGTGGTAAATTTGGCTATAATAATAAGAATAACTAGAAAAGGTACAATTTCTGGGGAAATTGTGAAAGTGTTCTTGCCTCTACAACTGGAGTGGGCGGAGTAACTGGGTGGGGTGGAGTGGCTTGAGTAACTGTGAAAAGTGTTAAAAAGCTTAATATTTTAAAAAGTATAAATAGTAGTAAAAAAGTTCCATCATTCGCTGAAAGAGCTGAACATTTTTTTCAAAAGTAATTTTTTTTTTCAAAAAGGAATTTTTTTTAATCAAAAATGATTTTTTTTTCTTCAAAAATGATTTTTTTTTTCAAAAGTAATTTTTTTTTTCAAAGGTAATTTTTTTTTTCAAAAATGAATTTTTTTATTTCAAAAATAATTTTTTTTTCGAAATTATTATTTTTTTTAAAGTAATTTTTTTTTCAAAAATAATTTTTTTTTTCAAAAAAATTTTTTTTTCAAATATATTTTTTTTTCAAAAATAATTTTTTTTTTAAAAGTAATTTTTTTTTCAAAAATATTTTTTTTTTTCAAAAATAATTTTTTTTTTCAAAAATATTTTTTTTTTCAAAAATATTTTTTTTTTTTTCAAAAATGATTTTTTTTTTCAAAAATATTTTTTTTTTTACATGGGGCGGTCATAATGTTTTGGCTGATCATGGGGTGGTCATAATGTTTTGGCTGATCATGGGGTTGTCAGCTTTTGTCACTTCCCACTCTAGTTTTGAACATTTCGCCATTCATTCCTATGGGACCAATTTCGCCGCAAAAACGTCATTTCGTGGACCATTCGGCAAAACATTCCACAAAGTAATAACACACCAATCGGGAACAATCCGCTCGTTTCGGTATATTATTTGTCTCTGTAGTGTGAAAACTGTGGGAGGAGTCTACAAGCATTATCAAGTCTAGCAGATGAAGTCACATGCATTTGGAGTGTCTCAGCATCTTGTGTTTACAACCACTGTTTCCTAGCAACGCTCATGCCCTGTTTATGCTTCCCAAATACTACTTCATCAAAACTGCCCCATCAAAACTGCCCCATCATATTCCTCTATTATAAATCAGTACATGGTGTGTCTGTCCCCTCCCCCGGGCTCTGTAATCAGCTGAGATGCTCCAGCCACCTTCCCCCCTGTGTATAACAGAAGCTTTGGTAACCATGGCAACAAAACAAACACTAACAGTGCACTCTGATTAATGGCTAAAATTTCCTGAAATGACCTCTAAACAAATGGCCGTATTTTAAAAACTATACACCCTACAGCGAAGATCTTTATATTGTGAGAATCACAAGACCCAGACCTAGATTTTGATGTATAGTATGTCTCTGAAATATTAAAAATGAAGGCACAGTCGCAGTTTAGAAATTGCCCTTCAAATTTGGAGGGGGCTAGAGTGTAGTTTCAATGAATGTCAATGGACGGCGTGAGTTGCAAACAAATGGTCATATTGTGAAAACTATCAGGACTATGGCTTAGCCGTGGACATGTTTAGTGGCAGCAGGGATAGCTGAACGTTTTGATATAAGATTTGTGTAGGTGGGCTTGAAAATGAGGGAGTGGCGGCAGTTTAGAAATCATGTTCTGATTTTCCAGCTTTTGTCATCTCCCACTCTAGTTTCCCCATTCATTCCTATGGGACCAATTTCGCCGCAAAAATGACGATATTTCGTGAACCATTCGGCGAAATGTTCCACAAAATAATAGCACACCATTCGGGAACAATCCGCACGTTTCGGTATATTACTTGTCTATGTAGTGTAAAAACTGTGGGAGGAGTTAGGGTGGTAAATTTGGCTATAATAATAAGAATAAGAATAATAATATATATGTGAGATAACAGTAAGTGGTCTTGCTATGCAAGAACACTTAATAATAATATATATGTGAGATAACAGTAAGTGGTCTTGCTATGCAAGAACACTTAATAATAATATATATGTGAGATAACAGTAAGTGGTCTTGCTATGCAAGAACACTTAACTAGAAAAGGTACAATTTCTGGGGAAATTGTGAAAGTGTTCTTGCCTCTACAACTGGAGTGGGCGGAGTAACTGGGTGGGGTGGAGTGGCTTGAGTAACTGTGAAAAGTGTTAAAAAGCTTAATATTTTAAAAAGTATAAATAGTAGTAAAAAAGTTCCATCATTCGCTGAAAGAGCTGAACATTTTTTTCAAAAGTAATTTTTTTTTTCAAAAAATGAATTTTTTTTAATCAAAAATGATTTTTTTTTCTTCAAAAATGATTTTTTTTTTCAAAAGTAATTTTTTTTTTCAAAGGTAATTTTTTTTTTCAAAAATGAATTTTTTTATTTCAAAAATAATTTTTTTTTCGAAATTATTATTTTTTTTAAAGTAATTTTTTTTTCAAAAATAATTTTTTTTTTCAAAAATATTTTTTTTTTCAAAAATATTTTTTTTTTCAAATATATTTTTTTTTCAAAAATAATTTTTTTTTTTAAAAAAAAATTTTTTTCAAAAATATTTTTTTTTTTCAAAAATAATTTTTTTTTTTTCAAAAATATTTTTTTTTTCAAAAATGATTTTTTTTTTCAAAAATTATTTTTTTACTTTTTAAAAATGTTTTTTTTTTTTTTCAAAAATATTTTTTTTTTTACTTGGGGCGGTCATAATGTTTTGGCTGATCATGGGGTGGTCATAATGTTTTGGCTGATCATGGGGTTGTCAGCTTTTGTCACTTCCCACTCTAGTTTTGAACATTTCGCCATTCATTCCTATGGGACCAATTTCGCCGTAAAAACGTCATTTCGTGGACCATTCGGCAAAACATTCCACAAGGTAATAACACACCAATCGGGAACAATCCGCTCGTTTCGGTATATTATTTGTCTCTGTAGTGTGAAAACTGTGGGAGGAGTCTACAAGCATTATCAAGTCTAGCAGATGAAGTCACATGCATTTGGAGTGTCTCAGCATCTTGTGTTTACAACCACTGTTTCCTAGCAACGCTCATGCCCTGTTTATGCTTCCCAAATACTACTTCATCAAAACTGCCCCATCAGAATTACCCCATCAAAACTGCCCCATCATATTCCTCTATTATAAATCAGTACATGGTGTGTCTGTCCCCTCCCCCGGGCTCTGTAATCAGCTGAGATGCTCCAGCCACCTTCCCCCCTGTGTATAACAGAAGCTTTGGTAACCATGGCAACAAAACAAACACTAACAGTGCACTCTGATTAATGGCTAAAATTTCCTGAAATGACCTCTAAACAAATGGCCGTATTTTAAAAACTATACATCCTACAGCGAAGATCTTTATATTGTGAGAATCACAAGACCCAGACCTAGATTTTGATGTATAGTATGTCTCTGAAATATTAAAAATGAAGGCACAGTCGCAGTTTAGAAATTGCCCTTCAAATTTGGAGGGGGCTAGAGTGTAGTTTCAATGAATGTCAATGGACGGCGTGAGTTGCAAACAAATGGTCATATTGTGAAAACTATCAGGACTATGGCTTAGCCGTGGACATGTTTAGTGGCAGCAGGGATAGCTGAACGTTTTGATATAAGATTTGTGTAGGTGGGCTTGAAAATGAGGGAGTGGCGGCAGTTTAGAAATCATGTTCTGATTTTCCAGCTTTTGTCATCTCCCACTCTAGTTTCCCCATTCATTCCTATGGGACCAATTTCGCCGCAAAAATGACGATATTTCGTGAACCATTCGGCGAAATGTTCCACAAAATAATAGCACACCATTCGGGAAAAATCCGCACGTTTCGGTATATTACTTGTCTATGTAGTGTAAAAACTGTGGGAGGAGTTAGGGTGGTAAATTTGGCTATAATAATAAGAATAAGAACTAGAAAAGGTACAATTTCTGGGGAAATTGTGAAAGTGTTCTTGCCTCTACAACTGGAGTGGGCGGAGTAACTGGGTGGGGTGGAGTGGCTTGAGTAACTGTGAAAAGTGTTAAAAAGCTTAATATTTTAAAAAGTATAAATAGTAGTAAAAAAGTTCCATCATTCGCTGAAAGAGCTGAACATTTTTTTCAAAAGTAATTTTTTTTTCAAAAATGAATTTTTTTTAATCAAAAATGATTTTTTTTTTCTTCAAAAATGATTTCTTTTTTCAAAAGTAATTTTTTTTTTCAAAGGTAATTTTTTTTTTCAAAAATGAATTTTTTTATTTCAAAAATATTTTTTTTTTCGAAATTATTATTTTTTTTAAAGTAATTTTTTTTTCAAAAATTTTTTTTTTTCAAAAATAATTTTTTTTTTTTCAAAAATATTTTTTTTTTCAAAAATTATTTTTTTACTTTTTTCAAAAATATATATTTTTTTACATGGGGCGGTCATAATGTTTTGGCTGATCATGGGGTGGTCATAATGTTTTGGCTGATCATGGGGTTGTCAGCTTTTGTCACTTCCCACTCTAGTTTTGAACATTTCGCCATTCATTCCTATGGGACCAATTTCGCCGGTGGGCTTGAAAATGAGGGAGTGGCGGCAGTTTAGAAATCATGTTCTGATTTTCCAGCTTTTGTCATCTCCCACTCTAGTTTCCCCATTCATTCCTATGGGACCAATTTCGCCGCAAAAACGACGATATTTCGTGAACCATTCGGCGAAACATTCCACAAAGTAATAGCACACCATTCGGGAACAATCCACACGTTTCGGTATATTACTTGTCTATGTAGTGTAAAAACTGTGGGAGGAGTTAGGGTGGTAAATTTGGCTATAATAATAAGAATAATATATATGTGAGATAACAGTAAGTGGTCTTGCTATGCAAGAACACTTAACTAGAAAAGGTACAATTTCTGGGGAAATTGTGAAAAGTGTTCTTGCCTCTACATCTGGAGTGGGCGGAGTAACTGGGGGGAGTGGCTTTAGTAACTGTTGTGTGGTTGGAGTAACTGTGGAAAGGTTGAACTGGGCAGATGGGCAGAGTAACTGTGTGGAGTGTTTGTAGTGAGTAAAGATAGTAAACATTACACTAACCAATTGATTGATCAAATTTAAAAAGTGCACAAGTGCTAATGATGTAGAAGGTAGAAATATCGGTAAATGACTTTGTCGGACACAGACTTAAGGGTTACCAGGATTTATTCCGCCCCAGCCAAAGCATAGCACCTGACGGACTCGCGTCCCAAAATCAAGTGTGTCAAAAACAGTTTACACAGTGTACATATAATTTCAATATATTGCATCACAAGCGAACTGGCAGTATATTTCCGTTATACATTGTATTAACATTTTGAACAGTCAACTTTTTGAACTTTTTGGATACAAGGCAATTCATTAAAGCATATACTTTAAACCCTTACAAATTTTCAGTTTCTCTGCAGTTTTGCTCCTTGCTGTTTCTTTATCTGTCTTACTAATCAGCAAGCAGGCTATAGCACAGGAAGGAGAGGGTGAGTGTGATGAGGACAGATGTCTGTGATGGATGGGGGGGAGTAAGTGAGTTCAGTGTCTAACAAGTACACCGAACATGAAATATAGAGAATGATTTTTAGCTAATTGTAAATGGTCCCACATAACTAAAACTGACATAAAACTCACATAACATAAACTGACCCTCATTGCCACTTTATTATCTGTTTGATGACCACTGTCTCACAACCACTGTTTCCTGGCATCACTCATGCCCTGTTTATGCAGGCTCTAAGCGTTTTCACAACCACTGTTCAAAACACAATACACAGGATCATGATAGCTGTAATAACTGTGAAGTACTCCTGACTGGAGACAGTGCTGCACCCTGGAGATGTAAATGTGATCCAACAGTGTGTTTTTTTCTGTGGTGGCTGCCCAGACCAGTTGGGTATATCCTCTTGAGTGAAGAAGGTCAGATATTGGCTTCTTTTCTCTGCACAGAAAATCTTCATTGAAATCTCCACAGAGTATTATAGGTTGGCAATCCATTATTTCCAAAGATTCCAAGAGGCCCAGCAGGTTAGTAAGGAATTGGCCAATACTGTAATCCGGTGGCCTGTAAACAACAGCGATCAAAGCTTGTACAGGGGACTCCAGTTTGACAACCAAGAACTCCAAGTCAGTCACATTGTGATGATACTGCTTTTCAAAGGCCTTGAAATGGTTTCTGACATACAAGGCGACACCTCCACCACTTTTACTTGCAATGTCAGGAAGGTTCGTGTACGAGAGGTGTCTGTTGCGTTTGAACAGGTTGTAGCCCTCCAGCTGGAGACTTTCAGCAACAGAAGAGCCTGAGAGATGAGTTTCAGTGAAACATAAAACATCTCCAAGTGTCAACTCATGGTGAGATTTGATATCTTCAATGTGAGCTGGTAATCCTTCCGTGTTGTGATGGATAATTGTTAATGTTTGCTGTTTGTCTGTTGTCTGTAGAAACTTTAAGAGGGGCATAACACTTTCCAGTGATGCATTCTTCATTGAATCCAGGGAGGCTGTGATTTCAGGATCAGCAAAGATCTTCTTCTCATCAAAGTCGGTTATGTACAGTCCTTGCAGTGTAGTTGTTCTACTCAGAGCAACATAGGCCATTCCCGGTTGGAAGACCCGTTTCAATGAGACCACTGCTGACTGTATCGACATCCCCTGACACTTATGAATCGTACATGCAAAAGCCAACTTCAGGGGGAACTGCCTGCGAACAACTCCTTTCTGTCTCAGGTTTTCCTCTACCCTTTCTATGTACACCAAGTTGTCAGCATCACAAGACGACTTGTTACGGTATCTCTGTCCTGCATTTGGATTGTCCAGCATAAGCCCAAGCTTGTTTACCGTAGTAGTACCATTCTCAGTCTGGATGATTATTCTTGCAATCTTGCCAAATGTCCCGTTAACAAGCCCGTCTTCTACATCAATGTTTCTTGTGATCATGATACGGGCACCTTCAGCTGCTTGCAGTGTGTCAATCAGATTGTCTTTGTGTCCTTTGAAAGGTTGGTGTTGCCTCAGCATCACTCCTGTCTTAGGGTCTTTTCTGTAATCGTCGGCATCTATGTTGGTGACGTTTGAATGGAGAACAGACACAGTTGCAGCATTATGTTTGTGAACCTCTTTGTTGGTGGCAAATATGTGTAGCACGTCATTAGGGCAGTGGGTGGGATCTGTAAAAGCCTGAGCAAGCAGAGCTTTGTCATCATTGCTTAAGGTGACAGTCTTCTGCTTGACTCTGATTCTATTCAAAAGCTCAGCAAATGAAATGTCATCCTTCTGTCGCATGATCTCTGTCAGCGTGATCATCTGAAAGTTGTCTTTCCAGAGGTCATTGGTATTTTCCTCAAACACGCAGAGTGGCTTACTTTTTCCCAGCGGGGGGACCTGGTAAAAGTCTCCTACTGCTAGTACTGACATACCACCAAAAGGTTTCTTACTGCCTTTGATTTGCTGTAATCTCCAGTTGATGTAGGCAAACAGGGGCTTTGAAATCATTGACACCTCGTCAATAACAATGATCTCCGCATTTGACAGCTGTGCCCTCACTTCATCTATAAGATTTCCAAGTCCTTGGTAGGGTGGCTTCAAGCTTCTTGGCAACTTCAGCAGAGAATGCAAAGTGTTGCCTGAAATGTTGAAAGCTGCTGTTCCTGTAAATGCAGTTAGTAAAACGCTGGGCATGGATATGTCTGCTTCCTCACGTAGTCTGGTAAGTTTACAGAGTATCTTTGTCGCCTCAGCATAGATGCACTTTATCAGGTGTGATTTGCCTGTCCCTGCACCACCAGTGATAAAGTAATAGAATGGGTCAGGATTTAGGCCACGCACACGGTTAGTGCACCAGTCACAAACTGAGTAGAATGTCTGAGCTTGTGTCCGGTTAAGGTTTCTGTACATTTTCCGAAGTAAATCAGGGCACATTTGTGGGGCCTTCACAGTAAGCGCAATTCCACCTGTTTGTTTGTGACATGTATACTCTGGAACATCATCTTGTTCATTCTCATGAATTGGCTCCCCTTCTTTGCGTTCCTCTATACATTCCAACCTATCCAACTCAGCTTCTGGGGCAAAGGTGTTCCAAGCATCTTCAACAGGGCCATTTTTTACAAAGTCATCCAAGACTTGTTCCACAATTTTGTTGTGTTGTTCAAACTTCTTTTGGTTGCTGGTAACAATTGCAGACACTGCTCGGATTGCTTCTTCCCCTGGTAAGCTCACACAGGCGCCTTTGTAAAAATCCTGGTGTGTTGGGAACCTTACAGTTTTCAGTGATGACTCTGAACGGTGGGGGAGGTAGAGTTTAAGCAGTCTGCCGTAGTAGTTCTCGGGGTCCTTCTTCTCTGAGAAGCGTGCGTACCTGATGATTGCAGGCTTCCCTCTCGTGCGTTTTTGAATCATTCCCATTTCATTCAATAGGCTGACACGCTTGCTGTCTTCCTTTTGCTTGCCATCTTCCTTCTGTTTGCCATAGACAACCCTGTAATGGGATGCAAAGTCTGCCAGACACATGGACTCAAACTCTGGTGTTTCGGGTCTGGCTCTGTATTTGTCGACAAAACTCGTCATCCACACATTAAGAGAATCGGCTGGTTTGTTTTGCAATGCACTGAGCGGGAGACTCATTTTCAGTGCGTTGTCACCAGTTGGCAGAAAAACGACCTCACGCGAGCAAGACTTCATTTTCAGGCTGCACGTACGGGCCACAGACTCCTGGGCGCTGACCTCTCTGTGTTTTGAATAAGCCTGAAGAACCTCTTTCATTTCTTCTCGTTCTGTCGCTGTTTCTGGGCTCATTTCTTTGACTATTGTTTTGAGATAGTCACTCAGCTCCCGTTCTGGCTTGGATATGTAGGACAACATGTACATGATGCAACCATACTCATCAAGAATGTACTGGATGTCCATGTTGGCGTTCCAGGCCATCAGCAAATGTGGATTGTAGTTGTTCACCCAGCAGTCCTTGACATCACGCTTCATTAGAATCACGCTTGAGGAGGTCAATGCCTGAATGTACGAGTTGTACTGATTCAAAGTCATATCACACTGTGCCAGTAGCTGTGACATGTCTTCAAGTTGCACTTTTGGGTTATTAAGCAAATCCCAGACTGGTTTCAGTTTGTTTTTGGCTGCTTGTGGTTTCATTGCACAATCTCCTTGTTCTTCTGGCATCGGGTAAGTTATCCTCGTTTTTCTAATAGGTGGCTTTGGAAATCCAAATCTGCATACTCTGTTACCTTTCTTGCATGATTTTGAATGAGATCTGCTGTGCATTTGAAGTTCTGTTACAAATCTGTGAAGTAAGGCCTGTTTGGCTTCATCAGGCAGCTGGCATGAGATGTTATGATCTATAAAGGCACACACCTTGTCATCACTGTCTTGTCCAAATATAGGAGCTCCTGCTACCCAACAGAGACAATGTATATGAGGGCTCCCTCTCGCCTGAAATTCAACCCGGTAAAAGTAATCGATAACTTCACCAATTGGCTGTGCAGGACCCAACAGCAGCTCTCGCATCAGAGCATCAACCCGTTTGTCAAACATGCGCATGGTGGTCACTGGGTTGCCTCGAAGAATGTCACACTTTTCAGCCCAGTCTAGCCCCGCAAAATCCACCTTTTGACCTTGTTGTGCCTTTATTGCCGTTATTACCTCTGGCCATCTGAATTCTGCAGCAGAGAAGGTAAGAAAAAATGTTGGCTTACCCAATTGTCTGACCATGGCTAGCAAATTCTTCAGATTTTTATCCCAGTAAGCTGGACTCCCTCTCAGTGGTTGCATGAACCTTGTGGCATCTCGGTTTCGCACCAACCTCTCAACCTCACACTTGTCCTGTAGCAGCTTGTTGGATATTTTCCGTCCATCCCTGGTATTGGGTTTTCCTTTCCTTAACTGGATGGACATGCTGCTTTTGGCCATGTGTGTTTCTGTGACAAACTGCGCAAAGAAGAGGTAGCTTGTGTCTCTTGCAAAACGAGTATCAACACAAAAAAGCCTTGCATTGAAATACATGCTCGGGGACAGTTTGACTTGTCTTGCCTGGTCCAATGTATTCTGTCCAGTAGGGAACTGAACAGGGAAAGCCATTGCCTCAAGCCTAGGAACTTTAAAGAAGCTGACAGGTGTGTTTCCTTGTGCAGGTGCAATGCTGAATATTCCATCACCGTGTGTCAGTGCTTCCTCTCCAAGGTCAGATGGCTGCAAACAACTGTCTAGGCCAATTCCAGGTCTTATAGACAAAAAGTGTAGCGCTAAAGTGAATAAGGTAAAGGGAGGGTTTTGTAGTAAGGAGAGGTGAAACCACCACTCAGGTGACCAATAACCTCAACTTAGTCAAAACCAAATGTAAGTGTGCATGAACAACGTGATATTATCACAAATATACCAACACATTAGAGTGCTCCTTCTTTTGAAAAAAGTGTGCATATAAATAAGGAAAAAAATACAAAATAAAGTGAAAATCCATTAATAAGTGATAATCATAAAAGTCCACATTTGACTGATAATGTAATACAGAAAATGTCCACAATAGTGATATGAGAGCATTTAAGCCAATATAAGTGATAAAAACTTGGTGTTGTAGTCCATGTATTGCGAGGTATGGTTGAAACACCAAGACCCAGGGCAGATATCCTTATGGTACAAAGACTCAAGAGCCGAGGCAGATATCCTTATAGAGATTCCAATACAGGGAGGGGGGACACAGGGCAGATAACTTTGCAGCACAAAGGCCCAGAAAAAAGTAAGGTAGAATACTCTTACCGACTTTGGTGGACTCACAAGCCGTGGGCGGTGAGTCAAACGAGCTTGTACTGTCTTGTAACCCCTGACAGTGTAGGGATGGGTTGTACACCAAAAGACGTCCTCATTGGATGGGGGAGCCTGGAACCTGGTCTTGAAGGTCTGTAATGAATGTTCCACAATGTGCAGACTGCTGGATTCTGTAGAAATCTTCACTGCAGGGCTGTCCTGTCCTCTTCCTGCTGCTGAACTTCCAGTGCTTTGGGGGTTGACCCCCAAAGCACTGGAAGTTCAGCAGCAGGAAGAGGACAGGACAGCCCTGCAGTGAAGATTTCTACAGAATCCAGCAGTCTGCACATTGTGGAACATTCATTACAGACCTTCAAGACCAGGTTCCAGGCTCCCCCATCCAATGAGGACGTCTTTTGGTGTACAACCCATCCCTACACTGTCAGGGGTTACAAGACAGTACAAGCTCGTTTGACTCACCGCCCACGGCTTGTGAGTCCACCAAAGTCGGTAAGAGTATTCTACCTTACTTTTTTCTGGGCCTTTGTGCTGCAAAGTTATCTGCCCTGTGTCCCCCCTCCCTGTATTGGAATCTCTATAAGGATATCTGCCTCGGCTCTTGAGTCTTTGTACCATAAGGATATCTGCCCTGGGTCTTGGTGTTTCAACCATACCTCGCAATACATGGACTACAACACCAAGTTTTTATCACTTATATTGGCTTAAATGCTCTCATATCACTATTGTGGACATTTTCTGTATTACATTATCAGTCAAATGTGGACTTTTATGATTATCACTTATTAATGGATTTTCACTTTATTTTGTATTTTTTTCCTTATTTATATGCACACTTTTTTCAAAAGAAGGAGCACTCTAATGTGTTGGTATATTTGTGATAATATCACGTTGTTCATGCACACTTACATTTGGTTTTGACTAAGTTGAGGTTATTGGTCACCTGAGTGGTGGTTTCACCTCTCCTTACTACAAAACCCTCCCTTTACCTTATTCACTTTAGCACTACACTTTTTGTCTATATATATTTTTTACAGTCTCAGTCGTTCTGTAGTGTTGGCAGCTGATTTCACCTATCAGACAGGCGCGGTATTTTTCTAATTTATTTTGCAATTCCAGGTCTTAGTGTATCCTTCTCATCCTCTGCATTGGGAGGTTGTTGGTCATGGCCTTCCTGTTGCTCAGAAGCAGCCGGTAAACATGCAGACTGTACCTCTGATGGATCACAATTTTCGATGCGTTCAAGTATCTCCATCATTTCAGTTTCGTCACAACTGTCGAGTTCCATCCCATCATCATCATCAATATCATCATCATCATCTTTAGCGATTGTCTCATCCACTCTAATTGAAATGTCACTGTAGTCGGGGTGTGTGTCAATGAGTTTTGACAGACCTGCTACTACATTTCCCATGTTGACATTATGAAACAGCTGGTGGCCTTTGTAAGTCAGACGTCTTTTCAGCTTCACTCTGTGTAACTGGGATGTGCTGTGCGATCTTGGTAGAGTATTGACCGTGGTTTCCACCTCGGATGGCACACACACTACAGCGCCATGTATAGCTGCCTGTCGACCTTTGGGAAGTGTGATGATCTTGGCAAATGGCAGTATTTTGGCCAAAAGTTGTCTTTCCAGCACATTCAAATCGCAGAGCTCTGGGGGAATGGGCGCCAGCTCCATGTTGTTAGCCACAGCGATGGATGATTTGTGTCCTGCTTTTAAATGTGAATCGCAGTTGTGACAAATCCATTCTTTGGTCCTTTCATCTGGTACGGTGCATTGTTCAGGTCCTTGACAGTGATTGTTGCACACATGGACATATTTCCCTGTCAAACAGGCAGCAACAATGTGTAGATTCTTCTTGTAATTGCTGTGAATGCAATGTTTCACTTGGTTAGGGAAAAGGGTGCGATGACACATCGTGCACACAAATGTTGGCCCAGCTTTAATGCATTCATGGAAAGTGGATACAGCTGTCTGCATTAGGCTGTTGTCCACTGGTTGACTGCATTCCCGCATGACACGAGTCCATCGTCTGTATTTCATTCTTATTTTGAAGGCACCTTGCATCTTATGGGTTATGCGAAAATCTGCTTGAGTGTGACGCTTCATTTTCATGTAACTCATGCAATGTTGCAAGTGACGTTTTCTGAAAGCAGGATCATTATGATATTTTCTGGTGATGTATTGCTTCTGCTTCAAATTGAAATCGGCATTTGTCGCATATTTTCTGGTGATGTATTGCTTCTGCTTCAAGTTGAAATCGGCATTTGTCGCATATTTTCTGGTGATGTATTGCTTCTTCTTCAAGTTGTAATCTGCATTTGTCGCATATTTTCTGGTCATGTATTGCTTCTGCTTCAAGTTGAAATCTGCATTTGTCGCATATTTTCTGGTGATGTATTGCTTCTTCTTCAAGTTGTAATCTGCATTTGTCGCATATTTTCTGGTCATGTATTGCTTCTGCTTCAAGTTGAAATCTGCATTTGTCGCATATTTTCTGGTGATGTATTGCTTCTGCTTCAAGTTGAAATTGGCATCTGTTGCATATTTGCGAATGATATATTGCTTCTGCTTCAACTTAAAATCAGCATCTGCTCTGTATCGGCTGGTGATGTATGTCCTTTTCTTATTGGTGACAGACATCTTTGTAGCCTTGAAATCACGCCTTCTTTCATTTCTGTGTCTTGTCTTCAGTTTTTGTCGTCTCTGTGCATTTAATTTGGACAATGCCTTACTGTCCTTCCATATGCCCTGTGAGGATTTCGCATCAACTGACCGTGGAGAATGCTTGCTGGCTGGGAATCCAGTGTGTGTTGCATCTTTGGTCATCTGTGTCACTTTGTTCTCCACATGCTTTGCATTATGTGGTTTGTCAGATTGCACCAGTGGGGACAGCAAACCATCTGACAGACGTCTTGCACGATGAAATGAGACTGGCATGAAATCATACTGCAGTCCATCAATAGGGCCTCTGGTGTCTGTAAGTAGCAATTCATACAACTTATAAATCCTTGCCCCCATATCACTCAAATGTGTAAAAGTGATCATAACAGCTTTTCCTTTTCCAGTGGCAGGAAGTCCATCCTTATTTCGACTATGAGAATCAAACAGTCCATATCTCCCAGACTTGTCTCTGAACATTGCAATGCAATATGGCACTACTATAAAAAGTGCATGTGTAACATCTGCATTGAGGCACTGAAGTCTTGTGGAGAGGTCAACAAACCAACCTTGGTTGTCACCGTCTACCGTGTCTCTCAAACATCCCGATAACACTGGAGATTTAACAACGTTATACTCATATTTGTCAGTGTTGACTCTGAGGGGCACTTCTTCCATTGTCAAGTGTTGATGCTGATAGACATTTCTTTGTTTTAGCTGTTTTATTGTTGAGCCATACAAGCTGTTGCCCTTCTTCAGTATTTGATCAAGATCACCCTTTCTCACATCATCAAGCTCACTGTGGTATGCCAAAAATGTCAGAGCCATGCATGTACACTGTTTGTTCCTTAACCTTCCATAGCCATGATGACCCTGATGAAATGATGCCTGCACAGAAATCTCACTTGGTACACATGGTTCTTGCATGCCATGGTTTTCAGAAGTGCCCATCACACTGTCACTGTGCTCTTGAACTTGACACTGAGTTGAACATGAAAATGACACCACAGGTTCACTATGTACCTCCTGGGCACATTCACTGTCACAAACCTCCATATCCACTATGCTGCTGTGGGGCTCCGGATCCAGTTTAGTCCAGCGTATCTTTGCAGCTTTAGATCTCTTTCCTTTAGATGGCATGATGATATTTGTGGAAGGAGCTATAATTCTCCTCAGAGCTTTGTTCGAAGAGCTATAATTCCCCTCAGAGTTGAGTTGGAGGAGCTATAATTCGCCTCAGAGCTGTGTGGGAGGAGCTATAACTCCCCTCTGAGCTGTGTGGGAGGAGCAATAATGCTATAATTCCCCTCAGAGCTCTGTGGGAGGAGATACAATTCCCCTTAGTGTTGTGTGGGAGGAGCTATAATTCGCCTTAGAGCTGTGTGGGAGAAGCTACAATTCCCCTCAGAGCTGTGTGGGAGAAGCTATAATTCCCCTCAGAGCTGTTTAAAAGGAGCTATAATTCCCCTCACAGCGGTGTGGAAGAAACTAATTCCTCTCAGAGTTGTGTGGGAGGAGCTCTAATTCTCCTCAGCTGTGTGGGAGGAGCTATAATGCTAAGCTGTAATTCCCCTCAGAGCTGTGTGGGAGGAGCTATAATTCCCCTCACAGCGGTGTGGGAGAAACTATAATTCCCCTCAGAGTTGTGTAGGAGGAGCTATAATTCCCCTCAAAGCGGTGTGGGAGAAACTATAATTCCCCTCAGAGTTGTGTGGGAGGAGCTATAATGCTAAGCTATAATGCTATAATTCCCCTTTGAGCTGTGTGGGAGGAGCTATAATTCCCCTCAAAGCTGTATTGGAGGAGCTATAACTTCCCTCCAAGCTGTGTGGGAGGAGCTATAATGCTATAATTGTCCTTAGAGCTGTGTGAGAGGAGCTATAATTCCCCTCAGAGCTTTGTTATTTTTTTTTTTCAAAAATGATTTTGTTTTTTTGTTTTTTCAAAAATGATTTTGTTTTTTTGTTTTTTCAAAAATGATTTTTTTTAATGATTTTTTTTTCAAAAATGAATTTTTTTTTTTCAAAAATGAATTTTTTTTTCAAAAATGAATTTTGTTTTTTTCAAAAGTAATTTTTTTTTTCAAAAATATATTTTTTTTTCAAAAATATTTTTTTTTTCAAAAATTAATTTTTATTTTTTTCAAAAATATATTTTTTTTTACATGGGGCGGTCATAATGTTTTGGCTGATCATGGGGTGGTCATAATGTTTTGGCTGATCATGGGGTTGTCAGCTTTTGTCACCTCCCACTCTAGTTTTGAACATTTTGCCATTCATTCCTATGGGACCAATTTTGCCGCAAAAACGACGATATTTCGTGGACCATTCGGCGAAACGTTCCACAAAGTAATAGCACACCAATCGGGAACAATCCGCACGTTTCGGTATATTACTTGTCTCTGTAGTGTAGAAACTGTGGGAGGAGTCTACAAGCATTATCAAGTCTAGCAGATGAAGTCACATGCATTTAGGGTGTCTCAGCATCTTGTGTTTACAACCACTGTTTCCTAGCAACATTTCCTTTTGAACATTTCGCCATTCATTCCTATGGGACCAATTTCGCCGCAAAAACGACGATATTTCGTGGACCATTCGGCGAAACGTTCCACAAAGTAATAGCACACCAATCGGGAACAATCCGCACGTTTTGGTATATTATTTGTCTCTGTAGTGTAAAAACTGTGGGAGGAGTCTACAAGCATTATCAAGTCTAGCAGATGAAGTCACATGCATTTGGGGTGTCTCAGCATCTTGTGTTTACAACCACTGTTTCCTAGCAACGCTCATGCCCTGTTTATGCTTCACAAATACAGCTCAATACACAGAACACAGGAACATGATAGATGTAGTAACTATGCAGTAATTCAAATGGCCGTATTTTAAAAACTATAAATCCTACAGTGAAGATCTTTATATTGTGAGAATCACAAGACCCAGACCTAGATTTTGATATATAGTATGTCTCTGAAATATTAAAAATGAAGGCACAGTCGCAGTTTAGAAATTGCCCTTCAAATTTGGAGGGGGCTAGAGTGTAGTTTCAATGAATGTCAATGGACAGCGTGAGTTGCAAACAAATGGTCATATTGTGAAAACTATCAGGACTATGGCTTAGCCGTGGACATGTTTAGTGACAGCAGGGATAGCTGAACGTTTTGATATAAGATTTGTGTAGGTGGGCTTGAAAATGAGGGAGTGGCGGCAGTTTAGAAATCATGTTCTGATTTTCCAGCTTTTGTCATCTCCCACTCTAGTTTCCCCATTCATTCCTATGGGACCAATTTCGCCGCAAAAATGACGATATTTTGTGAACCATTCGGCGAAACGTTCCACAAAATAATAGCACACCATTCGGGAACAATCTGCACGTTTCGGTATATTACTTGTCTATGTAGTGTAAAAACTGTGGGAGGAGTTAGGGTGGTAAATTTGGCTATAATAATAAGAATAAGAACTAGAAAAGGTACAATTTCTGGGGAAATTGTGAAAGTGTTCTTGCCTCTACAACTGGAGTGGGTGGAGTAACTGGGTGGGGTGGGGTGGCTTGAGTAACTGTGAAAAGTGTTAAAAAGCTTAATATTTTAAAAAGTATAAATAGTAGTAAAAAAGTTCCATCATTCGCTGAAAGAGCTGAACATTTTTTTCAAAAGTAATTTTTTTTTTCAAAAATGAATTTTTTTTAATCAAAAATAATTTTTTTTTCGAAATTATTATTTTTTTTAAAGTAATTTTTTTTTCAAAAATAATTTTTTTTTTTCAAAAATAATTTTTTTTTTTTCAAAAATATTTTTTTTTTCAAATATTTTTTTTTCAAAAATAATTTTTTTTTTAAAAGTAATTTTTTTTTCAAAAATATTTTTTTTTTCAAAAATAATTTTTTTTTTCAAAAATATTTTTTTTTTCAAAAATATTTTTTTTTTTTCAAAAATATTTTTTTTTTTTTTCAAAAATGATTTTTTTTTTCAAAAATTATTTTTTTACTTTTTTCTAAAATATTTTTTTTTTTCAAAAATATTTTTTTTTTTTACATGGGGCGATCATAATGTTTTGGCTGATCATGGGGTGGTCATAATGTTTTGGCTGATCATGGGGTTGTCAGCTTTTGTCACTTCCCACTCTAGTTTTGAACATTTCGCCATTCATTCCTATGGGACCAATTTCGCCGCAAAAACGTCATTTCGTGGACCATTCGGCAAAACATTCCACAAAGTAATAGCACACCAATCGGGAACAATCCGCTCGTTTCGGTATATTATTTGTCTCTGTAGTGTGAAAACTGTGGGAGGAGTCTACAAGCATTATCAAGTCTAGCAGATGAAGTCACATGCATTTGGAGTGTCTCAGCATCTTGTGTTTACAACCACTGTTTCCTAGCAACGCTCATGCCCTGTTTATGCTTCCCAAATACTGCTTCATCAAAACTGCCCCATCAGAATTACCCCATCAAAACTGCCCCATCATATTCCTCTATTATAAATAAGTACATGGTGTGTCTGTCCCCTCCCCCGGGCTCTGTAATCAGCTGAGATGCTCCAGCCACCTTCCCCCCTGTGTATAACAGAAGCTTTGGTAACCATGGCAACAAAACAAACACTAACAGTACACTCTGATTAATGGCTAAAATTTCCTGAAATGACCTCTAAACAAATGGCCGTATTTTAAAAACTATACATCCTACAGCGAAGATCTTTATATTGTGAGAATCACAAGACCCAGACCTAGATTTTGATGTATAGTATGTCTCTGAAATATTAAAAATGAAGGCACAGTCGCAGTTTAGAAATTGCCCTTCAAATTTGGAGGGGGCTAGAGTGTAGTTTCAATGAATGTCAATGGACGGCGTGAGTTGCAAACAAATGGTCATATTGTGAAAACTATCAGGACTATGGCTTAGCCGTGGACATGTTTAGTGGCAGCAGGGATAGCTGAACGTTTTGATATAAGATTTGTGTAGGTGGGCTTGAAAATGAGGGAGTGGCGGCAGTTTAGAAATCATGTTCTGATTTTCCAGCTTTTGTCATCTCCCACTCTAGTTTCCCCATTCATTCCTATGGGACCAATTTCGCCGCAAAAACGACGATATTTCGTGAACCATTCGGCGAAACGTTCCACAAAGTAATAGCACACCATTCGGGAACAATCCGCACGTTTCGGTATATTACTTGTCTATGTAGTGTAAAAACTGTGGGAGGAGTTAGGGTGGTAAATTTGGCTATAATAATAAGAATAATATATATGTGAGATAACAGTAAGTGGTCTTGCTATGCAAGAACACTTAATAATAATATATATGTGAGATAACAGTAAGTGGTCTTGCTATGCAAGAACACTTAATAACTAGAAAAGGTACAATTTCTGGGGAAATTGTGAAAGTGTTCTTGCCTCTACAACTGGAGTGGGCGGAGTAACTGGGTGGGGTGGAGTGGCTTGAGTAACTGTGAAAAGTGTTAAAAAGCTTAATATTTTAAAAAGTATAAATAGTAGTAAAAAAGTTCCATCATTCGCTGAAAGAGCTGAACATTTTTTTCAAAAGTAATTTTTTTTTTCAAAAAGGAATTTTTTTTAATCAAAAATGATTTTTTTTTCTTCAAAAATGTTTTTTTTTTCAAAAGTAATTTTTTTTTTCAAAGGTAATTTTTTTTTTCAAAAATGAATTTTTTTATTTCAAAAATAATTTTTTTTTCGAAATTATTATTTTTTTTAAAGTAATTTTTTTTTCAAAAATAATTTTTTTTTTCAAAAATTTTTTTTTTCAAATATATTTTTTTTTCAAAAATAATTTTTTTTTTAAAAGTAATTTTTTTTTCAAAAATATTTTTTTTTTTCAAAAATAATTTTTTTTTTCAAAAATATTTTTTTTTTCAAAAATATTTTTTTTTTTTTTCAAAAATGATTTTTTTTTTCAAAAATATTTTTTTTTTTACATGGGGCGGTCATAATGTTTTGGCTGATCATGGGGTGGTCATAATGTTTTGGCTGATCATGGGGTTGTCAGCTTTTGTCACTTCCCACTCTAGTTTTGAACATTTCGCCATTCATTCCTATGGGACCAATTTCGCCGCAAAAACGTCATTTCGTGGACCATTCGGCAAAACATTCCACAAAGTAATAACACACCAATCGGGAACAATCCGCTCGTTTCGGTATATTATTTGTCTCTGTAGTGTGAAAACTGTGGGAGGAGTCTACAAGCATTATCAAGTCTAGCAGATGAAGTCACATGCATTTGGAGTGTCTCAGCATCTTGTGTTTACAACCACTGTTTCCTAGCAACGCTCATGCCCTGTTTATGCTTCCCAAATACTACTTCATCAAAACTGCCCCATCAAAACTGCCCCATCATATTCCTCTATTATAAATCAGTGCATGGTGTGTCTGTCCCCTCCCCCGGGCTCTGTAATCAGCTGAGATGCTCCAGCCACCTTCCCCCCTGTGTATAACAGAAGCTTTGGTAACCATGGCAACAAAACAAACACTAACAGTGCACTCTGATTAATGGCTAAAATTTCCTGAAATGACCTCTAAACAAATGGCCGTATTTTAAAAACTATACATCCTACAGCGAATATCTTTATATTGTGAGAATCACAAGACCCAGACCTAGATTTTGATGTATAGTATGTCTCTGAAATATTAAAAATGAAGGCACAGTCGCAGTTTAGAAATTGCCCTTCAAATTTGGAGGGGGCTAGAGTGTAGTTTCAATGAATGTCAATGGACGGCGTGAGTTGCAAACAAATGGTCATATTGTGAAAACTATCAGGACTATGGCTTAGCCGTGGACATGTTTAGTGGCAGCAGGGATAGCTGAACGTTTTGATATAAGATTTGTGTAGGTGGGCTTGAAAATGAGGGAGTGGCGGCAGTTTAGAAATCATGTTCTGATTTTCCAGCTTTTGTCATCTCCCACTCTAGTTTCCCCATTCATTCCTATGGGACCAATTTCGCCGCAAAAATGACGATATTTCGTGAACCATTCGGCGAAATGTTCCACAAAATAATAGCACACCATTCGGGAACAATCCGCACGTTTCGGTATATTACTTGTCTATGTAGTGTAAAAACTGTGGGAGGAGTTAGGGTGGTAAATTTGGCTATAATAATAAGAATAAGAACTAGAAAAGGTACAATTTCTGGGGAAATTGTGAAAGTGTTCTTGCCTCTACAACTGGAGTGGGCGGAGTAACTGGGTGGGGTGGAGTGGCTTGAGTAACTGTGAAAAGTGTTAAAAAGCTTAATATTTTAAAAAGTATAAATAGTAGTAAAAAGTTCCATCATTAGCTGAGAGAGCTGAACATTTTTTTCAAAAGTAATTTTTTTTTCAAAAAATGAATTTTTTTTAATCAAAAATGATTTTTTTTTCTTCAAAAATGATTTTTTTTTTCAAAAGTAATTTTTTTTTTCAAAGGTAATTTTTTTTTTCAAAAATGAATTTTTTTTTCGAAATTATTATTTTTTTTTAAAGTAATTTTTTTTTCAAAAATAATTTTTTTTTTTCAAAAATGTTTTTTTTTTCAAATATATTTTTTTTTCAAAAATAATTTTTTTTTAAAAAAATTTTTTTTTCAAAAATATTTTTTTTTTTTCAAAAATATTTTTTTTTTCAAAAATGATTTTTTTTTTCAAAAATTATTTATTTACTTTTTAAAAATTTTTTTTTTTTTTTTCAAAAATATTTTTTTTTTTACTTGGGGCGGTCATAATGTTTTGGCTGATCATGGGGTGGTCATAATGTTTTGGCTGATCATGGGTTTGTCAGCTTTTGTCACTTCCCACTCTAGTTTTGAACATTTCGCCATTCATTCCTATGGGACCAATTTCGCCGTAAAAACGTCATTTCGTGGACCATTCGGCAAAACATTCCACAAGGTAATAACACACCAATCGGGAACAATCCGCTCGTTTCGGTATATTATTTGTCTCTGTAGTGTGAAAACTGTGGGAGGAGTCTACAAGCATTATCAAGTCTAGCAGATGAAGTCACATGCATTTGGAGTGTCTCAGCATCTTGTGTTTACAACCACTGTTTCCTAGCAACGCTCATGCCCTGTTTATGCTTCCCAAATACTACTTCATCAAAACTGCCCCATCAGAATTACCCCATCAAAACTGCCCCATCATATTCCTCTATTATAAATCAGTACATGGTGTGTCTGTCCCCTCCCCCGGGCTCTGTAATCAGCTGAGATGCTCCAGCCACCTTCCCCCCTGTGTATAACAGAAGCTTTGGTAACCATGGCAACAAAACAAACACTAACAGTGCACTCTGATTAATGGCTAAAATTTCCTGAAATGACCTCTAAACAAATGGCCGTATTTTAAAAACTATACATCCTACAGCGAAGATCTTTATATTGTGAGAATCACAAGACCCAGACCTAGATTTTGATGTATAGTATGTCTCTGAAATATTAAAAATGAAGGCACAGTCGCAGTTTAGAAATTGCCCTTCAAATTTGGAGGGGGCTAGAGTGTAGTTTCAATGAATGTCAATGGACGGCGTGAGTTGCAAACAAATGGTCATATTGTGAAAACTATCAGGACTATGGCTTAGCCGTGGACATGTTTAGTGGCAGCAGGGATAGCTGAACGTTTTGATATAAGATTTGTGTAGGTGGGCTTGAAAATGAGGGAGTGGCGGCAGTTTAGAAATCATGTTCTGATTTTTCAGCTTTTGTCATCTCCCACTCTAGTTTCCCCATTCATTCCTATGGGACCAATTTCGCCGCAAAAACGACGATATTTCGTGAACCATTCGGCGAAACGTTCCACAAAGTAATAGCACACCATTCGGGAACAATCCGCACGTTTCGGTATATTACTTGTCTATGTAGTGTAAAAACTGTGGGAGGAGTTAGGGTGGTAAATTTGGCTATAATAATAAGAATAATATATATGTGAGATAACAGTAAGTGGTCTTGCTATGCAAGAACACTTAATAATATATATGTGAGATAACAGTAAGTGGTCTTGCTATGCAAGAACACTTAACTAGAAAAGGTACAATTTCTGGGGAAATTGTGAAAGTGTTCTTGCCTCTACAACTGGAGTGGGCGGAGTAACTGGGTAGGGTAGAGTGGCTTGAGTAACTGT
This sequence comes from Lithobates septentrionalis, assembly GCA_037952835.1. Taxonomy (NCBI): domain Eukaryota; kingdom Metazoa; phylum Chordata; class Amphibia; order Anura; family Ranidae; genus Lithobates; species Lithobates septentrionalis. Next base: position 1,550,847 of record JBBDGP010000553.1, read on the forward strand.
GAAAAGTGTTAAAAAGCTTAATATTTTAAAAAGTATAAATAGTAGTAAAAAAGTTCCATCATTAGCTGAGAGAGCTGAACATTTTTTTCAAAAGTAATTTTTTTTTTCAAAAAATGAATTTTTTTTAATCAAAAATGAATTTTTTTTAATCAAAAATGATTTTTTTTTCTTCAAAAATGATTTTTTTTTTCAAAAGTAATTTTTTTTTTCAAAGGTAATTTTTTTTTTCAAAAATGAATTTTTTTTTCGAAATTATTATTTTTTTTAAAGTAATTTTTTTTTCAAAAATAATTTTTTTTTTTCAAAAATATTTTTTTTTTCAAATATATTTTTTTTTCAAAAATAATTTTTTTTTTAAAAAATTTTTTTTTCAAAAATATTTTTTTTTTTCAAAAATAATTTTTTTTTTTTCAAAAATATTTTTTTTTTCAAAAATGATTTTTTTTTTCAAAAATGATTTTTTTACTTTTTAAAAATTTTTTTTTTTTTTTTCAAAAATATTTTTTTTTTTACTTGGGGCGGTCATAATGTTTTGGCTGATCATGGGGTGGTCATAATGTTTTGGCTGATCATGGGTTTGTCAGCTTTTGTCACTTCCCACTCTAGTTTTGAACATTTCGCCATTCATTCCTATGGGACCAATTTCGCCGTAAAAACGTCATTTCGTGGACCATTCGGCAAAACATTCCACAAGGTAATAACACACCAATCGGGAACAATCCGCTCGTTTCGGTATATTATTTGTCTCTGTAGTGTGAAAACTGTGGGAGGAGTCTACAAGCATTATCAATTCTAGCAGATGAAGTCACATGCATTTGGAGTGTCTCAGCATCTTGTGTTTACAACCACTGTTTCCTAGCAACGCTCATGCCCTGTTTATGCTTCCCAAATACTACTTCATCAAAACTGCCCCATCAGAATTACCCCATCAAAACTGCCCCATCATATTCCTCTATTATAAATCAGTACATGGTGTGTCTGTCCCCTCCCCCGGGCTCTGTAATCAGCTGAGATGCTCCAGCCACCTTCCCCCCTGTGTATAACAGAAGCTTTGGTAACCATGGCAACAAAACAAACACTAACAGTGCACTCTGATTAATGGCTAAAATTTCCTGAAATGACCTCTAAACAAATGGCCGTATTTTAAAAACTATACATCCTACAGCGAAGATCTTTATATTGTGAGAATCACAAGACCCAGACCTAGATTTTGATGTATAGTATGTCTCTGAAATATTAAAAATGAAGGCACAGTCGCAGTTTAGAAATTGCCCTTCAAATTTGGAGGGGGCTAGAGTGTAGTTTCAATGAATGTCAATGGACGGCGTGAGTTGCAAACAAATGGTCATATTGTGAAAACTATCAGGACTATGACTTAGCCGTGGACATGTTTAGTGGCAGCAGGGATAGCTGAACGTTTTGATATAAGATTTGTGTAGGTGGGCTTGAAAATGAGGGAGTGGCGGCAGTTTAGAAATCATGTTCTGATTTTCCAGCTTTTGTCATCTCCCACTCTAGTTTCCCCATTCATTCCTATGGGACCAATTTCGCCGCAAAAACGACGATATTTCGTGAACCATTCGGCGAAACGTTCCACAAAGTAATAGCACACCATTCGGGAACAATCCGCACGTTTCGGTATATTACTTGTCTATGTAGTGTAAAAACTGTGGGAGGAGTTAGGGTGGTAAATTTGGCTATAATAATAAGAATAACTAGAAAAGGTACAATTTCTGGGGAAATTGTGAAAGTGTTCTTACCTCTACAACTGGAGTGGGCGGAGTAACTGGGTGGGGTGGAGTGGCTTGAGTAACTGTGAAAAGTGTTAAAAAGCTTAATATTTTAAAAAGTATAAATAGTAGTAAAAAAGTTCCATCATTAGCTGAGAGAGCTGAACATTTTTTTCAAAAGTAATTTTTTTTTTCAAAAAATGAATTTTTTTTAATCAAAAATGAATTTTTTTTAATCAAAAATGATTTTTTTTTCTTCAAAAATGATTTTTTTTTTCAAAAGTAATTTTTTTTTTCAAAGGTAATTTTTTTTTTCAAAAATGAATTTTTTTTTCGAAATTATTATTTTTTTTAAAGTAATTTTTTTTTCAAAAATAATTTTTTTTTTTCAAAAATATTTTTTTTTTCAAATATATTTTTTTTTCAAAAATAATTTTTTTTTAAAAAAATTTTTTTTTCAAAAATTTTTTTTTTTCAAAAATATTTTTTTTTTCAAAAATGATTTTTTTTTTCAAAAATTATTTTTTTACTTTTTAAAATTTTTTTTTTTTTTTTTCAAAAATATTTTTTTTTTTACTTGGGGCGGTCATAATGTTTTGGCTGATCATGGGGTGGTCATAATGTTTTGGCTGATCATGGGTTTGTCAGCTTTTGTCACTTCCCACTCTAGTTTTGAACATTTCGCCATTCATTCCTATGGGACCAATTTCGCCGTAAAAACGTCATTTCGTGGACCATTCGGCAAAACATTCCACAAGGTAATAACACACCAATCGGGAACAATCCGCTCGTTTCGGTATATTATTTGTCTCTGTAGTGTGAAAACTGTGGGAGGAGTCTACAAGCATTATCAAGTCTAGCAGATGAAGTCACATGCATTTGGAGTGTCTCAGCATCTTGTGTTTACAACCACTGTTTCCTAGCAACGCTCATGCCCTGTTTATGCTTCCCAAATACTACTTCATCAAAACTGCCCCATCAGAATTACCCCATCAAAACTGCCCCATCATATTCCTCTATTATAAATCAGTACATGGTGTGTCTGTCCCCTCCCCCGGGCTCTGTAATCAGCTGAGATGCTCCAGCCACCTTCCCCCCTGTGTATAACAGAAGCTTTGGTAACCATGGCAACAAAACAAACACTAACAGTGCACTCTGATTAATGGCTAAAATTTCCTGAAATGACCTCTAAACAAATGGCCGTATTTTAAAAACTATACATCCTACAGCGAAGATCTTTATATTGTGAGAATCACAAGACCCAGACCTAGATTTTGATGTATAGTATGTCTCTGAAATATTAAAAATGAAGGCACAGTCGCAGTTTAGAAATTGCCCTTCAAATTTGGAGGGGGCTAGAGTGTAGTTTCAATGAATGTCAATGGACGGCGTGAGTTGCAAACAAATGGTCATATTGTGAAAACTATCAGGACTATGACTTCGCCGTGGACATGTTTAGTGGCAGCAGGGATAGCTGAACGTTTTGATATAAGATTTGTGTAGGTGGGCTTGAAAATGAGGGAGTGGCGGCAGTTTAGAAATCATGTTCTGATTTTCCAGCTTTTGTCATCTCCCACTCTAGTTTCCCCATTCATTCCTATGGGACCAATTTCGCCGCAAAAACGACGATATTTCGTGAACCATTCGGCGAAACGTTCCACAAAGTAATAGCACACCATTCGGGAACAATCCGCACGTTTCGGTATATTACTTGTCTATGTAGTGTAAAAACTGTGGGAGGAGTTAGGGTGGTAAATTTGGCTATAATAATAAGAATAATAATATATATGTGAGATAACAGTAAGTGGTCTTGCTATGCAAGAACACTTAATAATATATATGTGAGATAACAGTAAGTGGTCTTGCTATGCAAGAACACTTAATAATATATATGTGAGATAACAGTAAGTGGTCTTGCTATGCAAGAACACTTAACTAGAAAATGCATTTCCTGGGGAAAATGCGTGGGAATGCTGAATAGCTAAATTGCTAAAACGGCCGCCATCAAAACTGCCCCATCAGAATTACCCCATCAAAATTGTCCCCATTAAAACTGCCCCATCATATTGCCACCATCAAAACTGCCCCATCAGAATTGCTCCATCAAAACTGTCCCATCATATTGCCACCATCAGAAATGCCCCATCAAAACTGCCCCATCATATTGCCACCATCAAAACTGCCCCATCATATTACCACCATCAAAACTGCCCCATCATATTGCCACCATCAAAACTGCCCCCATCATATTGCCATCAAAACTGCCCCATTAGAATTGCCCCATCAAAATTGTCCCCATCAGAATTGCCCCATCAAAACTAAAAGTAATTTTTTTTTTCAAAAATGAATTTTTTTTTCAAAAATATATATTTTTTTTTTCAAAAATAAATTTTTTTTTTCAAAAATATTTTTTTTTTCAAAAATGATTTTTTTTTTCAAAAATAATTTTTTTTTTCAAAATAATTTTTTTTTTCTTTTTTTTTTTCAAAAATTTTTTTTTTTCAAAAATGATTTTTTTTTTTCAAAAATAATTTTTTTTTTCAAAAATATTTTTTTTTCAAAAATATTGTTTTTTTTTCAAAATTTTTTTTTTTTTCAAAAATATATTTTTTTTTTCAAAAATGATTTTTTTTTCAAAAATAATTTTTTTTCAAAAATATTTTTTTTTTTTCAAAAATATTTTTTTTTCAAAAATATTGTTTTTTTTTCAAAATTTTTTTTTTTTTCAAAAATATATTTTTTTTTTCAAAAATATTTTTTTTTTCAAAAATAATTGCTGAATAGCTAAATTGCTAAAACGACCGCCATCAAAACTGCCCCATCATACTGCCATCAAAACTGCCCCATCAAAATTGTCCCCATTAATACTGCCCCATCATATTGCCACCATCAAAACTGCCCCATCAGAATTGCCCCATCAAAACTGCCCCATCATATTGCCACCATCAAAACTGCCCCATCAGAATTGCCCCACCAAAACTGCCCCATCATATTCCTCTATTATAAATCAGTACATGGTGTGTCTGTCCCCTCCCCCCGGGCTCTGTAATCAGAGCTGAGATGCTCCAGCCACCTCCCCCCCTGTGTATAACAGAAGCTTTGGTAACCGTGGCAACAAAACACACACAGTACACTCTGATTAATGGCTAAAATTTCCTGAAATGACCTCTAAACAAAAAGCTTTTTCTCAAAAACTGTAAAAGATATCAAACTGAAAAGATATAGCCAGATAGCTGAATATTTTGTGAACATTTTAAAGTTTGTTTGGTGTCTCTAGGTGAAAGTATGAAGGAGCTGAAACTTTTGGGAGCGGAAGAAAAATTTAAGGATTTCAAGCATGCTCCCATTGACTTCAATGTTAAAAAAAGTGTTAAAAAGCTTAATATTTTAAAAAGTATAAATGGTAGAAAAAAAGTTGAAAAAGAGCACACATCAGCTAAAAGAGACGAACATTTTAATAGTTGAATGGTTTTAATAGCTGAAAGTATGCAGAATATTGCCATCATATTGCCATCAAAACTGCCCCATTAGAATTGCCCCATCAAAATTGTCCCCATCAAAACTGCCCCATCAGAATTGCCCCATCAAAACTAAAAGTAATTTTTTTTTTCAAAAATGATTTTTTTTTTCAAAAATATATATTTTTTTTTTAAAAAATATATTTTTTTTCAAAAATATATATATATATATTTTTTTTTTTCAAAAATAATTTTTTTTTCAAAATTATTTTTTTTTCAAAAATAATTTTTTTTTTTCAAAAATAATTTTTTTTTTTTTCAAAAATATTTTTTTTTTTCAAAAATAATTTTTTTTTTCAAAAATATTTTTTTTTTTCAAAAATATATTTTTTTTTTTCAAAAATATATATATATTTTTTCAAAAATATTTTTTTTTTTCAAAAATAATTGCTGAATAGCTAAATTGCTAAAACGGCCGCCATCAAAACTGCCCCATCATGCTGCCATCAAAACTGCCCCATCAGAATTGCCCCATCAAAATTGTCCCATAATATTGCCACCATCAGAATTGCCCCATCATATTGCCACCATCAAAACTGCCCCCATCAAAACTGCCCCATCAGAATTGCCCTATCAAAACTGCCCCATCATATTCCTCTATTATAAATCAGTACATGGTGTGTCTGTCCCCTCCCCCGGGCTCTGTATTCAGAGCTGAGATGCTCCAGCCACCTCCCCCCCTGTGTATAACAGAAGCTTTGGTAACCATGGCAACAAAACAAACACACTACACTCTGATTAATGGCTAAAATTTCCTGAAATGACCTCTAAACAAAAAGCTTTTTCTCAAAAACTGTAAAAGATATCAAACTGAAAAGATATAGCCAGATAGCTGAATATTTTGTGAACATTTTAAAGTTTGTTTGGTGTCTCTAGGTGAAAGTATGAAGGAGCTGAAACTTTAAGGATTTCAAGCATGCTCCCATTGACTTCAATGTTAAAAAAAAGTGTTAAAAAGCTTAATATTTTAAAAAGTATAAATGATAGGAAAAAAGTTGAAAAGGAGCACACCTCAGCTAAAAGAGACGAACATTTTAATAGTTGAATGGTTTTAATAGCTGAAAGTATGCAGAAGTTACGCAGAACCAAAAAACGTACGGAATAAGAAGAAAAATAACTAGAAAATGCATTTCCTGGGGAAAATGCGTGGGAATGCTGAATAGCTAAATTGCTAAAACGGCCGCCATCAAAACTGCCCCATCAGAATTGCCCCATCAAAATTGTCCCCATTAAAACTGCCCCATCATATTGCCACCATCAAAACTGCCCCATCAGAATTGCTCCATCAAAATTGTCCCATCATATTGCCACCATCAGAATTGCCCCATCAAAACTGCCCCATCATATTGCCACCATCAAAACTGCCCCATCAGAATTGCCCCATCATATTACCACCATCAAAACTGCCCCATCATATTGCCACCATCAAAACTGCCCCCATCATATTGCCATCAAAACTGCCCCATTAGAATTGCCCCATCAAAATTGTCCCCATCAAAACAGCCCCATCAGAATTGCCCCATCAAAACTAAAAGTATTTTTTTTTTTTTCAAAAGTAATTTTTTTTTTCAAAAATGAATTTTTTTTTCAAAAATATATATTTTTTTTTTTCAAAAATAATTTTTTTTTTTCAAAAATATTTTTTTTTTTTCAAAAATATTTTTTTTTTTCAGAAATATTTTTTTTTTAAAAAATGATTTTTTTTTTCAAAAATAATTTTTTTTTTCAAAAATAATTTTTTTTTTCAAAAATATTTTTTTTTTCAAAAATATTTTTTTTTTTAAAAAGAATTTTTTTTTTTTTTCAAAAATATTTTTTTTTTTCAAAAATAATTGCTGAATAGTTTAATTGCTAAAACGGCCGCCATCAAAATTGCCCCATCAAAATTGTCCCCATTAAAACTGCCCGATCATATTGCCACCATCAAAACTGCACCATCAGAATTGCTCCATCAAAATTGTCCCATCATATTGCCACCATCACAATTGCCCCATAAAAACTGCCCCATCATATTGCCACCATCAAAACTGCCCCATCAGAATTGCCCCATCATATTACCACCATCAAAACTGCCCCATCATATTGCCACCATCAAAACTGCCCCCATCATATTGCCATCAAAACTGCCCCATTAGAATTGCCCCATCAAAATTGTCCCCATCAAAACTGCCCCATCATATTGCCACCATCAAAACTGCCCCATCAGAATTGCCCCATCAAAACTGCCCCATCATATTGCCACCATCAAAACTGCCCCCATCAAAACTGCCCCATCAGAATTGCCCCATCAAAACTGCCCCATCATATTGGCACCATCAAAACTGCCCCATCAGAATTGCCCCATCAAAACTGCCCCATCATATTGCCACCATCAAAACTGACCCATCAGAATTGCCCCATCAAAACTGCCCCATCATATTGCCACCATCAAAACTGCCCCATCATATTGCCACCTACAAAACTGCCCCATCAGAATTGCCCCATCAAAACTGCCCCATCAGAATTGCCCCATCAAAACTGCCCCATCATATTGCCACCATGAAACTGCCCCATCAGAATTGCCCTATCAAAACTACCCCATCATATTGCCACCATCAAAACTGCCCCATCAAAACTGCCCCATCATATTCCTCTATTATAAATCAGTACATGGTGTGTCTTTCCCCTCCCCCGGGCTCTGTAATCAGAGCTGAGATGCTCCAGCCACCTCTCCCCCTGTGTATAACAGAAGCTTTGGTAACCATGGCAACAAAACAAACAGTACACTCTGATTAATGGCTAAAATTTCCTGAAATGACCTCTAAACAAAAAGCTTTTTCTCAAAAACTGTAAAAGATATCAAACTGAAAAGATATAGCCAGATAGCTGAATATTTTGTGAACATTTTAAAGTTTGTTTGGTGTCTGTAGGTGAAAGTATGAAGGAGCTGAAACTTTTGGGAGCGGAAGAAGAATTTAAGGATTTCAAGCATGCTCCCATAGACTTCAATGTTAAAAAAAGTGATAAAAAGCTTAATATTTTAAAAAGTATAAATGGTAGAAAAAAAGTTGAAAAAGAGCACACCTCAGCTAAAAGAGACGAACATTTTGATAGTTGAATGGTTTTAATAGCTGAAAGTATGCAGAAGTTACGCAGAACCAAAAAACGTACGGAATAAGAAGAAAAACTAGAAAATGCATTTCCTGGGGAAAAATGCGTGGGAATGCTGAATTGCTAAAACGGCCCCCAGCAAAATTGCCCCCATCATATTGCCATCAAAACTGTCCCATCATATTGCCACCATCAAAACTGCCCCATCAGAATTGCCACCATCAAAACTGCCCCATCATATTGCCACCATCAAAACTGCCCCATCATATTGCCACCATCAAAACTGCCCCATCAGAATTACCCCATCAAAACTGCCCCATCATATTCCTCTATTATAAATCAGTACATGGTGTGTCTGTCCCCTCCCCCGGGCTCTGTAATCAAAGCTGAGATGCTCCAGCCACCTCCCCCCCTGTGTATAACAGAAGCTTTGGTAACCATGGCAACAAAACAAACACTAACAGTACACTCTGATTAATGGCTAAAATTTCCTGAAATGACCTCTAAACAAATGGCCGTATTTTAAAAACTATACATCCTACAGCAAAGATCTTTATATTGTGAGAATCACAAGACCCAGACCTAGATTTTGATACATAGTATGTCTCTGAAATATTAAAATTGAAGGCACGGTCGCAGTTTAGAAATTGCCCTTCAAATTTGAAGGGGCTAGAGTGTAGTTTCAATGAATGTCAATGGACGGTGTGAGTTGCAAACAAATGGTCATATTGTGAAAACTATCAGGACTATGGCTTATCCGTGGACATGTTTAGTGGCAGCAGGGATAGCTGAACGTTTTGATATAAGATTTGTGTAGGTGGGCTTGAAAATGAGGGAGTGGAGGCAGTTTAGAAATCATGTTCTGATTTTTCAGCTTTTGTCCCCTCCCCTGTAATCAGAGCTGAGATGCTCCAGCCACCTCCCCCCTGTGTATAACAGAAGCTTTGGTAACCATGGCAACAAAACACACACAGTACACTCTGATTAATGGCTAAAATTTCTTGAAATGACCTCTAAACAAAAAGCTCTTTCTCAAAAACTGTAAAAGATATCAAACTGAAAAGATATAGCCAGATAGCTGAATATTTTGTGAACATTTTAAAGTTTGTTTGGTGTCTCTAGGTGAAAGTATGAAGGAGCTGAAACTTTTGGGAGCGGAAGAAAAATTTAAGGATTTCAAGCATGCTCCCATTGACTTCAATGTTAAAAAAAGTGATAAAAAGCTTAATATTTTAAAAAGTATAAATGGTAGAAAAAAAGTTGAAAAAGAGCACACCTCAGCTAAAAGAGACGAACATTTTGATAGTTGAATGGTTTTAATAGCTGAAAGTATGCAGAAGTTACGCATTACCGAAAAACGTACGGAAGAATAAGAAAAATAAACTAGAAAATGCATTTCCTGGGGAAAATGCGTGGGAATGCTGAATTGCTAAAACGGCCCCCAGCAAAATTGCCCCCATCATATTGCCATCAAAACTGTCCCATCATATTGCCACCATCAAAACTGCCCCATCAGAATTGCCCCATCAAAACTGCACCATCATATTGCCACCATCAAAACTGCCCCATCAGAATTGCCCTATCAAAACAGCCCCATCATATTGCCACCATCAAAACTGCCCCATCATATTGCCACCATCAAAACTGCCCCATCAGAATTACCCCATCAAAACTGCCCCATCATATTCCTCTATTATAAATCAGTACATGGTGTGTCTGTCCCCTCCCCCGGGCTCTGTAATCAGAGCTGAGATGCTCCAGCCACCTCCCCCCCTGTGTATAACAGAAGCTTTGGTAACCATGGCAACAAAACAAACAGTACACTCTGATTAATGGCTAAAATTTCCTGAAATGACCTCTAAACAAATGGCCGTATTTTAAAAACTATACATCCTACAGCGAAGATCTTTATATTGTGAGAATCACAAGACCCAGACCTAGATTTTGATACATAGTATGTCTCTGAAATATTAAAATTGAAGGCACAGTCGCAGTTTAGAAATTGCCCTTCAAATTTGAAGGGGCTAGAGTGTAGTTTCAATGAACGTCAATGGACGGCGTGAGTTGCAAACAAATGGTCATATTGTGAAAACTATCAGGACTATGGCTTAGCCGTGGACATGTTTAGTGGCAGCAGGGATAGCTGAACATTTTGATATAAGATTTATGTAGGTGGGCTTGAAAATGAGGGAGTGGCGGCAGTTTAGAAATAATGTTCTGATTTTTCAGCTTTTGTCCCCTCCCCTGGGCTCTAATCAGAGCTGAGATGCTGCAGCCACCTCCCCCCCTGTGTATAACAGAAGCTTTGGTAACCATGGCAACAAAACACACACAGTACACTCTGATTAATGGCTAAAATTTCTTGAAATGACCTCTAAACAAAAAGCTTTTTCTCAAAAACTGTAAAAGATATAAAACTGAAAAGCTATAGCCAGATAGCTGAATATTTTGTGAACATTTTAAAGTTTGTTTGGTGTCTCTAGGTGAAAGTATGAAGGAGCTGAAACTTTTGGGAGCGGAAGAAAAATGTAAGCATTTCAAGCATGCTCCCATTGATTTCAATGTTAAAAAAAAGTGATAAAAAGCTTAATATTTTAAAAAGTATAAATGGTAGAAAAAAAGTTGAAAAAGAGCACACCTCAGCTAAAAGAGACGAACATTTTGATAGTTGAATGGTTTTAATAGCTGAAAGTATGCAGAAGTTACGCATTACCCTAAAAACGTATGGAATAAGAAGAAAAATAATAAAAAAACGAATAACAATAGTGGGACTGCTAAAGCATTCCCACTAATAAATAAAAAAACGAACTAGAAAATGCATTTCCTGGGGAAAATGCGTGGGAATGCTGAATAGCTAAATTGCTAAAACGGCCGCCATCAAAACTGCCCCATCAGAATTGCCCCATCAAAATTGTCCACATTAAAACTGCCCCATCATATTGCCACCATCAAAACTGCCCCATCAGAATTGCTCCATCAAAATTGTCCCATCATATTGCCACCATCAGAATTGCCCCATCAAAACTGCCCCATCATATTTCCACCATCAAAACCGCCCCATCAGAATTGCCCCATCATATTACCACCATCAAAACTGCCCCATCATATTGCCACCATCAAAACTGCCCCCATCATATTGCCATCAAAACTGCCCCATTAGAATTGCCCCATCAAAATTGTCCCCATCAAAACTGCCCCATCAGAATTGCCCCATCAAAACTAAAAGTAATTTTTTTTTTCAAAAGTAATTTTTTTTTCAAATTTTTTTTTTTTTTCAAAAATATTTTTTTTTTTCAAAAATATATTTTTTTTTTCAAAAATATTTTTTTTTTCAAAAATAATTGCTGAATAGCTAAATTGCTAAAACGGCCGCCATCAAAACTGCCCCATCATACTGCCATCGAAACTGCTCCATCAGAATTGCCCCATCAAAATTGTCCCCATTAAAACTGCCCCATCATATTGCCACCATCAAACCTGCCCCATCAGAATTGCTCCATCAAAATTGTCCCATCATATTGCCACCATCAGAATTGCCCCATCAAAACTGCCCCATCATATTTTTCAAAAATATTTTTTTTTTTTCAAAAATATTTTTTTTTTTTTCAAAAATAATTTTTTTTTTTCAAAAATTATTTTTTTTTCAAAAATATATATTTTTTTTCAAAAATATTTTTTTTTTTCAAAAATATTTTTTTTTTTCAAAAATATTTTTTTTTTTTCAAAAATAATTGCTGAATAGATAAATTGCTAAAACGGCCGCCATCAAAATTGCCCCATCATACTGCCATCAAAACTGCCCCATCAGAATTGCCCCATCAAAATTGTCCCCATTAAAACTGCCCCATCATATTGCCACCATCAAAACTGCCCCATCAGAATTGCCCCATCATATTACCACCATCAAAACTGCCCCATCATATTGCCACCATCAAAACTGCCCCCATCATATTGCCATCAAAACTGCCCCATTAGAATTGCCCCATCATATTACCACCATCAAAACTGCCCCATCATATTGCCACCATCAAAACTGCCCCATCAGAATTGCCCCATCAAAACTGCCCCATCATATTGCCACCATCAAAACTGCCCCCATCAAAACTGCCCCATCAGAATTGCCCCATCAAAACTGCCCCATCATATTGCCACCATCAAAACTGCCCCATCAGAATTGCCCCATCAAAACTGCCCCATCATATTGCCACCTTTAAAACTGCTCCATAAAAATTGTCCCCATCAAAACTGCCCCATCATATTGCCACTATCAAAACTGCCCCATCAGATTTGTCCCATCAAAACTGCCCCATCATATTGCCACCATCAAAACTGCCCCATCATATTGCCACCTACAAAACTGCCCCATCAGAATTGCCCCATCAAAACTGCCCCATCAGAATTGCCCCATCAAAACTGCCCCATCATATTGCCACCATCAAAACTGACCCATCAGAATTGTCCTATCAAAACTGCCCCATCATATTGCCACCATGAAACTGCCCCATCAGAATTGCCCTATCAAAACTACCCCATCATATTGCCACCATCAAAACTGCCCCATCATAACTGCCCCATCAGAATTGCCCTATCAAAATTGTCCCCATTAAAACTGCCCCATCATATTGCCACCATCAAAACTGCCCCATCAGAATTGCTCCATTAAAATTGTCCCATCATATTGCCACCATCAGAATTGCCCCATCATATTACCACCATCAAAACTGCCCCATCATATTGCCACCATCAAAACTGCCCCCATCATATTGTCATCAAAACTGCACCATTAGAATTGCCTCATCAAAATTGTCCCCATCAAAACTGCCCCATCAGAATTGCCCCATCAAAACTAAAAGTATTTTTTTTTTCAAAAGTAATTTTTTTTTTTCAAAAATATATATATTTTTTTTCAAAAATATTTTTTTTTTTTCAAAAATATTTTTTTTTTTCAAAAATATATATTTTTTTTTTTCAAAAATAATTTTTTTTTTCCAAAAATAATTTTTTTTTTTCAAAAATAATTTTTTTTTTCAAAAATATTTTTTTTTTCAAAAATATATATTTTTTTTTTCAAAAATAATTTTTTTTTTTTCAAAAATATTTTTTTTTTTTTTCAAAAATAATTTTTTTTTTCAAAAATAATTTTTTTTTTCAAAAATAATTTTTTTTTTCAAAAATATATATATATTTTTTCTCAAAAATATTTTTTTCAAAAATAATTTTTTTTTTTCAAAATTTTTTTTTTTCAAAAATATATTTTTTTTTTCAAAAATATATATATTTTTTTTTCAAAAATATATATTTTTTTTTTTCAAAAATAATTGCTGAATAGCTAAATTGCTAAAACGGCCGCCATCAAAACTGCCCCATCATACTGCCATCAAAACTGCCCCATCAGAATTGCCCCATCAAAATTGTCCCATAATATTGCCACCATCAGAATTGCCCCATCATATTGCCACCATCAAAACTGCCCCCATCAAAACTGCCCCATCAGAATTGCCCTATCAAAACTGCCCCATCATATTCCTCTATTATAAATCAGTACATGGTGTGTCTGTCCCCTCCCCCGGGCTCTGTATTCAGAGCTGAGATGCTCCAGCCACCTCCCCCCTGTGTATAACAGAAGCTTTGGTAACCATGGCAACAAAACAAACACAGTACACTCTGATTAATGGCTAAAATTTCCTGAAATGACCTCTAAACAAAAAGCTTTTTCTCAAAAACTGTAAAAGATATCAAACTGAAAAGATATAGCCAGATAGCTGAATATTTTGTGAACATTTTAAAGTTTGTTTGGTGTCTGTAGGTGAAAGTATGAAGGAGCTGAAACTTTTGGGAGCGGAAGAAGAATTTAAGGATTTCAAGCATGCTCCCATAGACTTCAATGTTAAACAAAAGTGATAAAAAGCTTAATATTTTAAAAAGTATAAATGGTAGAAAAAAAGTTGAAAAAGAGCACACCTCAGCTAAAAGAGATGAACATTTTGATAGTTGAATGGTTTTAATAGCTAAAAGTATGCAGAAGTTACGCAGAACCAAAAAACGTACGGAATAATAATAAGAAAAATAAATAAAAAAACAAATAACAATAGTGGGACTGCTAAAGCATTCCCACTAATAAAAAAACGAATAACAATAGTGGGACTGCTAAAGCAGTCCCACTAATAAAAAAACGAATAACAATAGTGGGACTGCTAAAGCATTCCCACTAATTAAAAACTAGAAAATGCATTTCCTGGGGAAAATGCGTGGGAATGCTGAATAGCTAAATTGCTAAAACGGCCGCCATCAAAACTGCCCCATCATACTGCCATCAAAACTGCCCCATCAGAATTGCCCCATCAAAATTGTCCCCATTAAAACTGCCCCATCATATTGCCACCATCAAAACTGCCCCATCAGAATTGTCCCATCAAAACTGCCCCATCACATTGCCACCATCAAAACTGCCCCATCATATTGCCACCTAAGAAACTGCCCCATCAGAATTGCCCCATCAAAACTGCCCCATCATATTGCCACCATCAAAATTGCCCCATCAGAATTGCCCCATCAAAACTGCCCCATGAGAATTGCCACCATGAAACTGCCCCATCAGAATTGCCCTATCAAAACTACCCCATCATATTGCCACCATCAAAATTGCCCCATCATAATTGCCCCATGAAAACTGCCCCATCAGAATTGCCCTATCAAAACTGCCCCATCATATTCCTCTATTATAAATCAGTACATGGTGTGTCTGTCCCCTCCCCCGGGCTCTGTAATCAGAGCTGAGATGCTCCAGCCACCTCCCCCCTGTGTATAACAGAAGCTTTGGTAACCATGGCAACAAAACAAACACAGTACACTCTGATTAATTAATGGCTAAAATTTCCTGAAATGACCTCTAAACAAAAAGCTTTTTCTCAAAAACTGTAAAAGATATCAAACTGAAAAGATATAGCCAGATAGCTGAATATTTTGTGAACATTTTAAAGTTTGTTTGGTGTCTGTAGGTGAAAGTATGAAGGAGCTGAAACTTTTGGGAGCGGAAGAAGAATTTAAGGATTTCAAGCATGCTCCCATAGACTTCAATGTTAAAAAAAGTGATAAAAAGCTTAATATTTTAAAAAGTATAAATGGTAGAAAAAAAGTTGAAAAAGAGCACACCTCAGCCAAAAGAGACAAACATTTTGATAGTTGAATGGTTTTAATAGCTGAAAGTATGCAGAAGTTACGCAGAACCAAAAAACGTACGGAATAAGAAGAAAAACTAGAAAATGCATTTCCTGGGGAAAATGCGTGGGAATGCTGAATTGCTAAAATGGCCCCCAGCAAAATTGCCCCCATCATATTGCCATCAAAACTGTCCCATCATATTGCCACCATCAAAACTGCCCCATCAGAATTGCCACCATCAAAACTGCCCCATCATATTGCCACCATCAAAACTGCCCCATCATATTGCCACCATCAAAACTGCCCCATCAGAATTACCCCATCAAAACTGCCCCATCATATTCCTCTATTATAAATCAGTACATGGTGTGTCTGTCCCCTCCCCCGGGCTCTGTAATCAGAGCTGAGATGCTCCAGCCACCTCCCCCCTGTGTATAACAGAAGCTTTGGTAACCATGGCAACAAAACAAACAGTACACTCTGATTAATGGCTAAAATTTCCTGAAATGACCTCTAAACAAATGGCCGTATTTTAAAAACTATACATCCTACAGCGAAGATCTTTATATTGTGAGAATCACAAGACCCAGACCTAGATTTTGATACATAGTATGTCTCTGAAATATTAAAATTGAAGGCACGGTCGCAGTTTAGAAATTGCCCTTCAAATTTGAAGGGGCTAGAGTGTAGTTTCAATGAACGTCAATGGACGGCGTGAGTTGCAAACAAATGGTCATATTGTGAAAACTATCAGGACTATGGCTTAGCCGTGGACATGTTTAGTGGCAGCAGGGATAGCTGAACGTTTTGATATAAGATTTATGTAGGTGGGCTTGAAAATGAGGGAGTGGCGGCAGTTTAGAAATCATGTTCTGATTTTTCAGCTTTTGTCCCCTCCCCTGGGCTCTAATCAGAGCTGAGATGCTGCAGCCACCTCCCCCCCCTGTGTATAACAGAAGCTTTGGTAACCATGGCAACAAAACACACACAGTACACTCTGATTAATGGCTAAAATTTCTTGAAATGACCTCTAAACAAAAAGCTTTTTCTCAAAAACTGTAAAAGATATAAAACTGAAAAGCTATAGCCAGATAGCTGAATGTTTTGTGAACATTTTAAAGTTTGTTTGGTGTCTCTAGGTGAAAGTATGAAGGAGCTGAAACTTTTGGGAGCGGAAGAAAAATGTAAGCATTTCAAGCATGCTCCCATTGATTTCAATGTTAAAAAAAAGTGATAAAAAGCTTAATATTTTAAAAAGTATAAATGGTAGAAAAAAAGTTGAAAAAGAGCACACCTCAGCTAAAAGAGACGAACATTTTGATAGTTGAATGGTTTTAATAGCTGAAAGTATGCAGAAGTTACGCATTACCGAAAAACGTACGGAATAAGAAGAAAAATAACTAGAAAATGCATTTCCTGGGGAAAATGCGTGGGAATGCTGAATAGCTAAATTGCTAAAACGGCCGCCATCAAAACTGCCCCATCAGAATTACCCCATCAAAATTGTCCCCATTAAAACTGCCCCATCATATTGCCACCATCAAAACTGCCCCATCAGAATTGCTCCATCAAAACTGTCCCATCATATTGCCACCATCAGAAATGCCACCATCAAAACTGCCCCATCATATTACCACCATCAAAACTGCCCCATCATATTGCCACCATCAAAACTGCCCCCATCATATTGCCATCAAAACTGCCCCATTAGAATTGCCCCATCAAAATTGTCCCCATCAGAATTGCCCCATCAAAACTAAAAGTAATTTTTTTTTCAAAAGTAATTTTTTTTTTCAAAAATATATATTTTTTTTTTTCAAAAATATTTTTTTTTTCAAAAATAATTTTTTTTTTTCAAAAATAATTTTTTTTTTCAAAAATAATTTTTTTTTTTCAAAAATATTTTTTTTTTTCAAAATAATTTTTTTTTCTTTTTCTTTTCAAAAATAATTATTTTTTCAAAAATGATTTTTTTTTTCAAAAATATAGTTTTTTTTTCAAATTTTTTTTTTTTTCAAAAATATATTTTTTTTTTCAAAAATAATTTTTTTTTTCAAAAATATTTTTTTTTTCAAAAATATTTTTTTTTTTTTCAAAAATATTGTTTTTTTTCAAAAATTTTTTTTTTTCAAAAATATATTTTTTTTTCAAAAATGATTTTTTTTTTCAAAAATATTTTTTTTTTTTCAAAAATAATTTTTTTTTTCAAAAATATTGTTTTTTTTTCAAAAATATTGTTTTTTTTTCAAAAATATATTTTTTTTTTCAAAAATAATTGCTGAATAGCTAAATTGCTAAAACGACCTCCATCAAAACTGCCCCATCATACTGCCATCAAAACTGCCCCATCAAAATTGTCCCCATTAATACTGCCCCATCATATTGCCACCATCAAAACTGCCCCATCAGAATTGCCCCATCAAAACTGCCCCATCATATTGCCACCATCAAAACTGCCCCATCAGAATTGCCCCATCAAAACTGCCCCATCATATTCCTCTATTATAAATCAGTACATGGTGTGTCTGTCCCCTCCCCCCGGGCTCTGTAATCAGAGCTGAGATGCTCCAGCCACCTCCCCCCTGTGTATAACAGAAGCTTTGGTAACCATGGCAACAAAACAAACAGTACTCTCTGATTAATGGCTAAAATTTCCTGAAATGACCTCTAAACAAATGGCCGTATTTTAAAAACTATACATCCTACAGTGAAGATCTTTATATTGTGAGAATCACAAGACCCAGACCTAGATTTTGATACATAGTATGTCTCTGAAATATTAAAATTGAAGGCACGGTCGCAGTTTAGAAATTGCCCTTCAAATTTGAAGGGGCTAGAGTGTAGTTTCAATGAATGTCAATGGACGGCGTGAGTTGCAAACAAATGGTCATATTGTGAAAACTATCAGGACTATGGCTTAGCCGTGGACATGTTTAGTGGCAGCAGGGATAGCTGAACGTTTTGATATAAGATTTGTGTAGGTGGGTTTGAAAATGAGGGAGTGGCGGCAGTTTAGAAATCATGTTCTGATTTTTCAGCTTTTGTCCCCTCCCCTGGGCTCTAATCAGAGCTGAGATGCTCCAACCACCTCCCCCCCTGTGTATAACAGAAGCTTTGGTAACCATGGCAACAAAACACATACAGTACACTCTGATTAATGGCTAACATTTCTTGAAATGACCTCTAAACAAAAAGCTTTTTCTCAAAAACTGTAAAAGATATAAAACTGAAAAGCTATAGCCAGATAGCTGAATATTTTGTGAACATTTTAAAGTTTGTTTGGTGTCTCTAGGTGAAAGTATGAAGGAGCTGAAACTTTTGGGAGCGGAAGAAAAATTTAAGGATTTCAAGCATGCTCCCATTGACTTCAATGTTAAAAAAAAGTGATAAAAAGCTTAATATTTTAAAAAGTATAAATGGTAGAAAAAAAGTTGAAAAAGAGCACACCTCAGCTAAAAGAGACGAACATTTTGATAGTTGAATGGTTTTAATAGCTGAAAGTATGCAGAAGTTACGCATTACCGAAAAACGTACGGAATAAGAAAAATAATAAAAAAACGAATAACAATAGTGGGACTGCTAAAGCATTCCCACTAATAACTAGAAAATGCATTTCCTGGGGAAAATGCGTGGGAATGCTGAATTGCTAAAACGGCCCCCAGCAAAATTGCCCCCATCATATTGCCATCAAAACTGTCCCATCATATTGCCACCATCAAAACTGCCCCATCAGAATTGCCCCATCAAAACTGCACCATCATATTGCCACCATCAAAACTGCCCCATCAAAAAATATTTTTTTTTTCAAAAATATTTTTTTTTTTTCAAAAATATTTTTTTTTTTTCAAAAATAATTTTTTTTTCAAAAATTATTTTTTTTTTCAAAAATATTTTTTTTTTCAAAAAATTTTTTTTCTTTCAAAATTTTTTTTTTCAAAAATAATTTTTTTTTTCAAAAATATTTTTTTTTTCAAAAATAATTTTTTTTTTTCAAAAATAATTTTTTTTTTCAAAAATATTTTTTTTTTTAAAAATAATTTTTTTTCAAAAATATTTTTTTTTTTTCAAAAATAATTTTTTTTTTTTTTCAAAAATATATATTTTTTTTTCAAAAATATATATTTTTTTTTTTCAAAAATATATATTTTTTTTTTCAAAAATATATATTTTTTTTCAAAAATAATTGCTGAATAGCTAAATTGCTAAAATGACCGCCATCAAAACTGCCCCATCAGAATTGCCAGCATCAAAACTGCCCCATCATATTCCTCTATTATAATCAGTACATGGTGTGTCTGTCCCCTCCCCCCGGGCTCTGTAATTAAAGCTGAGATGCTCCAGCCACCTCCCCCCTGTGTATAACAGAAGCTTTGGTAACCATGGCAACAAAACACACACAGTACACTCTGATTAATGGCTAAAATTTCCTGAAATGACCTCTAAACAAAAAGCTTTTTCTCAAAAACTGTAAAAGATATCAAACTGAAAAGCTATAGCCAGATAGCTGAATATTTTGTGAACATTTTAAAGTTTGTTTGGTGTCTCTAGGTGAAAGTATGAAGGAGCTGAAACTTTTGGGAGCGGAAGAAAAATTTAAGGATTTCAAGCATGCTCCCATTGACTTCAATGTTAAAAAAAAGTGATAAAAAGCTTAATATTTTAAAAAGTATAAATGGTAGAAAAAAAGTTGAAAAAGAGCACACCTCAGCTAAAAGAGACGAACATTTTGATAGTTGAATGGTTTTAATAGCTGAAAGTATGCAGAAGTTACACATTACCGAAAAACGTACGGAATAAAATTAAAATTAAAAATAATAAATAAAATCGAATAACAATAGTGGGACTGCTAAAGCATTCCCACTAATAAAAAAACGAATAACAATAGTGGGACTGCTAAAGCAGTCCCACTAATAAAAAAACGAATAACAATAGTGGGACTGCTAAAGCATTCCCACTAATAAAAAAACGAATAACAATAGTGGGACTGCTAAAGCATTCCCACTAATAAATAAAAAAACGAACTAGAAAATGCATTTCCTGGGGAAAATGCGTGGGAATGCTGAATAGCTAAATTGCTAAAACGGCCGCCATCAAAACTGCCCCATCAGAATTGCCCCATCAAAATTGTCCACATTAAAACTGCCCCATCATATTGCCACCATCAAAACTGCCCCATCAGAATTGCTCCATCAAAATTGTCCCATCATATTGCCACCATCAGAATTGCCCCATCAAAACTGCCCCATCATATTTCCACCATCAAAACTGCCCCATCAGAATTGCCCCATCATATTACCACCATCAAAACTGCCCCATCATATTGCCACCATCAAAACTGCCCCCATCATATTGCCATCAAAACTGCCCCATTAGAATTGCCCCATCAAAATTGTCCCCATCAAAACTGCCCCATCAGAATTGCCCCATCAAAACTAAAAGTAATTTTTTTTTTCAAAAGTAATTTTTTTTTCAAAAATATTTTTTTTTTTCAAAAATATTTTTTTTTTCAAAAATATATATTTTTTTTCAAAAATGATTTTTTTTTTTCAAAAATATTTTTTTTTCAAAAATAATTGCTGAATAGCTAAATTGCTAAAACGGCCGCCATCAAAACTGCCCCATCATACTGCCATCGAAACTGCCCCATCAGAATTGCCCCATCAAAATTGTCCCCATTAAAACTGCCCCATCATATTGCCACCATCAAACCTGCTCCATCAGAATTGCTCCATCAAAATTGTCCCATCATATTGCCACCATCAGAATTGCCCATCAAAACTGCCCCATCATATTTTTCAAAAATATTTTTTTTTTTCAAAAATATTTTTTTTTTTTCAAAAATAATTTTTTTTTTTTCAAAAATATTTTTTTTTTCAAAACTATTTTTTTTTTTTCAAAAATAATTTTTTTTTTCAAAAATATTTTTTTTTTTCAAAAATAATTTTTTTTTTTCAAAAATAATTGCTGAATAGCTAAATTGCTAAAACGGCCGCCATCAAAATTGCCCCATCATACTGCCATCAAAACTGCCCCATCAGAATTGCCCCATCAAAATTGTCCCCATTAAAACTGCCCCATCATATTGCCACCATCAAAACTGCCCCATCAGAATTGCCCCATCATATTACCACCATCAAAACTGCCCCATCATATTGCCACCATCAAAACTGCCCCCATCATATTGCCATCAAAACTGCCCCATTAGAATTGCCCCATCATATTACCACCATCAAAACTGCCCCATCATATTGCCACCATCAAAACTGCCCCATCAGAATTGCCCCATCAAAACTGCCCCATCATATTGCCACCATCAAAACTGCCCCCATCAAAACTGCCCCATCAGAATTGCCCCATCAAAACTGCCCCATCATATTGCCACCATCAAAACTGCCCCCATCAAAACTGCCCCATCAGAATTGCCCCATCAAAACTGCCCCATCATATTGCCACCATCAAAACTGCCCCATCAGAATTGCCCCATCAAAACTGCCCCATCATATTGCCACCTTTAAAACTGCTCCATAAAAATTGTCCCCATCAAAACTGCCCCATCATATTGCCACTATCAAAACTGCCCCATCAGATTTGTCCCATCAAAACTGCCCCATCATATTGCCACCATCAAAACTGCCCCATCATATTGCCACCTACAAAACTGCCCCATCAGAATTGCCCCATCAAAACTGCCCCATCAGAATTGCCCCATCAAAACTGCCCCATCATATTGCCACCATCAAAACTGACCCATCAGAATTGTCCTATCAAAACTGCCCCATCATATTGCCACCATGAAACTGCCCCATCAGAATTGCCCTATCAAAACTACCCCATCATATTGCCACCATCAAAACTGCCCCATCAGAATTACCCCATCAAAACTGCCCCATCATATTCCTCTATTATAAATCAGTACATGGTGTGTCTGTCCCCTCCCCCGGGCTCTGTAATCAGAGCTGAGATGCTCCAGCCACCTCCCCCCTGTGTATAACAGAAGCTTTGGTAACCATGGCAACAAAACAAACACAGTACACTCTGATTAATGGCTAAAATTTCCTGAAATGACCTCTAAACAAAAAGCTTTTTCTCAAAAACTGTAAAAGATATCAAACTGAAAAGATATAGCCACATAGCTGAATATTTTGTGAACATTTTAAAGTTTGTTTGGTGTCTCTAGGTGAAAGTATGAAGGAGCTGAAACTTTTGGGAGCGGAAGAAGAATTTAAGGATTTCAAGCATGCTCCCATTGACTTCAATGTTAAAAAAAGTGTTAAAAAGCTTAATATTTTAAAAAGTATAAATGGTAGAAAAAAAGTTGAAAAAGAGCACACCTCAGCTAAAAGAGACGAACATTTTAATAGTTGAATGGTTTTAATAGCTGAAAGTATGCAGAAGTTACGCAGAACCAAAAAACGTACGGAATAATAAAAATAAATAAAATCGAATAACAATAGTGGGACTGCTAAAGCATTCCCACTAATAAATAAAATCGAATAACAATAGTGGGACTGCTAAAGCATTCCCACTAATAAAATGTGATGTTAAAGGATAGAAATCTTATCTTAATATACTCCTTCTGCAGGACCTGGATGATGGCAGAACAGGTCTCTGGGATAATGATCCCCAGTGCCTGGGGGTAGATGCCTGTCGAGAACTTGAGGTCCTGCAGGCTTCTCCCCGTCGCCAAGTACCGCAGGGTGGTGACGAGTCTCTGCTCCGGAGTGATGGCTTGCCTCATGCAGGTATCCTGCCTGCTAATATAAGGGGCCAACAAACGGTGAAATACGGGGTCCGTCATCCGGAGAAAGTTCCTGAAATCATCAGGATTATTCTAACGGATCTCACGGAGCAAAGGCATGTGACAGAACTGGTCACGCTGAAGCAACCAATTCTTGGTCCATGAACTCCTCCCCACCCTGTTCATGGACTGGACTTGTGTCAAGGTCAGGACCCCAACACCAAGCCCCCGCACAGCACGAACTCTACGAGGAGTACGTATACGCAACATGGCTAGAAAACGGTCGGCTGCTCAGAACGAAGTAACAGAACGCACTGAAGAACAGCAAGGCCTGTGAAGAGCGACCTGAAAAACAGCAACGAACGAACAAGAACACAATGACTAATGAAAGCCACGCGTAGCTTGCTTGCACGCACTGAAGAGCAGATACGAACCCACAAGCACAAACTGAACCGCAGAAAATGATCTGAAAGCCACGAGTCTGAAAAAGCGCGAATCGTCTCTCACCAAACTTTTACTAACACGAGATTAGCAAAAGGAGCCCAAAGGGTGCCACGCTTGGTTCTGAACTGGCCTTTTCTAGTCTCGTTGTACGTGGTTTACATCACCGCGTTCTTTGCGATCGGAAATTCCAACAACTTTGTGCGACCGTGTGTACGCAAAACAAATTTGAGCCAACATCCGTCGGAAAAAATCCTAGGATTTTGTTGTCGGAATGTCCGATCAGTGTCCGACCGTGTGTACGGGGCATAAGAAGTTTGATAAAGATATCTGATAGAGTGTGCCAGAAAAACCCAAACCTCTTTGCTTGCCTTTCTGTCGCTTAGAAGTAAATAAGGAGATAAAATAAGTAGATAAAATAAGGTAATCTGTTTGTCTACATGGAATTTGTCAGGTGTCATAAGGTAAGATGACACCTCTCCACTGCATTGTATTGTCATTGTATTATAATGAAACGTAGAGTGATGTTACAATATTTGGTGATGTATTGATGCTGACTTTTAATGATTTTATATATGAATGCTTTGACTCTAAAGTATAAGATATATATTTGGCAGGATGATTCTGGAATTGATGCAGTGAGTAAAAATATTTTCTTTTCCTTGCTGTAAAGACGTTCAGTGTCATCTTAGGGAAAGTACTAAAAAAAAAAAAAATGTCTGAAAAGTGTCCTGATTGTAATACTGGTTTACACAAATTTGTGTTTCAAGAAGGATTGACAGTGAAGGGAGTAATGTCACTTATTGGAAGAGCAGGGGAGACTTATCAAGTCTGTCCCCGGTCTTTGAAGTATTGTGACATTAGGGACGGTTTTACTATTTAAAATATGGGTAGAGCTTTAATACTTTTTTTAAGGTAATACATAAATTGGTGAGGCTAACTTTTGATTAATACATGCTATTTGAATAATTCTTTTTGCTACTGACATCTCTTGCAAAAGGGAAGTCAGGTGCAAAATTTGGACATTTGGCTTTTGCCAACAGGGTTCAAGTACTAATATCTCACTGACTGTAATAGATAGTGGGGAATTGTTTGCGGCATTAGTACTACCACAATTGAAGGCACTGTTTGAACTTGTTGGCATACTGCAAAAAGGAAAAAAGAGACTCAGTATTTAATTAGAATGTTTAGAAAGAAAAAATAAACATGTATGTTGTGGAGATCGGCTGGACCGAGGCTCCCTATAGTATCCTAGCCCATACATTGTTTATGATGGGTTTAGCAGAGTCATGGGATGGTAAATTAAGGGTTAAATCAACCTTCTCTATGCCTGTACCATGTGCCCTAGCTCCTGCCCTAGTTCCCTGTGCCCCGCCACCTCCATCTTATATACCACAACGCAGAATTTGAAAGCTGCAGAGGCTGCACACGCTGTAGAGGGTCAGAATACAAAACACAAAACAAGCAGAAAGCACAGAGGAAAAAAAAGAGGAAGTAACTACGCAGTTAGTTAATGCTCTAGGTTTCCTTTCATGACACAAGACGCTGGATTTAACACTTAAGATGAAATGCACAGTCTTTTAATACAGACTTATCTCAGTAACCTTGTCCCTAAATATGCACTTACTGTGAGACAGCAGATGTCAGACTGGGCTACAAAGAGTATGACTGACTTTCAAGGAAAAAAAAAAACGTTGATTGAAAAAGACGCAGCGGGATGTTTTGACATCCCAAAACAAACACCAGTATCAACACATTATCAAAATGATTTCTTAGGAAATCAAAGGGGAAACTTTTATAAAAAGAGGAAAGGGGGCAAGGACAAAGAGGGAGTTACATACAGAGAAAGAGGATTTCTTAAAGAAAGGAATCTTAAGGGAAATTGTCTCGCCTTACAATACTCCCAGTAAAGAAGGCAAATGGTGACTATAGGTTTGTACAAGACCTAAGGGACATCAATAGCTTAGTGGTACCAATTGCCCAAGTAGTGCCTGATGTGCCATCAATACTTACCGCCATACCATGCGATGCAGAGTATTTTACTGTGATTGATTTAAAGAATGTTTTTTTTTCATCCCTGTAGACGAGGAGACATGGCCACTGTACTCCAAGTCACCCTTGGGCCCTGGACTGCCCCTCATGGTTCTGTACTGTTGCAGTATGTTGATGATTTTTTGATTTGTAGTTCTTCAGAGGAGGACTGCCGAGCAGATAGCCTATCTTTATTGAAATGGTTACATGTATGTGGTTACAAAATGTTTAAGAAAAAGTTACAATGTTGTCAAAAGAAAAAAAAAACAAACAAAAAAAAACAGTTGAGTATTTGTGCTCACAAAAGGAGAAAGAAGAGTCAGTCATAAAAGAGCTGTGGCGCCCACCTAATAGGAAGGACATGCTCACCTTCCTAGGTATGATTGGTTACTGCCGCCAATGGATACCTGACTGCTCTTTCAATGACAATATATTGAGACAAGCAATGTCTTTGAAGCAATGTCTCTGAAATGTCTGATACTGTAAAATGGTCTGATGAAATGTTAAATGTTTTTGCCATGTTGCCATGTTTTGCCATGTTGAAATGTGTGATGGTTACCAGTCCGAGCCTTGGCCTCCTTGAATATGGCAAAATGTTTCACTTGTTTGCCAGGGAAAATTGCAGAACCATGGCGGGAGTACTGGCCCAGGAACATAGTGGGCATGCGCGAGTCGCACTGCGCGTCCTCTCTGGTCCCTGCTGTGTTCTGTGTCTCACAGAATACAGCGGGGGAGGACAGTGTAGGTGCCAGAAGTGGCGTAGGTCACCGCAAGCGCCGTGGTGATCTATGCCAGGAAGTGGGAGCAAATACCTGTATTAGACAGGTATCTGCTCCCTCCTCCCCCATGAAAGGTGCCAAATGTTACACCGGAGGGGGGGGGATCCAAAAAGTGGAAGTTCCATTTTTTGGTGGAAGTCCACTTTAAGACATATAAACAAATATATACCGCGCTGTCTCAAAAAAAAAAAACTAAAGCAGCCAGCACAGCAGTGGATAAAGTTGCAAAAATGACAAATTGGGTGAAATGTGCAGCGCTTATGTGATCATATAAACCATAACAAATAATATGAGTACAGAAAACGTGAATAATAAATGACGTGCTCAAAAATACTCCAAGCAGTCCTCTATTATGACATGTGATGTCTATAAACAGAGGAACTTGGACGTGTGATGTCCAAAAAAGAAAAAAGTCAGTGACAAGCTTCAGTCATGTGTGATGATAATCCTCAACCACATGTGGATATAATATAGTGACAGTCTTCAACTTCAAATATGTATGATGTAATAACAGTTAATAGTAGGTCCACCACCAAAGACACCAGAAGCTGCTTACCAGAGGGATTGAACTCAAATAGGTGTACACCTAGTGAGTCAATCAAGCTTTGTGGTATAATATACCAAGGGGATCAGATGCTCTATCCAGATATGACCTCCAGATGGACCTCCGAACAAGTGTAAGGTATGGATGGACTCAGTAGATATAGGCAGTCAGCCCCATCATTAAAAGAAAGAGGAAGGCATATAGTGTAACTCCGTATGGAAATTTTAATACATAAAAAGCAAAGGAAATACACTCACGTGTTTAGAAGTAAAATCAAGCGCTTGTATAAAAGAAGACAGTGGTCTCAGCATATCCTTCCGACACATTTCGACTTAGAAGTCATCATCTGATCATCCAGATGATGACTTCTAAGTCGAAACGCGTCGGAAGGATATGCTGAGACCACTGTCTTCTTTTATACAAGCGCTTGATTTTACTGCTAAACACGTGAGTGTATTTCCTTTGCTTTTTATGTATTAAAATTTCCATACGGAGTTACACTATATGCCTTCCTCTTTCTTTTAATGATGAGGCTGACTGCCTATATGTACTGAGTCTATCCATACCTTACACTTGTTCGGAGGTCCATCTGGAGGTCATATGTGGATAGAGCATCTGATCCCCTTGGTATATTATACCACAAAGCTTGACTGACTCACTAGGTGTACACCTATTTGAGTTCAATCCCTCTGGTAAGCAGCTTCTGGTGTCTTTGGTGGTGGACCTACTATTAACTGTTATTACATCATACATATTTGAAGTTAAAGACTGTCACTATATTATATCCACATGTGGTTGAGGATTATCATCACACATGACTGAAGCTTGTCACTGACTTATTTCTTTTTTGGACATCACACGTCCAAGTTCTTCTGTTTATAGACATCACATGTCATAATAGAGGACTGCTTGGAGTATTTTTGAGCACATCATTTATTATTCATGTTTTCTGTACTCATATTATTTGTTATGGTTTATATGATCACATAAGCGCTGCACATTTCACACAATTTGTCACTTTAAGACATATGCTAATAGCAGCATGTACAGTCATACAGTGGAGGAAGTGGAGGAAGGAGGTAGATCAATCGGGGAATGGGTGTTTTAGATGAATGAGATACAGTCTCTGGAGATGACGATAAAGACAGAAGCAGGTCTTAGAGAACAAACTTTAAAGACATGGCAACAATGGGAGGAGTTCAGGACCTCCGCAATATTATCAAACTATATAGAGAACAATACCGTAGGGCTTTTTTTTGTTTTTTTTATTTTTTTTTTGTTTTGGGGAAGGGTTATATGGGTTAATGTCTATTAGTTTATATGAGTCTGGATAAGCAATTTTGTGATCTTGGATGGACATATGCTGGCCAAGAAAACAAAAAACTCAATTATAGACTACAATATGAATTAATATACTGTGTTTATCGGCATATAACACCCACTTTTGCCCCCTTAAAATAGGAGGAAAATTGCATGCGCGTGTTATACGCTGATATAGGCTGCCAGCCGGATTTCCTGTGTACTTGGCTCTGCTCGCAGTCACAGTCAGTCTCACCCCCTGGACATCTCCTAGCATTGACGTCCCGGCATTGGACCGGCGTTATGTCCATCATAGGATCTGGGCCAAGGGGCGGGACTGGGTGTGACGCAGAGCCAAGTACACAGAAGATCCAGCTCTATTTCGGCAGCGCTCGTCCCCTCCTTCCCCTCCTTCCCCTCGGTGGCAGCCTATATTTCGGCAAGGTTGCAGATGGACACTGATTAGACTGCATATGGGCACAGATCAGGCTGCAGATGGGCACAGATCAGGCTGCACTGAAGCTGCAGGTGGGCACTAATCAGGCTGCATTGATGTTCAC
This sequence comes from Lithobates septentrionalis, assembly GCA_037952835.1. Lineage (NCBI taxonomy): Eukaryota > Metazoa > Chordata > Amphibia > Anura > Ranidae > Lithobates > Lithobates septentrionalis. The sequence continues at coordinate 1,579,738 of JBBDGP010000553.1, forward strand.
TGACCATTATTTTGCTTCAAAGTGGTTTATTTTTTTTTAAAAAGCTTTTTTTCCTGAAACTTCCCTCTCAAATTGGGGTACGTGTTATACACTGGCGCGTGTTATACACCGACAAATACGGTATGTTTTGGTAATGGTTTATGGCTGCTTTTGTAAGATATCCAGAATTGTCTTCTTCTCTTATGTTTTGTGTAAAATGGAAACATTTATAAAACAAAGATTTAAAAAAAAAAGTGAAACCATAAAAATGAGAATTAAAAAAATAAGGAAAAATTCCTTTAAATATAGTACCTGGGGGGTCCCCTTAGTAATGACATTTATAAAAAAAAAAAATTTTCCATTCAAGCTTTCTTTATTTCTTAAACAATGGCATGGGGAGCCAGTCTGTATGATAAGGCCACAATTTTGTCCACTCAAGTAAAGACTATAGATTTTTTGGTTAAATTCTGGTGTCTGTTTTGCAGGCTTTGAATAGAAGTAACAGGTGCAGAAAAATTGGCCTTGCTGTCAAAAATTTTAATGATTTTCACCTGTCATATAGGTATAGACAAATTGTTCTTTGGGTGTCGGTGGTGCCTTCACACCGACACCGTTACCCTATAGAGGTACTCGATAAAAGCAAGAAATGGCCTTGCTGTCATCAATTTTAATTATATGCACCTGTCAAACAAGTGTGGGCAAACTGGTTCTTGGGTGTTAATTGTACCCATGAAACCTACACCAAAAAATTTCTTCCAGATGAAATCAATACCCACAAATCAAGGCAGCCTAGACAGTCTTTCAGAGATTCAAGATCTATCAGAAAGAACTTAATCAGCGACATCAGCATCAGGGGCTTGATAGCTGCTGCTAATCCAGGACTCATTAATTTAAATGTAATAAATGTCAGTTGGTTCACAGAGTCTGTGTACAGACACACTCTCTGGCAGCAATGCAGCCCAGCAGGGCATTTGCATACTGGGCAATAGGGATGAGCCGAACACCCCCCGGTTCGGTTCGCACCAGAACCTGCGAACGGACCGAAAGTTCGCACGAACGTTAGAACCCCATTGACGTCTATGGGACTCGAACGTTCGAAATCAAAAGTGCTCATTTTAAAGGCTAATTTGAATGGTATTGTCCTAAAAAGGGTTTGGGGACCCGGGTCCTACCCCAGGGGACATGTATCAATGCAAAAAAAACTTTTAAAAACGGCCGTTTTTTCGGGAGCAGTGATTTTAATGATGCTTAACCACTTGAGCCCCGGACCATTATGCTGCCTAAGGACCAGAGGTCTTTTTCCAATTTGGCACTGCGTCACTTTAACTGCTAATTGCGCGGTCATGCAATGCTGTACCCAAACGAAATTTGCGTCCTTTTCTTCCCACAAATAGAGCCTTCTTTTGATGGTATTTGATCACCTCTGCGGTTTTTATTTTTTGCGCTATAAATGGAAAAAGACCGAAAATTTTGAAAAAAAATGATATTTTCTACTTTTTGTTATAAAAAAAATCCAATAAACTCAATTTTAGTCATACATTTAGGCCAAAATGTATTCGGCCACATGTTTTTGGTAAAAAAAATGTCAATAAGCGTATATTTATTGGTTTGCGCAAAAGTTTTAGCGTCTACAAACTAGGCTACATTTTCTGTAATTTACACAGCTTTTAGTTTATGACTGCCTATGTCATTTCTTGAGGTGCTAAAATGGCAGGGCAGTACAAAACCCCCCCAAATGACCCCATTGTGGAAAGTAGACACCCCAAGGAAATTGCTGAGAGGCATGTTGAACCCATTGAATATTTATTTTTTTTGTCCCAAGTGATTGAATAATGACAAAAAAAAAAAATATTTACAAAAAGTTGTCACTAAATGATATATTGCTCACACAGGCCATGGGCCTATGTGGAATTGCACCCCAAAATACATTCTGCTGCTTCTCCTGAATATGGGGATACCACATGTGTGGGACTTTTTGGGAGCCTAGCCGCGTACGGGGCCCCAAAATCCAATCACCGCCTTCAGGATTTCTAAGGGCGTAAATTTATGATTTCACTCTTTACTGCCTATCACAGTTTCTGAGGCCATGGAATGCCCAGGTGGCACAAAACCCCCCCAAATGACCCCATTTTGGAAAGTAGACACCCCAAGGTATTTTCAGAGAGGCATATTGAGTCCATGGAATATTTTATATTTTGACACAAGTTGCGGGAAAGTGACACATTTTTTTTTTTTTTTTTTTTTGCACAAAGTTGTCACTAAATGATATATTGCTCACACAGGCCATGGGCATATGTGGAATTGCACCCCAAAATACATTTAGCTACTTCTCCTGAGTACGGGGATACCACATGTGTGGGGCTTTTTGGGAGCCTAGCCGTGTACGGGACCCCGAAAACCAATCACCGCCTTCAGGATTTCTAAGGGTGAAAATTTTTGATTTCACTCTTCACTGCCTATCACAGTTTCGGAGGCCATGGAATGCCCAGGTGGCACAAAACCCCCCCAAATGACCCCATTTTGGAAAGTAGACACCCCAAGCTATTTGCTGAGAGGCATGGTGAGTATTTTGCAGCTCTCATTTGTTTTTGAAAATGAAGAAAGACAAGAAAAAACTTTTTTTTTTTTCTTTTTTCAATTTTCAAAACTTTGTGACAAAAAGTGAGGTCTGCAAAATACTCACTATACCTCTCATCAAATAGCTTGGGGTGTCTACTTTCCAAAATGGGGTCATTTGGGGGGGGGTTTGTGCCACCTGGGCATTCCATGGTCTCCGAAACTGTGATAAGCAGTCAAGAGAGAAATCAAAAATTCACGCCCTTAGAAAGCCTGAAGGCGGTGCTTGGTTTTCGGGGTTCCGTACGCGGCTAGGCTCCCAAAAAGTCTCACACATGTGGTATCCCCGTACTCAGGAGAAGCAGCAGAATGTATTTTGGGGTATAATTTCACATATTCCCATGGCATGTTTGAGCAATATATCATTTAGTGACAATTTTGTGCAAAAAAAAAAAAAAATTGTCTCTTTCCCGCAACTTGTGTCGCAATATAAAATATTCCATGGACTCGACATGCCTCTCAGCAAATAGCTTGGGGTGTCTACTTTCCAAAATGGGGTCATTTGGGGGGGTTTTGAACTGTCCTGGCATTTTATGCCCAACATTTAGAAGCTTATGTCACACATCACCCACTCTTCTAACCACTTGAAGACAAAGCCCTTTCTGACACTTATTGTTTACATGAAAAAGTTTTTTTTTTTTGCAAGAAAATTACTTTGAACCCCCAAACATTATATATTTTTTTAAAGCAAATGCCCTACAGATTAAAATGGTGGGTGTTTCATTTTTTTTTTTTTCACACAGTATTTGCGCAGCGATTTTTCAAACGCATTTTTTGGGGAAAAAACACACTTTTTTAAATTTTAATGCACTAAAACACACTATATTGCCCAAATGTTTGATGAAATAAAAAAGATGATCTTAGGCCAAGTACATGGATACCAAACATGACATGCTTTACAATTGCGCACAAACGTGCATTGGCAACAAAATAAATACATTTTTAAACGCCTTTAAAAGCCTTTACAGGTTACCACTTTAGATTTACAGAGGAGGTCTACTGCAAAAATTACTGCCCTCGATCTAACCTTTGCGGTGATACCTCACATGCATGGTGCAATTGCTGTTTACGTTTGACGACAGACCGCTGCTTGCGTTCGCCTTAGTGCGAGAGCAGGGGGCGACAGGGGTGCTTTTTTTTTTTTTTTTTTTTTTCTTTATTATTTTTTTGCTTTTTTATCTTATTATTAAACTGTTCCTTTCATTTTTATTTTTTTTTAATCATTTTTATTGTTATCTCGGGGAATGTAAATATCCCCTATGATAGCAATAGGTAGTGACAGGTACTCTTTTTTGAAAAAATTGGGGTCTATTAGACCCTAGATCTCTCCTCTGCCCTCAAAGCATCTGACCACACCAAGATCGGTGTGATAAAATGCTTCCCCAATTTCCCAATGGCGCTATTTACATCCAGCGAAATCTAAGTCATAAAATGCTCGTAGCTTCCGGTTTCTTAGGCCATAGAGATGTTTGGAGCCACTCTGGTCTCTGATCAGCTCTATGGTCAGCTGGCTGAATCACCGGCTGCATTTTCAGGTTCCCTGTTGAGACAGGAGAGCCAGAGAAAAACACGGAAGACGGTGGGGGGGGGGTCATTCCCTCCCACGGCTTGTAAAAGCAGTCTAGAGGCTAATTAGCCGCTAGGATTGCTTTTACATGAAAGCCGACCGCTGGCTGAAAAGAATGATACCAAGATGATACCTAAACCTGCAGGCATCATTCTGGTATAACCACTCAAAGTTGTGAATGGCGTACCTGAAGACAAAAAAATGGTTAACAATAAAGCACAGTAAACGGTAAAGTATAAAAAATTGCATACCTGAAAAGCAAACCTGATAAAACATAATAACAATAAAACATTGCAGAATAGAATACAGTAAAAAAGAGCAGAACAATAGAGAGAATAGAGAGAGAGAGAACAATAAAACGACAACTATTTTTTTTTATTTTATATATATATATATATATTTTTATTTTTTTTACACTTTTTTTGTAACTAACTTTTATAACTGTAACCGGTTCCAGGTTCGGGTCTCTCAAAATGCGATGGCATCTTGGGAGACCCTGTGAAAGTGTGCCTAGTCTGTGCAATGCTGTACCCTACGCTAATACTCAACTAGTGCATGGTAGCGTTCAAAACATTCACCAATGCAAAGACCAGGATTGTCAGGACAGGAGGGACAATAATAGCGTGTGTCACGCCTATATCCGCGCTAGCTGCAGACACAATATCTTTTTTGGGGGCGTTCGCTGGGTAGGGGTACTCGGGAGGACATAAAGAAAATGCCTCTCATGCAGCCGACTGCATTTGGTTGGGGATGTGAATGGGGGAAGTACGGGCGCTGCAGAAGCGGTGGGTTCCCAATTAGGATTGGCGAATGCAGTAGGAAGGGCACTATGGGCACGACGGGCCTGTGTTTGTCTTTTTGGTGGCAGCGGGACACTACTTGTGCTTGCCACCTCACCAGCTTGAACTGCACTTATGGGACTCGCCACGTCACCAAGTGTTACTGCAGTGCTGGTTTGACTACGACCGGGGTGTACTAGGCCGCTGGCGCTTGCCAGTTCACCAAAACGCTACCAAAAAATCTGTTGGCGATCGCAGGGATCAGGCCTGACTCTGCGAATGCTGCAGTTATGCGTTTTAGTCTTTTGTAAGTGACAGTGATCGATCGATACTGCACTTGGGTGGGCTGGGCTGGGCCGGGCGGAGGGGCAAAACGCAGGTGCTAGCAGGTATCTGGGCTGATCCCGCTAACACTGCGTTTGTGAGAACCCTAAACTGCTGGGGATGCTAGTATAGATCTGATCGGATCAGATATTGATCCGTTCAGATACTATACCACTAAGGGTGGTGTACAGTGCGTGCGTGGGTGTTAGCGGTACTGGCGCTAACCTGACGCTGCCTGGGGCTGGTGCTTGCCAGTTCACCAAAATACTACCAAAAAAACTGTTAGCGATCGCAGGGATCAGGCCTGACTCTGCGAACGCTGCAGTTATGCATTTAGTGTTTTGTAAGTGTCAGTGATCGATCGATACTGCACTTGGGTGGGCTGGGCCGGGCGGAGGGGCAAAACGCAGGTGCTAGCAGGTATCTGGGCTGATTCCGCTAACACTGCGTTTTTGGGAACCCTAAACTGCTGGGGACACTAGTATAGATCTGATCGGATCAGATATTGATCCGTTCAGATACTATACCACTAAGGGAGGCGTATGCTGCGTGCGTGGGTGTTAGCGGTACTGGCGCTAACCTGACCCTGCCTGGGGCTGGTGCTTGCCAGTTCACCAAAATACTACCAAAAAAACTGTTAGCGATCGCAGGGATCAGGCCTGACTCTGCGAACGCTGCAGTTATGCGTTTAGTCTTTTGTAAGTGACAGTGATCGATCGATACTGCACTTGGGTGGGCTGGGCTGGGCCGGGCGGAGGGGCAAAACGCAGGTGCTAGCAGGTATCTGGGCTGATCCCGCTAACACTGCGTTTTTGGGAACCCTAAACTGCTGGGGACGCTAGTATAGATCTGATCGGATCAGATATTGATGCGTTCAGATACTATACCACTAAGGGAGGTGTATGCTGCGTGCATGGGTGTTAGCGGTACTGGCGCTAATCTGACGCTGCCTGGGGCGACGCATATCACCGCCGGGCGATCAGGGGGCTAAACCTTTATTCGGTAATAAACGGCGGGTGCCCTGACACTATAAAAAATAAACAAACTAACCAGCGTCAACCGTAACGGTTATACGGTGATCAGTGGTGAAAGGGTTAACTAGGGGGCAATCAAGGGGTTAAAACATTTATTCGGTAGTATATGGGGGTCCCTGACGCTATAAAACGCTGACGGCGAACCTAAATATTTATGTCCCTAACTAGCGTCACCAGCGACACTAATACAGCGATCAGAAAAATGATCGCTTAGTGACACTGGTGACAGGGGGTGATCAAGGGGTTAAAACTTTATTAGGGGGGGTTAGGGGGGTACCCTAGACCTAAAGGGGGGTAACAGTATCTGTCCCAACACTGTAACTGTCACAAACTGACACTATGCAGTAATCAGAAAAAAAAAAAAAAAAAAAAACTGCTGGTGTCAGTTTGTGACAGGGGGGGGTGATTGGGGGGGGATCGGGGGGCGATCGGGGGGGGGATCGGGGTGTTTTGTGTGCCTGGCATGATCTACTGTGTGTGTGTGTGTTGGTGCACTCACATTGATGTCTTCTCTCCTCGGGCCGGAACGGAAATTACCGAGCCGAGGAGAGATGACATCATTTCCTTTGCTGCTGTTTAGCATACAGCAGCAAAGGAATGATTCGATTGGCCGGCGGCGATCGCGAGGGGGGGGCCACGAACGGATGGTCTCCCCCTCACCACCGATCGCCGCTGGACAAACGACGACCGCCTCGGACCCCCCACCCGCGGAAGGCAAATCACGTACCCTGTACGTGATTTTGCCTGTCCGTGCCACTTTGCCGACGTACATCGGCGTGAGGCGGTCGTCAAGTGGTTAAAGTAAAAAAAAAAAAGTGAAATATTCCTTTAAATATCGTACCTGGGGGGTGTCTATAGTATGCCTGTAAAGTGGCGCGTGTTTCCCGTGTTTAGAACAGTCCCTGCACCAAATGTCATTTTTAAAGGAAAAAATCTAATTTAAAACTGCTTGCGGGTTTAATGTCATGTCGGGTCATGGCAATATGGATGAAAATCAGTGAGACAAACGGCATGGGTACCCCCCCAGTCCATTACCAGGCCCTTTGGGTCTTGTATGGATATTAAGGGGAACCCCGCACCCAAATTAGAATAAGGAAAGGCCCTATATACTCTGAACAGCAGTATACAGGCGGTGCAAACAAGACAGGGACTGTAGGTTTGTTGTTAAGTAGAATCTCTTTGTAATTTTGAACGGGTACATTTTTAACGTGTTTAGCTCCAGCCAAAAAATCTTTTTTAAGCTTTTTGGAAAACATAGGGAAGGGTTATCACCCCTGTGACATTTGTTTTGCTGTCTTTCCTCCTCTTCAGAAGATTTCACCTCACTTTTTGTCCCAATGAAAAATGTTTTTCGAAAATTTAGGTTTTTTTGTGGAACAAGGATTGGAAAGCATCAGTGGAAAGGAGAAATTGTTTTCCCATATTAACTCTTACAGGAGAGAATTTCCCTTCCTAGGGGTAGATTTCATCTCACTTCCTGTTGTCTCCTTCCGTTTGCAAGTAGGAGTCGTTTGTAAGTTAGATGTTTGAAAGTAGGGTCCTGCCCTATATACTCAGCAGAAATTTGGGCCTTAGGTGTTGCTGTGGCCACAACACTGTAAGCCCTCAAAAGGCCCTGCTGTGAAATATTAGATCAAGAATTGTAATTACATGCCCCTGTTGAACAGGAGCTGAAAAATTAGGCCTTAGGCACTGGTGCTGGTGCCACAACACTGCAACCCCTCACAGACACTCTAGTTGGAACGCAGGAACGAGCCCTGCTGCAAAGTATTGCATCAAAAATTGTAATTACACGCCCCTGTTAGACAGGGGCAGAAAAATTGGGCCTTAGGCACTGGTGCTGGTGCCACAACACTGCAACCCTTCACAGACACTCTAGTTGGAACGCAGGAACGAGCCCTGCTGCAAAGTATTGCATCAAAAATTGTAATTACACGCCCCTGTTAGACAGGGGCAGAAAAATTGGGCCTTAGGCACTGGTGCTGGTGCCACAACACTGCAACCCCTCACAGACACTCTAGTTGGAATGCAGGAACGAGCCCTGCTGCAAAGTATTGCATCAAAAATTGTAATTACACGCCCCTGTTAGACAGGGGCAGAAAAATTGGGCCTTAGGCACTGGTGCTGGTGCCACAACACTGCAACCCCTCACAGACACTCTAGTTGGAATGCAGGAACGAGCCCTGCTGCAAAGTATTACATCAAAAATTGTAATTACAAGCCCCTGTTAAACAGGGGCTGAAAAATTGTGCCTTAGGCACTGGTGGTGGCGCCCAGAACCAAAAATGTTCTTACAAGCTATCAGCGTGATGATTGAGGAGGAAGAGGATAATTACTCAGGGATAGTCACTCAGCATCAGCATAGGCAGTCTTTGAAGGGATCTGAGATTTCATAAAAAATTATTCGGTTACATCAGCATCAGGTGCTTGGTAGCTGGTGGTGATCCAAGACTGATTCATTTTTATGAAGGTCAGCCGATCGACCGAGTCGGTGGACAGACGCACCCTGTGATCGGTTACCACGCCTCCAGCAGCACTGAATGTGCATTCCGAAAGAACGCTGGATGCAGGACAGGCCAGTAGCTCAATTGCATACTGTGCAAGCTCTGGCCAGTGATCCATCCTCAAGACCCAGTAACCCAGAGGATTTTCGGTGGGAAAGGTGTCCAAGTCTGATCTTGCCCCTAGGTATTCCTGCACCATGTAAAACAGACGCTGGCGATGGTTGCTGGAACCGATCATACCTTGGGGCTGCGGACCAAAAAATTGTCTGAACGCATCGGTCCAGAAACAGGAGTTTGTAACCTCCCAGTCTCTGGGAACGCATTGCACAGACCTTTCTGCAAGGCCTCCCGAAGATGTTTCATCCTCTGCTCCCTCTGCGATGGCAAGATAAGGTCCGCAACCTTACCCTTGTAACGTGGATCAAGGAGGGTTGCCAGCCAGTATTGGTCCTTCTCCTTGATACCACGAATACGAGGATCCTTACGCAGGCTTTGCAGGATCAGGGAGGCCATGCAGCGTAGGTTTGCTGAGGCATTCGGTCCGGAGTCCTCTGGGTCACTAAGGACGACAACGTCCGCAGCCACCTCCTCCCAGCCACGTACAAGTCCATGTGTTTCTTGGGACTGATCCCTTAAAGACTGCTGCTGATGCTGAGTGCCAGGCTCCACCTCCATACTGACACAATCTTCCTCCTCCTCCTCCTCGTCCTCTTCCTGTGTGATCGGCGGGCACGCAGGAACACTGTCTGGATAAAGGGGGCCTTGAGAGCTAAGGAAGTCCTCCTCTTCCTGCCTCTGTTCTGCCTCAAGTGCCCTGTCCATTATTCCACGCAGCGTGTGCTCCAACAGGTGGACAAGGGGGACAGTGTCACTGATGCATGCACTGTCACTGCTCACCATCCTCGTGGCCTCCTCGAATGGTGACAGGACAGTGCATGCATACCTGATCTTGGCCCACTGGCGTGGGGAAAAAAAACCAAGCTCCCCTGACCCTGTCCTGGTGCCATAGTCGCACAGGTACTCATTGATGGCCCTCTGCTGCGTGTGCAGCTGCTGCAGCATGGCCAACGTTGAGTTCCACCTGGTGGGCATGTCACAGATTAGGCGGTTCTTGGGCAGGTTAAACTCCTTTTGGAGGTCCGTCAGCCGAGCACTGGCATTATATGACCGGCGGAAATGCACACAGACTTTCCTGGCCTGCCTCAGGACATCCTGTAAGCCCGGGTACCTGCCCAAGAACCGCTGCACCACCAAGTTAAGGACGTGAGCCAAACAGGGCACATGGGTCATTTGTCCCTGTCGGAGGGCAGAGAGGAGGTTGGTGCCATTGTCGCAAACCACCATTCCTGCCTTAAGTTGGCGTGGCGTCAACCACCTCTGAACCTGCCCCTGCAGAGCTGACAGAACCTCTGCCCCAGTGTGGCTCCTGTCCCCCAAGCACACCAGCTCAAGCACCGCATGGCATCTTTTGGCCTGCGTACTTGCGTAGCCCCTTGAACGACTATGGAGCACCGCTGGTTCCGAGGAAGAGGCCATGGAGGAAGAAGAAGAGGAGGGGGTGGAGGAGAGAGGTGTGTCACAATCAGCATTTTGGAGGCGTGGTGGCGGAACAACCTCCAACACTACTGCACCTTGTCCTGCATCCTTCCCAGCTGCCAGCAGAGTCACCCAATGCGCCGTGAAACTTAGGTAACGTCCCTGTCCATGCCTGCTGGACCATGAGTCAGCGGTAATATGCACCTTACCGCTGACCGCCCTGTCCAGCGAGGCATGGACATTGCCTTCCACATGCCGGTAGAGAGCCGGAATCGCCTTCCGTGAGAAAAAGTGGCGTTTGGGTACCTGCCACTGAGGAACCGCACATTCCACAAACTCACGGAAGGGGGCAGAGTCTACCAACTGAAAAGGCAGCAGTTGAAGTGCTAGCAATTTTGCCAAGCTAGCATTCAACCGCTGGGCATGTGGATGGCTGGGAGCAAACTTCTTTCGGCGGTGCAGCAGCTGGGGCAGGGAAATTTGCCTGGTACAATCTGACGTCGGTGTACCAAAGCAGATTTACCACAAGTACTTGGCTGTGACACACCTAATTCTACACCTTCATTCCTCTCACTGCAGGTCTCAGAGAGGACTGGAGGTCTAGTGGGGTTGGAAATCTCAGCTGATGAGGAGCAAGGAGAGATCCTCTTTGTTCTTTGGTGTGGGTCTTTTAGATACGCTTGCCAACTAACTGCATGGCAGGTCAACATATGTCTGGTCAAGCATGTGGTACCCAAGTGGGAGATGTTTTGGCCACGCGAGATACGCTTGAGACATATGTTGCAAATAGTAGCGGTGCGATCTGATGCACTGGTCTCAAAAAAGGCCCACACCAAAGAACTTTTTGAATAACGCGCAGAGACTGCAGCGCCCTGCACATGTGGAGCTTTTGGGTGTGATGCAGTCAATGTGCTGCCCTTAGGCTGGCCCCTGGAGGGCATCCTGCCTCGTTGGTGATGTGCCGCCTCCTCCTCCTCCTCCTCCTCCTCCTCTCTCCTATCAGGCACCCACGTTGAGTCAGTGACCTCATCATCCCCTCCCTCCTCATCACTGGAGCAAACCTGGCAGTATGCTGCAGCAGGGGGAGCATGACTGCCAGATTGCTGTCCTTCTTGGGCACCCCCTCTGTCCGTGCTCATGTTACTGCCTTCATCGAGCTCAGTATCATCATCAGAGCCTTCCAAACGCTGGGCATCCTCCTGGAGCATGTACCCAACACTATGGTCAAACAGTTCGAGGGAATCCTCAGGAGGACATGGTGGAGCTAGGGAAGGAGTCACTGATGACATTGAGCTGAGGGAAGAGGCCGCTGCTTTGCCAGACAAAGCACCCTGGGTGAGAGAGGATGAGGAGGATGAGGACGGCTTGGTCATCCACTCGACCAAGTCTTCCGCATGTTGCGGCTCAACACGGCCAGCTGCCGAAAAAAAGGCCAAGCGTGTCCCATGGCCACGTGCTGATGAGGATGCACCGTCTCCACGACCAGCACTAGACACAGAGCCTGCTTGCCCTCTCTTATTGGCTTGTGACTGTCTGCCTCTCCTTCTTGGCCTTCCAGACATACTAATTGCCTGTAGCTGCACTAAGCTGGGATAGAACACCAGTAATTTTCTTCAGGTAGCTTTATATACTGTAACCAGACAAGCCTGCCTGTCAGTAGGAAGATAACAGGAACAGATCTAGCTGAACACTGTGAGCAGGACGCACTGTACTAAATGTAAATAGTCTAGCTGCCTGACCGTGGTACTAATAGGATCAAATAGAACACCAGTAATTTTCTTCAGGTAGCTTTATATACTGTAACCAGACAAGCCTGCCTGTCAGTAGGAAGATAACAGGAACGGATCTAGCTGAACACTGTGAGCAGGACGCACTGTACTAAATGTAAATAGTCTAGCTGCCTGACCGTGGTACTAATAGGATCAAATAGAACACCTGTAATTTTCTTCAGGTAGCTTTATATACTGTAACCAGACAAGCCTGCCTGTCAGTAGGAAGATAACAGGAACGGATCTAGCTGAACACTGTGAGCAGGACGCACTGTACTAAATGTAAATAGTCTAGCTGCCTGACCGTGGTACTAATAGGATCAAATAGAACACCTGTAATTTTCTTCAGGTAGCTTTATATACTGTAACCAGACAAGCCTGCCTGTCAGTAGGAAGATAACAGGAACGGATCTAGCTGAACACTGTGAGCAGGACGCACTGTACTAAATGTAAATAGTCTAGCTGCCTGGCCGTGGTACTAATAGGATCAAATAGAACACCTGTAATTTTCTTCAGGTAGCTTTATATACTGTAACCAGACAAGCCTGCCTGTCAGTAGGAAGATAACAGGAACGGATCTAGCTAAACACTGTGAGCAGGACGCACTATACTAAATGTAAATAGTCTAGCTGCCTGACCGTGGTACTAATAGGATCAAATAGAACACCTGTAATTTTCTTCAGGTAGCTTTATATACTGTAACCAGACAAGCCTGCCTGTCAGTAGGAAGATAACAGGAACGGATCTAGCTAAACACTGTGAGCAGGACGCACTATACTAAATGTAAATAGTCTAGCTGCCTGACCGTGGTACTAATAGGATCAAATAGAACACCTGTAATTTTCTTCAGGTAGCTTTATATACTGTAACCAGACAAGCCTGCCTGTCAGTAGGAAGATAACAGGAACGGATCTAGCTGAACACTGTGAGCAGGACGCACTGTACTAAATGTAAATAGTCTAGCTGCCTGACCGTGGTACTAATAGGATCAAATAGAACACCTGTAATTTTCTTCAGGTAGCTTTATATACTGTAACCAGACAAGCCTGCCTGTCAGTAGGAAGATAACAGGAACGGATCTAGCTGAACACTGTGAGCAGGACGCACTGTACTAAATGTAAATAGTCTAGCTGCCTGACCGTGGTACTAATAGGATCAAATAGAACACCTGTAATTTTCTTCAGGTAGCTTTATATACTGTAACCAGACAAGCCTGCCTGTCGGTAGGAAGATAACAGGAACGGATCTAGCTGAACACTGTGAGCAGGACGCACTGTACTAAATGTAAATAGTCTAGCTGCCTGACCGTGGTACTAATAGGATCAAATAGAACACCTGTAATTTTCTTCAGGTAGCTTTATATACTGTAACCAGACAAGCCTGCCTGTCAATAGGAAGATAACAGGAACGGATCTAGCTGAACACTGTGAGCAGGACACACTGCACTAAATGTAAATAGTCTAGAAGATAACAGGAACGGATCTAGCTGAACACTGTGAGCAGGACGCACTGCACTAAATGTAAATAGTCTAGAAGATAACAGGAACGGATCTAGCTGAACACTGTGAGCAGGACGCACTGCACTAAATGTAAATAGTCTAGAAGATAACAGGAACGGATCTAGCTGAACACTGTGAGCAGGACGCACTGCACTAAATGTAAATAGTCTAGAAGATAACAGGAACGGATCTAGCTGAACACTGTGAGCAGGACGCACTGCACTAAATGTAAATAGTCTAGAAGATAACAGGAACGGATCTAGCTGAACACTGTGAGCAGGACGCACTGCACTAAATGTAAATAGTCTAGAAGATAACAGGAACGGATCTAGCTGAACACTGTGAGCAGGACGCACTGCACTAAATGTAAATAGTCTAGAAGATAACAGGAACGGATCTAGCTGAACACTGTGAGCAGGACGCACTGCACTAAATGTAAATAGTCTAGAAGATAACAGGAACGGATCTAGCTAAACTGAATACAGTGTATATATATATATGCAACACCTGGGATGCATATATATATACACAATACACTGTAAGTGCAGCTAACTGACTGACTGTTCTGCCTAATCTATCTAACTCAAATCAAATGACACTGTCTCTCTCTCTATCTCTCAGCACACCGGAACACACACTACACAGGGCCGCCGTGCAGGCGGCCTTATATAGTGTGGGGCGTGTACTAAATCCCCTGAGCCATAATTGGCCAAAGCCTCCTTGGCTTTGGCCAATTACGGCTCTCTGTTCAGGTGGCGCTGTGATTGGCCAAGCATGCGGGTCATAGTGCATGCTTGGCCAATCATCAGCCAGCAATGCACTGCGATGCCACAGTGAATTATGGGCCGTGACGCGCCACACGAATTTGGCGCGAACGGCCCATATCGTTCGCAATTCGGCGAACGACCGAACAGCCGATGTTCGAGTCGAACATGGGTTCGACTCGAACACGAAGCTCATCCCTACTGGGCAATGTCTGGCCAGTGGTCTATTGGATCGTCAGCTGGAAAGCTCTCCATGTCTGTTTTCGCCCCTAGATAGTCTCCCAGAATATGATGGGATGTGGAAGCTGACAGCCCTGGGCGTTGAGGACTAAATTTTTTTTTTAAATGCATCCCTTCTCCACCGCTCTTCTCTTGACCAACAGAAGCCTCAAAACTACGTTTTCCACCAGACTGTAACCTACCAGAGTCGGTAAAGGCATTACATAAACTCCTCTTTAAGAGATTTCATCTTCTGCTCCCTCTGTGGGTCAGGATGAGTTCTTACACTTTGCCCTTGTAACAGTGGTCAATGAGGGTTGCCAACCAATAGTTATCCTTTTCCTTGATGCCACGTATTTTCGGGTCCTTTTGCAGGCTTTGAAGAATGAGGGAGCCCATGCAAAGCAAGTTTGGAGGCATGAGAAGCAGACTCCACGGGGTCATTGAGGAATACAGTTTTTGGAACTGCCTCCTCCCAGCCACATACTACTCCCAAGGGTTCTGGGGATTGAAAACCATCTGTTAAGGGTTGATGAATGTCTTGCTCTGCTTCAATGCCTCCAAAACTACCAGAATCCTCCTCCTCCATCTCTTCTTGCGTGTTCTGTGATGTGGCAAGAATGGTGTCTGCATAAAGCAGACCTTGAGAGAAAAGGAAGTCCTCCTCTTCCTCCCGCTGCTCTGCCTTGAGTGCCCTGTCCATAATGCCACGCAGAGTCTGCTCCAGCAGGAACACAAAAGTGATTGTGTCACTGATGTATGCATTGTCACGGCTCACCATCCTTGTGGCCTCCTCAAATGGTGACAGTACAGTGCATGCATCCTTTATCAGCAGTAGGGATGAGCCGAACACCCCCCTGTTCGGTTCGCACCAGAACTTGCGAACAGGCAAAAAATTTGTTCGAACATGCGAACACCATTAACCACTTGACAACTGGGCACTTAAACCCCCCTCGTGACCAGACCAATTTTCAGCTGTCAGCGCTCTCACATTTTGAATGACAATTACTCAGTCATACAATACTGTACCCAAATGAATTTTTTGTCCTTTTTTTCATACAAATAGAGCTTTATTTTGGTGGTATTTGATCACCTCTGGGTTTTTTATTTTTTGCGCTATAAATGAAAAAAGACCGAAAATTTTGAAAAAAAACGCATTTTTCTTTGTTTCTGTGATAAAATTTTGCAAATTAGTAATTTTTCTTCATAAATTTTGGCCACAATTTATAATGCTACATATCTTTGGTAAAAATAACCCAAATTAGTGGATATTATTTGGTCTTTGTGAAAGTTAGAGAGTCTACAAGTTATGGTGCAAATCATAAAAAAATGATCACACCTGATGCACTGACGGCCTATCTCATTTCTTGCGACAAGTCAGGAAAGTACAAATACCCCCCAAATGACCCCTTTCTTGAAAGTAGACATTCCAAGGTATTTAGTAAGATGCATGGTGAGGTTTTTGATGTTGTAATTTTTTCCCACAATTCTTTGCAAAATGAAGATTTTTTTTTCCCACAAAATTGTCATTGTAATAGGTTATTTCTCTCACATGGCATGTATATACCACAAATGACACCCCAAAACACATTCTGCTACTCCTCCTGAGTATTACGATACCACATGTGTGGGACTTTTCACAGCCTGGCCACATACAGAGGCCCAACATGCAGGGAGCACCATCACGTGTTCTAGGAGCATAAATTACACATCTAATTTGTTGACTACCTATTACACTTTTGAAGGCCCTGGAGAGCCAGGACAATGACATGTGACACTGACGTGACACTGATGACAAATGGCACTGATACGTGGCACTGATGTGGCACTGATGACAGATGGCACTGATACGTGGCACTGACACTGATGTGGCACTGATGACAGATGGCACTAATACATGGCACTGATGACAGATGGCACTAATACGTGGCACTGATGACAGATGGCACTAATACATGGCACTGACAGATGGCACTAATACGTGGCACTGATGACACGTGACACTGATGACAGATGGCACTAATATGTAGCACTGATGACACGTGGCGCTTATGACAAATGGCACTGATGACAGATGGCACTAATATGTGGCACTGATGACACGTGGCACTGATGAAAGATGGCACTAATACGTGGCACTGATGACAGATGGCACTAATACGTGGCACTGATGACAGATGGCACTGATACGTGGCACTGATGACACTGATACGTGGCACTGATGACACGTGACATTGATGACAGATGGCACGTGACACTGATGACAGATGGCACTATGTGGCACTGGGGACAGATGGCACTTATACGTGGCACTGGGGACAGATGGCAGTGGGGACAGATGGCAGTGGGGACAGATGGCAGGGACATGACAGCAGGGACAGATGGCAGGGACAGATGGCAGGGGCAGATGGCAGGGGCAGATGGCAGGACAGATGGCAGGGGCAGATGGCAGGACAGATGGCAGGGGCAAATGGCAGGACAGATGGCAGGGGCAGTTGGCAGGGACAGATAACAGTGCTGACACTTTTTTTTTCTTTTTTTTTTCTGTTTACTTACCGCCGCAGCGGTTCGCTCTCCCTCCTCACACGCTGTCTCTGTGTGAGGAGGGAGAGCCGGCGATGAGAGAGGATCTCATATGTTTACATATGAGATCCTCTCTCATTGGCAGAGCGATCACACTGTAAACGGCCGCTGTCATTGGCCGTTTACGGCGATCTGTGACTGGCTGTGTCCGAGGGACACGGCCAGCACAAAACTTCCCCGATGCGCGCCCGCAAGAGCGGACAATGTGGAAGTAAACTGGAGGACGTCCAGGGACGCCCTCCCGGCAATTGGAGTCCGCGCTGTAGCCGTCTTTCGGCTATAGCGTGGACGCTTAGTGGTTAAAGTCTATGGGACACGAACATGAATAATCAAAAGTGTTAATTTTAAAGGCTTATATGCAAGTTATTGTCATAAAAAGTGCTTGGGGACCTGGGTCCTGCCCCAGGGGACATGGATCAATGCAAAAAAAAGTTTCGGGAGCAGTGATTTTAATAATGCCTAAAGTGAAACAATAAAAGTGTAATATCCCTTTAAATTTTGTACCTGGGGGGCGTCTATAGTATGCCTGTAAAGGGGCGCATGTTTCTCGTGTTTAGAACAGTCTGACAGCAATATGACATCTCAAAGGAAAAAAAGTCATTTAAAACTACTCATTAATCAATAAAGTGCTCATAAATGACATATTAAGATGTAAACAGTGAACAACAATCAATGTACTAAGTGAAAAATAAAAAATAAAAATAAAATAATAATAAAAAATAAAAAATAAAGTCCATAAACAATGGTGTTCAGATGTGTATTCTGGATCAATATTCCACCGCTGGTGCTGCCCACCACCTTATGATAGAGAAATGGAGGCTTACCGGACAGCCTGCGACCACCCTTATTCAGGGGGGTCAAAACAGGCTCAGAGAGCTGTGAGGTAAATGGGTGTGCTCGGCTTCTAATGGATCTGCATTTTGTTTCTCTTTTCACCTCAGAGGTTTTTGTAGGCACCTATGGTCTGCTCCTGCTGGAACCCATTGGAAGTTTATAAGAAGCACCCCTGGGATCGCACCCTTCATATCATTCCCTGGTGTTGCCGATTATCCGTTCAGGAAGGAGGGTGGAGGAACATCTACAGAGCTCCCTGTGGGATATCCCCTGTGGTCTACACACTTCTACTGAGCCTGTTTTGACCCCCCTGAATAAGGGTGGTCGCAGGCTGTCCGGTAAGCCTCCATTTCTCTATCACAAGGTGGTGGGCAGCACCAGCGGTGGAATATTGATCCAGAATACACATCTGAACACCATTGTTTATGGACTTTATTTTTTTATTTTTATTTTTATTTTATTTTTATTTTTTATTTTTCACTTAGTACATTTATTGTTGTTCACTGTTTACATCTTAATATGCCATTTATGAGCACTTTATTGATTGATTGATATTTATATCAGTTGCTACAACCTTAATGATTGTTACTCACTCCAGTTGTAATTTTTTACTCATTTAACACATCTCACTTATGTGATATTTGTCCAGCGCTGCACTGCTTTATCTATATCCACTCTTGTGCCCTCATATCGGGGTTATAGTGTCCAGCTGCAGGACTCTTCTCACGTATTTAATTATTATTTTCATTTTTATATCTTACTGTTTATGCACTGAGTGCAATTCTTTCTTATTTATTTAAGACTACTCGTGGCTATTAATGAATTGCCGGTCTGACAATACACATAAAAGTTAGTTGATAAAAACGGCATGGGAATTCCCCACAGGGGAACCCCGAACCAAAATTTAAAAAAAAAATGACGTGGGGAGGTCCCCCAAAATTCCATACCAGGCCCTTCAGGTCTGGTATGGATATTAAGGGGAACCCCGGCCAACATTTTTTTAAAAAATGGCATGGGGTCCCCCTCAAAATCTATACCAGACCCTTATCCAAGCACGCAACCTGGCAGGCCGCAGGAAAAGAGGGGGGGATGAGAGAGCGTCCCCCCTTCCTGAACCATACCAGGCCACATGCCCTCAACATTGGGAGGGTGCTTTGGGGTAGCCCCCCAAAACACCTTGTCCCCATGTTGATGAGGACAAGGGCCTCATCCCCACAACCCTTGGCCAGTGGTTGTGGGGGTCTGCGGGCGGGGGGCTTATCGAAATCTGGAAGCCCGCTTTAACAAGGGGACCCCCAGATCCCGGCCCTCCCCCCTGTGTGAAATGGTGGGGGGGTACAAAAGTACCCCTACCATTTCACAAAAAAACTGTCAAAATGTTAAAAATGACAAGAGAAAGTTTTTGACAATCCTTTTATTTAAATGCTTCTTCTTTCTTCTATCTTCTTTCTTCTTTCTTCTATCGGCGTCTTCTTCCCGTCTTCTCCTCGGGCCGCTCCGCATCCATGATGGCATGGAGGGAGGCTCCCGCTGTGTGACGCTTCTCTCTTCATCTTTTTCTCACCCGTTACGTAACCCCGCCCCATTCTGACATCACTGGGAATGCCACAGGGACGTCCCAGTCAAATCCCCGTGCGTCAGAGGGGGGTGGGGTCACCGGGTGGCCCCCGCCCCCCATTATTTAAGAACCGTCAGAAGAGGAGAAGGGTCACACAGCGGGAGCCTCCCTCCATGCCATCATGGATGCAGAGCGGCCCGAAAAGAAGATGAAGACAAGAAGATGAAGAGAAGAAGATGAAGAGAAAAAGATGAAGAGAAAAAGATGAAGAGAGAAGCGTCACACAGCGGGAGCCTCCCTCCATGCCATAATGGATGCGGAGCGGCCCGAGGGGAAGAAGGGAAGAAGACGCCAATGCCGCGGAGGAAGATACCAGACGAGAACACCGAGGAAGAACCAGAAGAACCAGAAGAAGAAGAAGATGGAGGAAGTAACCGAAGGAAGATAGAAGAAAGAAGAAAGAAGATAGAAGAAAGAAGAAGCATTTAAATAAAGGAATTGTCAAAAACTGTCTCTTGTCATTTTTAACATTTGACAGTTTTTTTGTGAAATGGTAGGGGTACTTTTGTACCCCCTTACCATCTCACACAGGGGGGAGGGCCGGGATCTGAGGTCTCCTTGTTAAAGGGGGCTTCCAGATTCCGATAAGCCCCCCGCCCGCAGACCCCCACAACCACCGGCCAAGGGTTGTGGGGATGAGGCCCTTGTCCTCATCAACATGGGGACAAGTTGTTTTGGGGGGCTACCCCAAAGCACCCTCCCAATGTTGATGGCATGTGGCCTGGTACGGTTCAGGAGGGGGAGCTCTCTCGTCCCCCCCTCTTTTCCTGCGGCCTGCCAGGTTGCATGCTCGGATAAGGGTCTGGTATGGATTTTTAGGGGGACCCCACACCATTTTTAAAAAAAAATTGGCGTGGGGTTCCCCTTAATATCCATACCAGACCTGAAGGGCCTGGTATGGAATTTAGGGGGACCCCCACGTCATTTTTCTTTTTTAATTTTGGTTTGGGGTTCCCCTGTGGGGAAATCCTATGCCGTTTTTATCAATGAACTTTTATGTGTATTGTCGGAGCAGCAATTCATTAATAGCCGCGAGTAGTTTTAAATGACTTTTTTTCCTTTGAAATGTCATTTTGCTGTCAGACTGTTCTAAACACGGGAAACATGCGCCCCTTTACATGCATACTATAAACACCCCCCAGGTATGAAATTTAAAGGCATATTACACTTTTATTGTTTCACTTTAAGCATTATTAAAATCACTGCTCCCAAAAAAACGTCCGTTTTTAAAACTTTTTTTTGCATTGATCCATGTCCCCTGGGACAGGACCCAGGTCCCCAAACACTTTTTATGACAATACCATGAATATAAGCCTTTAAAATTAGCACTTTTGATTTCTCCCATAGACTTTTAAAGGGTGTTCTGCGGCATTCGAATTTGCCGCGAATACCCCAAATTGTTCGCTGTTCTGCGAACTAGTGAACAGCCGATGTTCAAGTCGAACATGAGTTTGACTCGAACTCGAAGCTCATCGCTAATCAGCAGCCATTGGCATGGAAAAAAAAGCAGGGTCGGTCAGTGTGCCAAACTCACACAGGTACTCATTGACAGCCCTCTGCTGCATGTGCAGCCACTGCAGCATTTCCAAAGTCGAGTTCCACCTGGTGGGCATGTCACAAATAAAGCTGGTTTATGGGCAGGTGGAATTCCTGCTGAATTTCAGACAACTGAGCACTGGCTGTGTATGACCACCTGAAATGGCTACAGACTCTTCTGGTCTGCTTTAGCAGATCTTTCAAAGCTGGGTACCTATTTAAGAAACACTGCACCACCAAATTAAGGACATATGCCAGGCATGGCACATGTGTCAACTTTCCCTGTCTAAGGGCTGACAGAAGGTTTGTGCCATCTTAGCACACCACAATTCCTGGCTCCAGCTGGCGTGGTGTGAACCACCTCTGGATTTGCCCCTGCAGAGCTGCAAGAATCTCTTCTCCGGTGTGACTCTTGTCCCCTAGACAGACCAGCTGAAGCACTGCATGGCACCTTTTAGCCTGACTCATTGAATAGTCCCTTGAATGCTTAGGGGGTACTTGTGGTTCATAGGACAATTCAGCTGAGAAGGGCATAAAGGAGGAGGATGAAGTGGGGGTGCAGCTGACAAATTTTGCATCATCACCACTAGCTGTATGGAGATGTAGCGGCACAACAAGCTGCAGCATTGAGCCCTGTCCTTCATCCTTCCAAATTGCAAGCAGAGTTACCCAGTGTGCTGTGAACAAAATATATTGTTCCTGACCATGCTTGCTGGACCACGTGTTAGCAGTATTGTGGAATGCCTTGCCCAACGATGCCACAACATTGCCTTAAATGTGATGGTAGAGAGCTGGAATGGCTTTACGTGAAAGGAAATAGCAACTGGGAACCTGCCATTGTGGTACAGCACATTCTGCAAATTCATGGAAGGGGCAGAATCCACCAGAAAGAAAGGCAGGAGTTGTAAAGCCAGCAGCTTTGACAAGCTTAAATTTAGATGCTGGGCATGTGGGTGGCAATGACTATTTTTTTTTCCGCTGCAGCAGATATGGCAGAGAAATTTGCCTGCTATAGTCTGCAGCTGGTGGTGTGCTACTGGTAGATGTGCTGCAAGGACAAAAGTAACAAACTGTAGTAAAGAAGTGGAAATGTGGATGCACTTTACTCAATGGAAAGTGGTGTTTGGTGCACTTTAACTTGAGTTCTCACTACACAGACACACTCCACTAACACACTACAATATACTACAGTAAAACTGCACTGACACACTGCAACATACTGTGGTAAACATGCACTAACGCACTTACATATACTGCACTGAAATATAGGTTAAGATGATTGTAAAGCTTCAATTATTAAAAAAATAAAAATAACATACATGTCATACTTACCTCCACTGCGCAGCTCGTTTTGCACAGAGCAGCTCCTCTTTTGGGGTCCCTCGGTGGCTCTGGAGGCTCCTCCTCACATCAGATGACCCCCTAGGAGAAGCGCTCTCCCAGGGGATACCTTGCGGGCGCAAGGTCCATATTCGGCATCCATAGCCGAATGTATGACTCAGCCCCGCCCCCCAGCGCCCTGATCATTGGATTTGATTGACAGCAGTGGGAGCCAATGGCTGCTTTGCTATTAATCTATCCAATCAAGAGCCGAGAACCCCGGGCAGAGGGGCAGCGCGTTCCTGCCAGGTGCAGTTCCAGGGCTCAGGTAAGTGAGATTGGGGGGGCTGGGGGGCCCATCACTGTCAGGTGTTTTTTCACCTTAGTGCATAGGATGCATTAAGGTGAAAAAACATGAGCATTTACAATCCCTTTAAACGTACACCTATGCACTGAAATATACTGCATTAAATGTGCACTAATGCACTATAGTGTACCATGTTAAACATGCAGCAATGCACTGAAATATACTGCGTTAAACGTTCAGTAATGCACTGAAATATACTGCGTTAAATGTGCACTAACTCACTGAAATATACTGCGTTAAATGTGCAGTAACCTGGCCAATACCATCCCTACAGTGAAGCATTGTGGTGGCAACATCATGCTGTGGGGATGTTGTTCAGCATCAGGAGCTGGGAGACTAGTCAGACTTGAGGGAAAGATGAATGTAGCAATGTACAGTACCTGACCGCGAGAATGTGTTTCCAGCACGATCCCATCATGCTGGTTCTCGGTGACAGGGTACTGCACATCTCGCGCTGGCTCGCTCATCGGGAAAGGAAAACTACGTTTCTTCCTTTCCCAATGGGTGACAAGCATTGCTGACAGGTGTCTGGTATGAATCATGAGGGGCAACACCGCGCCAAATTTTAAATAAAAAACCGCCATGGGTTCCCCTCCAGGGGCATACCAGGCCCTTAGGTCTGATATGGATTTTAAGGGGAACCCCCTACGCCAAAAAAATGGCATGGGGTTCCCCCCAAAATCCATACCAGACCCTTATCCGAGCATGCAGCCCGGCCGGTCAGGAAAGGGGGTGGGGACAAGCGAGCGCCCCCCCCCCCCCTGAACCGTACCAGGCCGCATGCCCTCAACATGAGGGGTGGGCGCTTTGGGGCAGGGGGTGCCAGATCCCAGCCTCAAACCCTATGTGAATGTGTATGGGGTACATCGTACCCCCACCCATTAACCTGGGGGGAAAAGTGTCAATAAAAAAACACACTAGACAGGTTTTAAAGTAATTTATTAGGCAGCTCCAGGGGTCTTCTTCCGACTTCGGGGGGTCTTCTTCCGACTTCTCCGCTCTCTCTGGCCTCTTCTCCCGGTGTCCGGTTCTTCTCCCACTCTCCGGCCTCTTCTCCCGTTACATCACAGTCCCGGGCATGATGGGACTGTGACGTCATAAGGGGCCGGGGTCACCGGGTGACATCACCCGGTGACCACGCCCCATGCCTACATAAGTTGTTGCGAACCTCGCACACAGCATTACAGCGGGAGAGAGCGTTGTGTCAACATCGGAAGAAGAGGGAACAAGACGACGGAGAAGACCGGGCCACCACCAGCAAAAAAGCGGCAAAAGAGCAGAAGATAGCGGAGGAGCCCCGCAGAAGAACCAGAGAGCGGGAGAAGAACTGGACACCGGGAGAAGAGGTCGGAGAGCGGGAGAAGAATCGGACACTGGGAGAAGAGACCGTGAGCGGAAGAAGAACTGGACACCGGGAGAAGAGGCTGGAGAGAGCGGAGAAGTTGGAAGAAGACCCCCGGAGCTGCCTAATAAATTACTGTAGAAACCTATCTAGTGTGTTTTTTTATTGACACTTTTCCCCCAGGTGAATGGGTAGGGGTACGATGTACCCCATTCTCATTCACATAGGGTGGGGGGCCAGGATCTGGGTGCCCCCCTATTAAAGGGGGCTCCCAGATTCCGATAAGCCCTCCGCCCACAGACCCCGACAACCAACGGCTAGGGTTGTCGGGAAGAGACCCTTGTCCTCATCAACATAGGGACAAGGTGCTTTGGGGTGGGGGGGCTGCAGGGCACCCCCCTGCCCCAAAGCGCCCACCCACCATGTTGAGGGCATGTGACCTGGTACGGTTCAGGAGGTTGGGCACTCGCTCGTCCCCACCCCCTTTCCTGACCGGCCAGGCTGCATGCTCGGATAAGGGCCTGGTATAGATTTTGGGGGGACCCCCACGCCGTTTTTTTCGGTGTAGAGGGTTCCCCTTAAAATCCATACCAGACCTAAGAGCCTGGTATGCCCCTGGAGGGCAACCCATGCCGGTTTTTTATTTAAAATTTGGTGTGGCATTCCCACTCATGATTCCTACCAGACACCTGTCAGCAATGCTTGTCGCTCATCGGGAGAGGAAAAAACACAGTTTTCCTTTCCCGATGAGCGAGCCAGCTCAGCGCTGGCTCCCGCGACGGGGCTCGCAGGTGTTAAATCTCGCTGATAACAGCCGCCAGATTGACACAATATCGCGGTCACCTATTGTACAAAGAAATCCTTTTTAAAACCTGCTTCAGAGCGCTCTGGACCTCAGCCTGGGGTGAGTGGCCAAGCCAGAGCCAAGACTTGAACCTAATTGAACATTTCTGGAGAGATCTAAAAATGGCTGTGCCCCGACACTTCCCATCCAACCTGTTGGAGTTTGACAGGTCCTGCAAAGAAGAATGGGATAAACTGCCCGAAAATAGGTGTGCCAAGTTTGTAGCATCATACTCAAAAAGTCGAGGTTGTAATTGTTGCCAAAGGTGCTTCAACAAAGTATTGAGCAAAGCCTGTGATTTTTTTTGTTTTTTATTTTTAATTTCAAACAAACTTTTTTCATGTTGTCATTATGGGGTATTGTTTGTAGAATTTTGAGGAAAATTATGAATTTAATCTGTTTTGGAATAAGGCTGAAACATAACAAAATGTGGAAAAAGTGAAGCGCTGTGAATACTTTCCGGATGAGTTAAATGCATACTTTCCCTGGAATGAGTTAAATGCAGCCCCAAGCATACCAGCAGCTACTACCACTACAACCCCTGTATTAATCACTAACAATTCAAGTGAAGTTCAATTGATCACAAAACAATTAAAGCCACAGGAGATGGAAGCCATTGTTATGCCACGTACACACGACTGGTTTTTCCGACAGAATAAACTCTGACGGTTTTTCTGACGGAGTTCCGACGGAGTTCCGCTGAAACGGACTTGCGTACACACGATTACACCAAAGTCCGATCGTTTAGAACGTGGTGACGTACAACACGTACGACGGGACTAGAAAAAGGAAGTTAAATAGCCAGTAGCCAATAGCTGCCCTTGCGTCATTTTTGGTCCGTCGGAATAGCATACAGACAAACGTTTTTCCCGATAGGTATTGATTCCGTCAGAAAGATTTAAAACATGTTCTATTTCTAGGTGTGTCAGAATTTTCAAAAGAAAAAGTCCGAAGCCCACACACGATCGGAATATCCGATGAAATGATTCCGTCTGACCTTTTCTGCCGGAAAGTCTGGTCGTGTGTTACGCAGCAAAAGAGAGATAGGACAAGTACCCCGCTATGATATAAATAGATTCATGAAATGGTTTTGTGACTTGCAGAGAGTCAGAGACACATACAACTTGAATCTTAAGACATAGCTAGAATTTTGCAGAAAAGAGCAGGCAATGGACCGTGGGCACAGATTTTGCTAAATTGTGGAAAGCGTCATAAAACGAAGGATGTTTTAAAGGAATTGTTGAAGGCATTGTATGGTGTGACAAAAAAATGTGTCCTTGTCAGGAAACCCTAGACAGATGAAGAATGAATGCCCATATGCCCAGATAGAACAGTGTCATGGAATATGTAATGGCTGGAAATCCAGGTTTTGAACATGGTGGTTTGGTTCACAGGGCAATGTTATTAGAAATATTAGATGGTGATGTCAGGGAAGGCATTTTATCTGTTGCACCCATCCTAGTGATTATAATGATACTTTGTTAAGAGCGGATGCTTTGTGGAGGAGAAAGACATGTACGGAGCTGTAGTGAAAAGGAAGCAGAGTACAGACATGAAAGGGTGCAAGGAACTTAGGAAGGAAGAAGTAGGATAAGGAGGGGTTTAAGGAAGTTAGAGATATGCTGGGATTGGTGGATCAGTGTAGAAGGGGAGGAGAATTTTGATCAGTGCTTAAGCCAGGGGGAATTATACAGCAGTCGTGAGTTGGAGAGTCAGGAAGAACGTTCCCACCCTCCCGCCCTAGCTGAGGGGTTGTTAATATTTTAAGAGAGTGTGGTTGGCGCTTGGTCCTTGGCGACAATAGTTAATATATATATGGATATATATATTTAAATTGTTTACAATGAGGATTGAAAACGTTGGGACACATCCCAAGATGGAGTTTCCGGTTGGTCCAGTCAGTTTTTGGACCAACTGGTAATAAATGGGGGTCTGGGTCAGTTAGTGGGTCCTCGCGGCGAGTTAGCGGCTGGGGACAGATCTAACAAATGGGGCTCAGGCTCAAAAAGTGATTGGGGTCGTCAGGGACCAGCAACAATAAGGTTACTGAGAGTCAAAGTTAAAATATTTTAAATATTTTGAATATTTAAATGTTATAAATATTAAAATTATAGTTTTTTATTGGTTTTTGTAAAATAAAGGCCGATAAGGCCATTTACTTCCAATCCAGGTGTCGGTGTCATTACTTAATAATAAATGTGTATGCATGTATTAGTAGGGAAGTAAGGTATCTGGCTACCCTATTCAAGTGCAGTGAGGACAGTTTTGTGGTTGATGCAGCTAGAATTTTTAGAGTTGAGGGTCAGCAAAATAGATTTTAGTTGATTTTAAGGGACCATGGAGAGAAAAAACTTAGAACAGTTTAGGTAGTTATAGAAGGAATGGTAAGAATGCCTAACAAACAGCCTTGGGTGGCTTTTAGTGAAATAAGAAATGAGAGAAATCATTTGCAGGAGGAGCTGAATAAGATACGGGAGGAAATGAAAAAAATAAAAGCAGGAGGTGTCAAAATAGCAGCAGTATAAAAGGAAAATGCTGTGCCACTCTCTACCAGTGATTGTTAGGGGCCCCGAGCCTCCCACACCCCTTCCTGCCAATTCTTAGCTGATTTAACATTAGACTCTTGGGGGCGGCCCACTGTTGATGTAACATTAGGGGGAACTTGTGTAAATACGATGTTAGTGGGGCAGCTATTATTTTTAGTAAATCAGTTGACTCTGGAAATGATAACATTTGAATAACAGGTGTCACTGCACATTCCATTGAAGCTTCTTTTGTGTGTGGTGTTGAGTTGCACAAGAGAAGTGGAAGTGTGACGTTTTTTGTCAGAATCAGGACATAATTGGTGCTGATGTCTGTGTGCAGCAGGTTCTCATTGTTAATCTTGCAAACATGAAGTTGTGGAAGATGTCTGGAGGTGACAGATTGGGTCATGTGTGACATCATCCCATGGGATTGACAAAAGCAGCAAGTAAAGCCTGTAGGTGTGTTACATAGAGATTTGGACCCCTGTTGGGATAGTCTGATGTGTGAATTTGAAGACATAATGGCAAAACATAAACAAGATTGTGGTAGGGTGAATACAATGATTTTATTGGAAGGATTTAATCCAGCACCACTCAAGCAATACCCAGTGCCAAACGAGGCCATTAAACCTATAACAGAAGCTATAAAGCAATTTGAGGTGCAAGGAACATTAAAAAGGAATACTTCATATTCCCATTGCACACATTCCTGGATGGGCTCACGAATATGGGTGCTGCAGCAACAACCAGCTGGATACTGGTACAAGTCACAATGAAGATATTTGCCAGCACACCATGGAACGGCGCAGATAGCGTCCAAACGTGTAATTTATTGCATGATCACAACACAAGGAGAGTGCAACGTTTCTGAGTCACGCAGGACCCTTTCGTCAGATGCCTGACGAAGGGGTCCTGCGTGAATCCAAAACGTTGCACTCTCCTTGTGTTGTGATCATGCAATAAATTACACGTTTGGACTCTATCTACACCGTTCCATGGTGTGCTGGCAAATATCTTCATTGAACATTAAAAAGGGGTGCATTAATATTCAATTTGCCAGCCTGGCCAGTCATTAAACCTGATGGGTCATTCAGGCTGACAATAGATTACTGTGCTGTAAACAAATATGCTAAAAGTATGGCACCTGTTGTAGCAGCTTACCCTGAAATGATTGCCAAATTAAAGCCAGAAATGAACTGGTTTATGGTCATTGTATATTAGTAACAGCTATTGGAATTTACCCCTTGACCCAAAATACCAATACAAAACAGCTTTTAGCTGGGAAGGCATTCAATATTATTGAACAGTTTTGCCCCAATGCTTTAAAGACAGTACAGCAATATTTCATTCACACATTAACCACTTCATTACCCGCCCATAGTCATATGACGTCCACAGATGGGATCTCCCATCCTGGGTGGGCGTCATATGACGTCCTGGGATTCCCGGCCGCCTAGGGGGCGTGCGCGCGCCGCCGGGAGCGCGCGCGCGCGCCCGCCGCGTTGCTCGGGACCCGGTGCGTATGCCCGGCGGCCGCGATGTCCGCCGGGCATCCGCGATTGCCGGTTAACCGGACCGGCATGTGGATCTGTGTGTGTAAACACACAGATCCACAGCCTGTCAGCTCTGAGGAGAGCGATCTGTGTTCCCAGAACGGAGGAACACTGATCGGTCTCCTCCCCTTGAGCGTCCCCTCCCCCTACAGTTAGTAATCACTCCCTAGGAAACATATTAACCCCTCCCCGCCCCCTAGTGGTTAACCCCTTCACTGCCTGTCACATTTACACAGTAATCAATGCAATTTTATAGCATTGATCGCTGTATAAATGTGAATGGTCCCAAAAATGTGTCAAAAGTGTCCGATGTGTCCGCCATAATGTCGCAGTCACGAAAAAAAATCGCGATCGGCGCTAAAAAAATAAATAAATATATATTTTTTTAAAACGCCATAAATCTATCCCGTATTTTGTAGACGCTATAACTTTTGCGCAAACCAATCAATATACGCTTATTGCGATTTTTTTTTACCAAAAATATGTAGAAGAATACGTATCGGCCAAAACTGAGGAAAAAATTTGTTTTTTTTAAAAAAAAATGGGATATTTATTATAGCAAAAAGTAAAAAATATTGTGTTTTTTTCAAAATTGTCGCTCTTCTTTTGTTTATAACGCAAAAAATAAAAACCGCAGAGGCGATCAAATACCACCAAAAGAAAGCTCTATTTGTGGGGAAAAAAGGACGTCAATTTTTTTTGGGTACAACGTTGCACGACCGCGCAATTGACGTTTAAAGTGCGACAGCGCTGAAAACTAAAATTTGGCCTGGGAAGGAAGGGGGTGAAATTGCCCTGTATTGAACCGGTTAAAGAAGTGATTGACACGTTTTCATATGTTGATGACATTTTGATTGGGTCAGCCTCTATGGAGGAGCATGTGAATGATGTGAGGGAAATGTTACAGCTTTTGAGAGAAGCAGGTTTGAAAGTGAACCCAAGGAAAATACAATTGGGGAAGCAAGAAGTCCAATTTCTGGGTGTGACTGTAGGACAGTCAGGGCAAAGTATAAATGAACAAAGAGTTGAACTGATAAGTAAGATACCATTACCCACTGATGAAAAAAGTCTGAGACAATTCTTAGGCATAACAGGTTTCTGCAGGGAGTTTGTGCCTCATTATGCAGCATTAACAGAGTGTTTGTATAATCTTCCAAAACAAGAAGCATGGAAATGGAAATCAGAGCAGACACAAGCTATTGAAGCTTCAAAGGAAACTTTAGGCAACGCCCCTTCATTAACATCACCAGATCCAACAACGAATTCGGACTCTACCCACATGTAGACCCCAGTACTTTATATGTTGCACTCACACAAGACTATATTGGGAAACAAAGACCTGTAGCCTATGCATCACTCATATTATCATCTGTAGAATGGAAGTATCCTTTGTGGTTGCTGTGTTGTTATTGGGCATTAAACAAATTCACTATGTAAGCTGTAATACATGTAATACTATGTAGCTATGTAAGTCCTTAGACTCACTGAAGGGGCTATATTCTGACAGGCATTGAGTGGGTGTGCAGTGCAAGTCCTGGGACTCAAATAAAAGCCAACAAAGTCCAAATTATTTCAGTGCAGACCTGCTGCACCTCCTGGCTCCTGCCTCACAGTTAAATGTGGTGTCTTTTTTCACTGTTATTTCACATACAGCGTGCCTGTGTAAAAGCAGGGTGGATCCCAGGAAGTGCAGTAGGTTTGCTCTAATGCCAGCCCTTCAGAGAAGCAGCACAACAATAATGAACACTGATCTAGAAGGCAGTGATGGGGAACAGAATGTGCTGGGGGGAGGGGGCTATGGTGGGAACAGAAGTGTGGGGGGGGGGATTCTGATGGGGGGACAAAAGTGTGTGTGTGTGGGGCTGTAATGGAGGACACAAATGTAGGGGGGCTCTGATGGGGGGGCAAAAGTGTGCGGGGACTCTGATGGGGGACACAAGTGTGAGGGAGAATCTAATGGGAGAAAAAAGTGTGAGGGGGACACAAGTGTGCAGGGGGGCCCTCTGGTGAGGGCATAAGTGTGCAGGGGGGCCTTGATGGGGACACAAGTGTGGAGGGGGACTCTGATGGGGTAAAAAGTGTGGGGGACTCTGATTGGGGACACATATGGGAAGAGAGGGCTCGGTTGGGCACACAAATGTGGGAAGGGGACTCTGATGGGGACAGAAGTGTGCAGGGGGGGGTCTGATGTGGGACACAAGTGTGGGGGCTTTGATGGAGGACACACATATGGGGGTGCTGATTGGCAGGAGTTCTAATGGCAGGAAATCTGATGGGAACAAAAATGTGTGGGGGTAGCTGAGATGGGAACAGAAATGTGCAAGGGGGGTGTTAATGGGGACACAAGGGTGTAGGGAGAGACTTATGAGGACACAATTGTGTGGGGAGAATCTTTGGGGACACAAATGTGTGGGGAGCTTCTGCTGGGGACACAAATGGGCAGGGAGGCTCTGATGGGGACACAAATGTACAGGGCGACTCTGACAGGAACACAGATGTAAGGCCTCATGCACACTTAATGTTTAGCCCTGGTGCAGGAGACTCTGGCATTTAGGTGTGGGGGTGGAGGACCATCCAGCCACGCTGATGGCAGCCTTTTTTTAAATTCTATTGTATTCCATGGCTGAGGATTCATTTATAAATAACTTTTTTTTCGACCTGCAAATATCTGGAAAATATACAATGTGGCCCTCGAAGTAAAAAGTTTGGAGACCCCTGATATAGAACATACTTTGTCATTCCCAGTGTCTGCCCTCACATGTGCTCAAGCAAAAGTAATTGAAGAAAGGACATGTGAGTTGGGTAAAATACAAGTTTAGGATGAGGAATAATCTCAACTAAAATGAATGTGTGGGACTGGGCCTATACAATTTGAGGAACAAGAAATGCAAGTGAAGGATGGTCTGTTAATAACTTACAAAAGTGGCTTACCTTTATGGGTTGCCCCAAAAGGTGTGAGGAAAGACATGGATTCATGGGTCTCCTGTCGGTGGACACCCCAAACTTCCTTTAGCTTTACAGAGATTAGATCATATAGCATGGTGGCCTCAAAATAAACAACACATGCAGGATCATATTTTGTCATGTTTGATGTGTGCCAGGCATGATCCTGCAAATTGGAAAATGAGAGGAGCACTAATGAGATAAGCTCCCATGGGACCATGATAGCAAATACAAATTGATTACACAGGTGAATTACCTACCACTGCACACCAGAACAAATATTTGCTGGTTGTTGTGGATTCTTTTAGTCACTGGGTCAAAGCTTTACCTACCAAAAACTGTACTGCCACTACCACTGCAAGGATCTTGGTCAAATACATTTTAGTCTGTGGGGGATACCAAAAGTTCTAGATAGTGACAATGGGCCAGGTTTTGTAGGTAATGTAATGCAAGAGACATGTAAGCTCCTTGGTGTCATCCAAAAATGTCATATCTTCTATCACCCTGAGTCAGGTTGAACGAATTAACAGGACAATTAAAAATGCTCTTAGGAAGGTTGTAAATGAGCAAGGTACAGATTGGGATGAGAAATTACCTTTAGTTCTGACAACCATTTGTTCAAGAGTTTTCAGGTCCATAGGGTTTGCCCCTTATGAAGCTCTGCTCGGCAGAACAATGAGAGCATGGGAACATCTGATAAATCCGGTCCCAGTAGCATTTGAAACTATATCACTATCTGAATCATGAGTAGAGATCTTAAAAGATCGTGTCATTACAGTGAAAAAGGATGTGTGCCACTGATGAATGTACACATAAAAGCTCACAGCATTGGTTTAGTGCAATGGGAGACACTATTATGGCTCAGGGGGTTTAGTACACGCCCCACACTATATAAGGCCGCCTACACGGCAGCCCTGTGTAGTGTGTTCCGGCATTGAGAGACAGAGACAGAGAGATAGTGTCATTTGATTTAAGTTAGATAGATTAGGCAGGACAGTCAGTCAGTTAGCTGCACTTACAGTGTATTGTGTATATATATATGCATCCCAGGTGTTGTATATATATATATATATATACACTGTATTCAGTTTAGCTAGATCTGTTCTTGTTATTCTCTTCCTACTACTGACAGGCAGGCAGGTGTTGTTACAGTATTTACAGCTATCTGAAGAAAATTGCTGGTGTTCTTCTGATCCTATTAGTACCACAGTCAGGCAGCTACAGTATTTACAGTTAGTGTAGTGTGTCCTCTGCACAGTGTTCAGCTAAAGCTACCTGTAGAATATTGGTGGTGTTTTTCTGATTCTATCACTACCGCAGGCAGCTACATTATTTACAAGTTAGTGTAGTGTGACCTCTGCACAGTGTTCAGCTAAAGCTACAAGTTAGTGTACAGTACCTGACCACGAGATTGTGTTTCCAGCGCGATACTATCGCGTTGGTTCTCGGCGACAGGGTACTGTGCATGTCGCGCTGGTTCACTCATCGGGAAAGGAAAACTTTTTATTCCGTTCGCGATGAGTGACAGGCAGTGCTGACAGCTGTCTGGTATGAATCCTGAGGGGGAACGCCACGCCAAATTTTAAATGAAAAAACCAGCATGAGTTCCCCCCAAGGGCATACCAGGCCCTTAGGTCTGGTATGGATTGTAAGGGGAACCCCCTACGCCCGCAGGGCACCCCCCTGCCCCAAAGCACCCACACCCCCCATGTTGAGGGCATGCGGCCTGGTACGGCTCAGGAGGGGGGAGCGCTCGCTGGCCAGGCTGCATGCTCGGATAAGGGTCTGGTATGGATTTTGGGGGGACCCCCACGCCGAAACATTTTTCGGCATGGGGGTCCATACAATCCATACCAGACTTAAGGGCCTGGTATGCCCCTGGGGGGGAACCCACATCGGTTTTTTCATTTAAAATTTGGAGTGGCGTTCCCCCTCAGGATTCATACCAGAGAGCTGTCAGCACTGCCTGTCACTCATCGCGAAAGGAAAAAAAAGTTTTCCTTTCCCGATGAGTGAGCCATCTCGGCGCTGGCTCCCGCGACGGGGCTCGCAGGTGTAAAATCTAGCCGATAAATGTGGCGAGATTGACACAATATCGCGGTCACCTACTGTAGTGTGACCTCTGCACAGTGTCCAGCTAAAGCTACAAGTTAGTGTAGTGCGACCTCTGCACAGTGTTCAGCTAAAACTACAAGTTAGTGTAGTGCGACCTCTGCACAGTGTTCAGCTAAAGCTACAAGTTAGTGTAGTGCAACCTCTGCACAGTGTTCAGCTAAAGCTACCTGTAGAAGATTGGTGGTGTTTTTCTGATCCTATCACTACCGCAGGCAGCTACATTATTTACAAGTTAGTGTAGTGTGTCCTCTGCACAGTGTTCAGCTAAAGCTACAAGTTAGTGTAGTGCGACCTCTGCACAGTGTTCAGCTAAAGCTACAAGTTAGTGTAGTACGACCTCTGCACAGTGTTCAGCTAAAGCTACAAGTTATTGTAGTGCGACCTCTGCACAGTGTTCAGCTAAAGCTACAAGTTAGTGTAGTGCGACCTCTGCACAGTGTTCAGTTAAAGCTACCTGTAGAAGATTGGTGGTGTTTTTCTGATCCTATCACTACCGCAGGCCGCTACATTATTTACACGTTAGTGTAGTGCGACCTCTGCACAGTGTTCAGCTAAAGCTACCTGTAGAAGGTTGGTGGTGTTTTCCTGATCCTATCAATACTTCAGGCAGCTACATTATTTAAACGTTAGTGTAGTGCGTCCTCTGCACAGTGTTCAGCTAAAGCTACCTATAGAAGGTTTGTGGTGTTTTCCTGATCCTATCACTACCACAGGCAGCTACATTATTTAAACGTTAGTGTAGTGCGTCCTCTGCACAGTGTTCAGCTAAAGCTACCTGTAGAAGGTTGGTGGTGTTTTCCTGATCCTATCACTACCGCAGGCAGCTACAATTATTTAAACGTTAGTGTAGTGCATCCTCTGCACAGTGTTCAGCTAAAGCTACCTGTAGAAAGTTGGTGGTGTTTTCCTGATCCTATCACTACCGCAGGCAGCCACATTATTTAAGCGTTAATGTAGTGCGTCCTCTGCACAGTGTTCAGCTAAAGCTACCTGTAGAAGGTCGGTGGTGTTTTCCTGATCTTATCACTACCGCAGGCAGCTACATTATTTAAATGTAAGTGTAGTACGTCCTCTGCATAGTGTTCAGCTAAAGCTACCTATAGAAGGTTTGTGGTGTTTTCCTGATCCTATCACTACCGTAGGCAGCTACATTATTTTAATGTTAGTGTAGTGCGTCCTTTAGACAGTGTTCAGCTAAAGCTACCTGTAGAAGGTTGGTGGTGTTTTCCTGATCCTATCACTACCACAGGCAGCTACATTATTTAAACGTTAGTGTAGTGCGTCCTCTGCACAGTGTTCAGCTAAAGCTACCTGTAGAAGGTTGGTGGTGTTTTCCTGATCCTATCACTACCGCAGGCAGCTACAATTATTTAAACGTTAGTGTAGTGCGTCCTCTGCACAGTGTTCAGCTAAAGCTACCTGTAGAAGGTTGGTGGTGTTTTCCTGATCCTATCACTACCGCAGGCAGCCACATTATTTAAACGTTAATGTAGTGCGTCCTCTGCACAGTGTTCAGCTAAAGCTACCTGTAGAAGGTCGGTGGTGTTTTCCTGATCTTATCACTACCGCAGGCAGCTACATTATTTAAATGTAAGTGTAGTACGTCCTCTGCACAGTGTTCAGCTAAAGCTACAAGTTAGTGTAGTGCGACCTCTGCACAGTATTCAGCTAAAGCTACAAGTTAGTGTAGTGGGACCTCTGCACAGTGTTCAGCTAAAGCTACGAGTTAGTGTAGTGCGACCTCTGCACAGTGTTCTGCTAAAGCTACAAGTTAGTGTAGTGTGACCTCTGCACAGTGTTCAGCTAAAGCTACAAGTTAGTGTAGTGCGACCTCTGCACAGTGTTCAGCTAAAACTACAAGTTAGTGTAGTGCGACCTCTGCACAGTGTTCAGCTAAAGCTACAAGTTAGTGTAGTGCAACCTCTGCACAGTGTTCAGCTAAAGCTACCTGTAGAAGATTGGTGGTGTTTTTCTGATCCTATCACTACCGCAGGCAGCTACATTATTTACAAGTTAGTGTAGTGCGTCCTCTGCACAGTGTTCAGCTAAAGCTACAAGTTAGTGTAGTGCGACCTCTGCACAGTGTTCAGCTAAAGCTACAAGTTAGTGTAGTACGACCTCTGCACAGTGTTCAGCTAAAGCTACAAGTTATTGTAGTGCGACCTCTGCACAGTGTTCAGCTAAAGCTACAAGTTAGTGTAGTGCGACCTCTGCACAGTGTTCAGTTAAAGCTACCTGTAGAAGATTGGTGGTGTTTTTCTGATCCTATCACTACCGCAGGCAGCTACATTATTTACACGTTAGTGTAGTGCGACCTCTGCACAGTGTTCAGCTAAAGCTACCTGTAGAAGGTTGGTGGTGTTTTCCTGATCCTATCAATACTGCAGGCAGCTACATTATTTAAACGTTAGTGTAGTGCGTCCTCTGCACAGTGTTCAGCTAAAGCTACCTGTAGAAGGTTGGTGGTGTTTTCCTGATCCTATCACTACCGCAGGCAGCTACAATTATTTAAACGTTAGTGTAGTGCGTCCTCTGCACAGTGTTCAGCTAAAGCTACCTGTAGAAGGTTGGTGGTGTTTTCCTGATCCTATCACTATCGCAGGCAGCCACATTATTTAAACGTTAATGTAGTGCGTCCTCTGCACAGTGTTCAGCTAAAGCTACCTGTAGAAGGTCGGTGGTGTTTTCCTGATCTTATCACTACCGCAGGCAGCTACATTATTTAAATGTAAGTGTAGTACGTCCTCTGCATAGTGTTCAGCTAAAGCTACCTATAGAAGGTTTGTGGTGTTTTCCTGATCCTATCACTACCGCAGGCAGCTACATTATTTTAATGTTAGTGTAGTGCGTCCTTTACACAGTGTTCAGCTAAAGCTACCTGTAGAAGGTTGGTGGTGTTTTGCTGATCCTATCACTACCACAGGCAGCTACATTATTTAAACGTTAGTGTAGTGCGTCCTCTGCACAGTGTTCAGCTAAAGCTACCTGTAGAAGGTTGGTGGTGTTTTCCTGATCCTATCACTACCGCAGGCAGCTACAATTATTTAAACGTTAGTGTAGTGCGTCCTCTGCACAGTGTTCAGCTAAAGCTACCTGTAGAAGGTTGGTGGTGTTTTCCTGATCCTATCACTACCGCAGGCAGCCACATTATTTAAACGTTAATGTAGTGCGTCCTCTGCACAGTGTTCAGCTAAAGCTACCTGTAGAAGGTCGGTGGTGTTTTCCTGATCTTATCACTACCGCAGGCAGCTACATTATTTAAATGTAAGTGTAGTACGTCCTCTGCACAGTGTTCAGCTAAAGCTACAAGTTAGTGTAGTGCGACCTCTGCACAGTATTCAGCTAAAGCTACAAGTTAGTGTAGTGGGACCTCTGCACAGTGTTCAGCTAAAGCTACGAGTTAGTGTAGTGCGACCTCTGCACAGTGTTCTGCTAAAGCTACAAGTTAGTGTAGTGTGACCTCTGCACAGTGTTCAGCTAAAGCTACAAGTTAGTGTAGTGCGACCTCTGCACAGTGTTCAGCTAAAGCTACCTGTAGAAGATTGGTGGTGTTTTTCTGATCCTATCACTACCGCAGGCAGCTACATTATTTACAAGTTAGTGTAGTGCGTCCTCTGCACAGTGTTCAGCTAAAGCTACAAGTTAGTGTAGTGCGACCTCTGCACAGTGTTCAGCTAAAGCTACAAGTTAGTGTAGTACGACCTCTGCACAGTGTTCAGCTAAAGCTACACGTTAGTGTAGTGTGACCTCTGCACAGTGTTCAGCTAAAGCTACAAGTTAGTGTAGTGCGACCTCTGCACAGTGTTCAGCTAAAGCTACAAGTTAGTGTAGTGCGACCTCTGCACAGTGTTCAGTTAAAGCTACCTGTAGAAGATTGGTGGTGTTTTTCTGATCCTATCACTACCGCAGGCAGGTACATTATTTACACGTTAGTGTAGTGCGACCTCTGCACAGTGTTCAGCTAAAGCTACCTGTAGAAGGTTGGTGGTGTTTTCCTGATCCTATCAATACTGCAGGCAGCTACATTATTTAAACGTTAGTGTAGTGCGTCCTCTGCACAGTGTTCAGCTAAAGCTACCTGTAGAAGGTTGGTGGTGTTTTCCTGATCCTATCACTACCGCAGGCAGCTACAATTATTTAAACGTTAGTGTAGTGCGTCCCCTGCACAGTGTTCAGCTAAAGCTACCTGTAGAAGGTTGGTGGTGTTTTCCTGATCCTATCACTACCGCAGGCAGCCACATTATTTAAACGTTAATGTAGTGCGTCCTCTGCACAGTGTTCAGCTAAAGCTACCTGTAGAAGGTCGGTGGTGTTTTCCTGATCTTATCACTACCGCAGGCAGCTACATTATTTAAATGTAAGTGTAGTACGTCCTCTGCACAGTGTTCAGCTAAAGCTACAAGTTAGTGTAGTGCGACCTCTGCACAGTATTCAGCTAAAGCTACAAGTTAGTGTAGTGGGACCTCTGCACAGTGTTCAGCTAAAGCTACGAGTTAGTGTAGTGCGACCTCTGCACAGTGTTCTGCTAAAGCTACAAGTTAGTGTAGTGTGACCTCTGCACAGTGTTCAGCTAAAGCTACAAGTTAGTGTAGTGCGACCTCTGCACAGTGTTCAGCTAAAGCTACCTGTAGAAGATTGGTGGTGTTTTTCTGATCCTATCACTACCGCAGGCAGCTACATTATTTACAAGTTAGTGTAGTGCGTCCTCTGCACAGTGTTCAGCTAAAGCTACAAGTTAGTGTAGTGCGACCTCTGCACAGTGTTCAGCTAAAGCTACAAGTTAGTGTAGTACGACCTCTGCACAGTGTTCAGCTAAAGCTACACGTTAGTGTAGTGTGACCTCTGCACAGTGTTCAGCTAAAGCTACAAGTTAGTGTAGTGCGACCTCTGCACAGTGTTCAGCTAAAGCTACAAGTTAGTGTAGTGCGACCTCTGCACAGTGTTCAGTTAAAGCTACCTGTAGAAGATTGGTGGTGTTTTTCTGATCCTATCACTACCGCAGGCAGGTACATTATTTACACGTTAGTGTAGTGCGACCTCTGCACAGTGTTCAGCTAAAGCTACCTGTAGAAGGTTGGTGGTGTTTTCCTGATCCTATCAATACTGCAGGCAGCTACATTATTTAAACGTTAGTGTAGTGCGTCCTCTGCACAGTGTTCAGCTAAAGCTACCTGTAGAAGGTTGGTGGTGTTTTCCTGATCCTATCACTACCGCAGGCAGCTACAATTATTTAAACGTTAGTGTAGTGCGTCCTCTGCACAGTGTTCAGCTAAAGCTACCTGTAGAAGGTTGGTGGTGTTTTCCTGATCCTATCACTACCGCAGGCAGCCACATTATTTAAACGTTAATGTAGTGCGTCCTCTGCACAGTGTTCAGCTAAAGCTACCTGTAGAAGGTCGGTGGTGTTTTCCTGATCTTATCACTACCGCAGGCAGCTACATTATTTAAATGTAAGTGTAGTACGTCCTCTGCACAGTGTTCAGCTAAAGCTACAAGTTAGTGTAGTGCGACCTCTGCACAGTATTCAGCTAAAGCTACAAGTTAGTGTAGTGGGACCTCTGCACAGTGTTCAGCTAAAGCTACGAGTTAGTGTAGGTGCGACCTCTGCACAGTGTTCTGCTAAAGCTACAAGTTAGTGTAGTGTGACCTCTGCACAGTGTTCAGCTAAAGCTACAAGTTAGTGTAGTGCGACCTCTGCACAGTGTTCAGCTAAAGCTACCTGTAGAAGATTGGTGGTGTTTTTCTGATCCTATCACTACCGCAGGCAGCTACATTATTTACAAGTTAGTGTAGTGCGTCCTCTGCACAGTGTTCAGCTAAAGCTACAAGTTAGTGTAGTGCGACCTCTGCACAGTGTTCAGCTAAAGCTACAAGTTAGTGTAGTACGACCTCTGCACAGTGTTCAGCTAAAGCTACACGTTAGTGTAGTGTGACCTCTGCACAGTGTTCAGCTAAAGCTACAAGTTAGTGTAGTGCGACCTCTGCACAGTGTTCAGCTAAAGCTACAAGTTAGTGTAGTGCGACCTCTGCACAGTGTTCAGTTAAAGCTACCTGTAGAAGATTGGTGGTGTTTTTCTGATCCTATCACTACCGCAGGCAGGTACATTATTTACACGTTAGTGTAGTGCGACCTCTGCACAGTGTTCAGCTAAAGCTACCTGTAGAAGGTTGGTGGTGTTTTCCTGATCCTATCAATACTGCAGGCAGCTACATTATTTAAACGTTAGTGTAGTGCGTCCTCTGCACAGTGTTCAGCTAAAGCTACCTGTAGAAGGTTGGTGGTGTTTTCCTGATCCTATCACTACCGCAGGCAGCTACAATTATTTAAACGTTAGTGTAGTGCGTCCTCTGCACAGTGTTCAGCTAAAGCTACCTGTAGAAGGTTGGTGGTGTTTTCCTGATCCTATCACTACCGCAGGCAGCCACATTATTTAAACGTTAATGTAGTGCGTCCTCTGCACAGTGTTCAGCTAAAGCTACCTGTAGAAGGTCGGTGGTGTTTTCCTGATCTTATCACTACCGCAGGCAGCTACATTATTTAAATGTAAGTGTAGTACGTCCTCTGCACAGTGTTCAGCTAAAGCTACAAGTTAGTGTAGTGCGACCTCTGCACAGTATTCAGCTAAAGCTACAAGTTAGTGTAGTGGGACCTCTGCACAGTGTTCAGCTAAAGCTACGAGTTAGTGTAGTGCGACCTCTGCACAGTGTTCTGCTAAAGCTACAAGTTAGTGTAGTGTGACCTCTGCACAGTGTTCAGCTAAAGCTACAAGTTAGTGTAGTGCGACCTCTGCACAGTGTTCAGCTAAAGCTACCTGTAGAAGATTGGTGGTGTTTTTCTGATCCTATCACTACCGCAGGCAGCTACATTATTTACAAGTTAGTGTAGTGCGTCCTCTGCACAGTGTTCAGCTAAAGCTACAAGTAGTGTAGTGCGACCTCTGCACAGTGTTCAGCTAAAGCTACAAGTTAGTGTAGTACGACCTCTGCACAGTGTTCAGCTAAAGCTACACGTTAGTGTAGTGTGACCTCTGCACAGTGTTCAGCTAAAGCTACAAGTTAGTGTAGTGCGACCTCTGCACAGTGTTCAGCTAAAGCTACAAGTTAGTGTAGTGCGACCTCTGCACAGTGTTCAGTTAAAGCTACCTGTAGAAGATTGGTGGTGTTTTTCTGATCCTATCACTACCGCAGGCAGGTACATTATTTACACGTTAGTGTAGTGCGACCTCTGCACAGTGTTCAGCTAAAGCTACCTGTAGAAGGTTGGTGGTGTTTTCCTGATCCTATCAATACTGCAGGCAGCTACATTATTTAAACGTTAGTGTAGTGCGTCCTCTGCACAGTGTTCAGCTAAAGCTACTGTAGAAGGTTGGTGGTGTTTTCCTGATCCTATCACTACCGCAGGCAGCTACAAATTATTTAAACGTTAGTGTAGTGCGTCCTCTGCACAGTGTTCAGCTAAAGCTACCTGTAGAAGGTTGGTGGTGTTTTCCTGATCCTATCACTACCGCAGGCAGCCACATTATTTAAACGTTAATGTAGTGCGTCCTCTGCACAGTGTTCAGCTAAAGCTACCTGTAGAAGGTCGGTGGTGTTTTCCTGATCTTATCACTACCGCAG